>SJYX01020553.1:7841-76170 GCA_006410675.1 Oreotragus oreotragus | reverse complement strand
AGTGTCTTTTAATTTCATGGCTGCAGTCACCATCTGCAGTGATTTTGGAGCCCCCAAAAATAAAGTCTGACATTGTTTCCACTGTTTCCCCATCTAGACTACCTAATTATCCCTGATAATCCCTGCAAAATCCTGGGATAACATCCTCCTCTGTGATAGTCAGCATTTAATCAGAAAAACAGAACCACTAGGAAGGGTTAAATGATTTACATACATATGGCTGTTTCTCCTGCATCTGGTACTGGGCCTGAAGTTAGCAGGGCAGACAGTTGGGAAAGAAAGATGGACATGAAGTAGGGAGAGCAAGGACGAACTGGAACCTTTAAGGGTGACTGGAACCAGCATCATTCTCTTGCTAACTTCCAGCCTTTGGTGGTGCAAGTGGCTTCCAGCAGAAGCTGGAGCCCTTTGTCACACCTGGCCCAGGATTTGGAGAAGTAGAAGAAGGAGACTCAACAAGTGTTGGAGGGACTGTAGGCTCAGTTTCTGCCTGGGAGATGCTCATTGCTAGTGTAGGTTGGAGAAGCTGAGGAAGGAAAACTGGCAGGAACAGCGGGAAATGCTGGCCAACAAGGTGAGCAAGCAGATAGGCAACAATGTGCACGAACTATTATAGTGTTTGCTGCATGGTGATGACTTTCCAAGTGTGAAAGATTATGCTGGCTGCTTCTCTTCAGCCTTCCAGTTTGCACAAAATATCCCCATGACCTAGAGTAATTCAAATTAGACCGAAAAAAAAAAATTCTTAGAAAAAGAATTCTAGCTTAAGGGTTGTTGTTGTTGAGTTGCTAAGTCATGTCCAACTCTTTGTGACCCCATGGAAGTCTTAAGGTTATCATGGTACAAATTCACAGTGGACATCATTGTGTTGTGTGGACCTGTGTGTACACCTTTTTGTGGTAGATTTCTCAGAACTGAATTGCTCACTCATAGACGGAATATGGACCTACTTTGACTACCCGGTGCCACACTGCCCACCAGAAATGCTGTACCTGCTATAATTTCACTTGCAGAGGTTAGAGTTCCAGTCTCTTAGCATTCAACAACTTCTGTACTTTGGTCAATCTGAAACTTTTCTGATTATTCAAGTGTTTTAACATCATTGCAAATACTGGTTAAACATTAGAATTTCACATTTTTTGAATTGCCTGTTCATACCTTTTCCCCATTTTTCTACTGAAGTTTCTATCATTTGCATATTGATTATCAGAAGGCTTTTTGTATTCTAAGTATTAATCATATATTGCTTTAAATGTGAAAAATACCTTTTTCTAAATATCTTTTCTTAATTGCCATTTTCTGTTAAATTTGTCAGTGGTATCCTTTGTTAAGCATAAATTTTAAATGTTGTTTTAATCCAATATATTAATTTTCCACATTATATTTTCTATTTTTAGGTCACTCACATTTCCTTTGATTACTCAAATCTATGGCTTAGTCTTTTTTTGATACTATTATTAAATAATTTGGAAGAATTTCTGGAAAAATCCCCAGGAGAGAGTAGATGAAAATGAAAGACTTGTAGATAGAAGAGGGAAAAGTAAATNTCTATTTTTAGGTCACTCACATTTCCTTTGATTACTCAAATCTATGGCTTAGTCTTTTTTTGATACTATTATTAAATAATTTGGAAGAATTTCTGGAAAAATCCCCAGGAGAGAGTAGATGAAAATGAAAGACTTGTAGATAGAAGAGGGAAAAGTAAATAAATTTGATTCCAATTTCAAACTATTTTTATATAGGTGATCATATCATTTGTGAGTAGAGACAATTGTTTTCCTTTCTTTATACTCTCTATGCACTTTGTTTACTTTTTTGTACCATATTGGTTTGGCTAGCACCTTCAAGATAAAATTTAGTTAAGATGATGAGCAAATGTCATTATCTTGTTCCTGATATTAGGGAAGAAACTATTCAGTCATTTATCATTAAATATGACTTTAGCTGTAGGATTTTGTATATGCCCTTTGTTAAGCTGAAGGAGTGACTTTCTCTTTCTAGTTTGGGAATTGTCATGAACAGATAATTTTTCAAATGCTTTATTTGAATCTGTTGATTATCATGTTTCTCTTAGACTATCTGTATGGCCAGTCATATTGATTAATTCTCAAATGTTGCCAACCTTGCATTTCTGCTGGTCCTTTTTTTAATGCCTTGATCTCACAGATATCTCTTGTTTTAAAAACCTATATTTGGGTTTTCTTTGTTGCTAAGCTGCTGCTGCTGCTGCTAAGTTGCTCCAGTCATGTCCGACTCTCTGCGACCCCATAGACGGAAGCCCGTCAGGCTCCCCCGTCCCCGGGATTCTCCAGGCAAGAACACTGGAGTGGGCTGCCATTTCCTTCTCCAGTGCATGAAACTGAAAAGTGAAAGGGAAGTCTCTCAGTCGTGACCGACTTTTCACGACCCCATGGACAGCAGCCCACCAGGCCCCTCCGCCCATGGGATTTTCCAGGCAAGAGTACTGGAGTGGGTTGCCATTGCCTTCTCCAGGTTGCTAAGCTAGATTATAGAGTTTATCAAGTATATAATCTGAGTATTTGGTGGAGTGTTGAGTGTGTGTGTGTGTTTGGGTGAGAGAGATGAAGGGAAGAGGAAAAAGGAGAAGGGAGTTTGGAGAGTGAAGGGAAAAGGGTTTATGATTGGCATTTTAGAACACCTGGTGATTAATGGTGTCTTTTTGTTACTGTTTCTTTCTGATGAGACGTGGTTAAAAAGGTTAAAAAGTCTGATTGGAAGTTAGCTTCTTGAGTGACTCTTGAAAGTTTTATTGTGATTACTATGATATAAAGTAGAGTAAGTGCTTTGAATTTGCTAGCAAGAGGCTTACAAATTAAGATTTTTTTTTGGCAAAAAAGGCAAAAGCAAACTATATAACAAAAACTATATATACAGTTATATACATATATTCATTTCATTATATATATTGATATGTTGTATATGTTTATATATACTACTGTTGGGAGAATGCCTACATCTATAACATCGTGGGAGATTTTAACTCAATTTTCTCACAGAATGACAGAGTCAACAAAAAAAGGAAAACAAAAGCATATACATGTAGACAGTATTTGAATAACATGAATATCTCTCTTGGAGATATATATATGTTAAGTCATGTGTATGTATTTATGTATATATATATATGTATATGTGTGTATGAGACAAGTATATAAGAAGTCTCAAACATTAAAAAAAATCACAATTCAATATATTCAGAAGTAAACATAGAAGGATATCCAACTCTGTTTTCCCCAGAACATCAACATCATTTATCTATAAATTTAAACATATTAATAAATTCATGAGAAAAGAGAAAATTAAAATAGAAATTGTAAAATGCTCAGAACTAAAAGAAAACAATTAGAGTTTCTAATATCTATGGGGGAAAAGCCAAAATGTTTCTCAGGGAAAATTTTCTACTCTAAAATGCATGTACAAAAGAAAAAGTGATAAGTAAACTAGGCTTTTAACTTACAAAGCTAGAAAAAATAACAAGCAAACAACAAAATAAACACAGACACCAGTGATTAAGAAGCAGAAAAGAGTAAAATTAAGAATAGGAATTAAAGAGTCAAAATTGAGTTGATCAATAACCTAGAAACTAGATCTCAGCAAAGACTGTGACAAATATGATAGAAAAGAAAAGTAAGTAAATAGATGGGGAATTAAGAAAGCANAAAAATAACAAGCAAACAACAAAATAAACACAGACACCAGTGATTAAGAAGCAGAAAAGAGTAAAATTAAGAATAGGAATTAAAGAGTCAAAATTGAGTTGATCAATAACCTAGAAACTAGATCTCAGCAAAGACTGTGACAAATATGATAAAAAAGAAAAGTAATAAACTACCTAAAAAAGTTAATAAAATATATATAATTTTACACTCAAATTAAAAAAAGAGTTTATTAAAACAAATTATACTAGTACCTTTAATATCTAGATGCATTGATCAACTTTTTAGAAAAATACATACTATCAAGATCGTTCTAAGGAAAATAAAAATGCTATAACCATAATGACCTTAGAAGAAATTGAAAGAGCAGTTAATGGTCTACTGATCTACCAGATTTTAATACCTCTGGGCCAAGAAAGCTGTATGTTTAACTAAAAATCTAAAGGCCAGCTACTTCCTATCATATAAATCATTTAAGAGCATAGAATGGATGGACACTTACTCAGTTATCTTAATGACGCCAGGATGACCGTAATATAAAGGTAGGAGAAAGGGAAAATAAAATTATTGATCAATCTGTTATAACTACAGGTATAAAAATCCTAAATGAGATTATTAAGAAAAAAAAATCTAGCAATGTTTTAATAGAATAGCCTATGATCATTGAAATTTACCCTAGGAATGCAAGAGTTATTTGATATTGTAGTAAATTATGTTTAGACTTTAAAAAAAGACCAGATTAAAGGAGAACACCGTATATTCATTCCATTAGTTGTTAGAAAGGCTTTGATATGTTGTAATACTTATTCATGCCAAAATTTTATCATTTTATTTACAATATTCTTAATCTAAAAAGGGTGTCTACTAGAAGCTTATAGTAAATATCATGTAACAGTGAGTCATTAGAAGTCCAATTAAAGCCCAGGAGAAGGATGACAGTGAATGGATGTCATGAATTAGTAAAGGATGACTTTACTAATTCAGTATGATACTAAAGGGGCCTAGACACACGGGCAAGGGCAATAACAATTAAACAAGATGTAAATACTTAAAAAAAAAAAAAGAGCCAAATTTTTATTTCATACTGTAGTGTATGCTGTGGTGTGCTCCCCATATCCTCCTCTTTTAAAACTGGAAAAGTCACTCTCCCAGTTGCAATAACTGGTGAGGGATGAAGGCTCACAGCTGGTTGAGTTCCCCCTCCTAGTGGTTGGCTCTTGGCTAAAGAGTGCTGCCTTACTCAGGGTCACATCCTGTTCCTGGGTGTGGCTCATATGCAAAGACTGGATAAAGTGAGGATCTAAAGATCTGGTCCTACTGCCTCATCTCTGCAACTGCTCAGGGCCACCCCAGTGAGGAAACTCTCTGGGGGGAAAGCCCGGTGGCCTTTGTTATGACATCATTATAACAACTCACTCTGCCCAGTCCTGCTATTTTCCCTTCTTCAACAGGGGCAAATGTGGAAACATCTTCCTAATATGCTTTCTTCATGAAAATGTCCGTCTCAGAGTCTACTTCCTAGGGAACATGCCAAGAATTTTGTGATCTCATATAACCTTTCCCAAATCATTATTAAGATGTATTAGTTATTAAGCAAAATATTAAGATGAATAAAATGTTCTAGTAAATGACCAGTAGATGGAGGAGCCTGGTGGGCTGCAGTCCATGGGGTCACGAAGAGTCGGACATGACTGAGTGACTTCACTTTTCACTTTCATTCATTGGAGAAGGAGATGGCAACCCACTCCAGTGTTCTTGCCTGGAGAATCCCAGGGACGTGGGAGCCTGGTGGGCTGCCGTCTGTGAGGTCGTACAGAGTAGGACACGACTGAAGTGACTTGGCAGCAGTAGCAGCAGCAGGCCAATACAAGACCAATGTACAAAACTCTGTAGCTTTTCTTTATTTAGCAAAAGACAATTAGAAGATATGACTCATAAAAATATCTTTCACAGTAGTAGCAAAACTATAAAGCAACTACAAATAAAATTAACAAAGGATCTTTTTGAAAAAATTATAAAAAAGTTTACTGAGGTACATTGAAGACCTGTATAAGTAAGAGAAATATTGTAGAATTCCTCTTTTCCATCATAATCACAGCCTTGTCTAACCAGTCATGTCCAATTCTTTGTGACCCCATGGACTGTAGCCTACCAGGCTTCTCTGTCCATGGGATTCTCCAGGCAAGAATACTGGAGTGGGTTACCATTTCCTTCTCCAGGGGATCTTCCTGACCCAGGGATCAAACCTGGGTCTGCTGCATTGGAGGCAGACACTTTAACCTCTGAGCAGGAACTGATAATTTGTCAGTTGATCATAGCAAGCTTCTTAAGGCATTGAATAATTAAAGACAAGGATAAATATAAACCTGAAGTATTTTATTGCAGCTTTCAACATATAAATTTACATTTATTCACCAATGTTTTTCCATAGAGCTTAACTGTAAGTCTTACTTTAAACAAGGATTGATTGGAGTCCCTCATTGACTTTTTTGCATAAATCATATCCGTAAAGGCAGTATTTCAAAGTTCAGTTTCATTTTCTTTGAAGTGAGACTAGTAGTAGAAAGTATCGATGAAGCAATCTGAGAGCAGAATCCTCCTAGAATTTCACAATTTCCTTATCCTAATATTTGACTAATTTCGCTTTACATCTAATTTTAGCAACTTCCCTTCATTGAGTCTTTTCAAAGTGTTCAATTTCGCTTTGGTAGAAACTCTAATTCCCTCCTTTTGCATGATGTTGGTTTGTGAAATATTTAATTAAATTGCATAATAATGCTAACTAGAGCAGATGTCACAAAAGGGTGTGTAGGCTGTCATCTCATCTGAAACATGTGGGTATTCTGGGAGTGTTCTAGCTGGGTGCATTCAGAGTGTAATGGGTGTCCATGAGTATATTTCAAGTAATTTGGTTATGAAGAGTTTGACTCAATATTGCAAAGATGTTAATTCTTCCAAAATTGCCTCATAAATTTAATGCGATTGCCGGAATTTCCATAGAACTGATTCTCAAATGCATGAGTAAGAGTTTTAATAAAAATAAAATTGAGAACAAAAAAGAGAATTGGACCTACTAGAGATCAAAACATTATGAGTTTATAGTTGCTATGGGAGAGTGTGAGAAATAGATCAGAATAAATAAGAAAGAAATTAGAATAAAGAAACAAGTATATGCATGTATAAAAATTTGGAGATAATTCCCTGGTGGTGCAGTGGTTTAGGACTCTGTGTTTTCATTGCTGAAGGCCTAAATTCAATCCCTAGCTGGTGAACTAAGATCCTGAAAACCAAAACAAACATAAAAAAAAGGAATGAAAAGCAACATTTGAAAGTAATGGTACTGGGGCAATTGGCTCTCCAAACAAAAAAATTCCAGTCTCCTGACCTTTATGGGTTAAAGACCCAAATGTTTACATATATGTTATAAAATCTCAGGAATAATTTATTTAAAAATACAAAAATAAAAAGAAATACTGATAAATTTATTTGATAAAAAGAAAGAAAACTTCTGTATAACATAAAAATACCATAAGTAAAGATAAAATGCAAACAGACTGGGAGAAGATTTTTGCAACACATTTCATAGACAAAGTATTTGTCTCTTAAATGTCTAAAGGATATCAACAAACCAATATAAAAAAACAAACAGCTGAACATAAAAATGGGCAAAATATATAAGTGAATTTTACACAGAAGGCAAAATACAAATGGTCAATAAAACATGAAAAGATGTTCATTTTAAGTACGTACTGTGGAAAGAAAGGAAACTTCGTTTAAAATGGAGTTGGGAAACCTGAAGGGGGAGCTCTCACACGCACACATCACCACTTCCTATAGACCCCAGACTTTCGACCGCAAGCTGGCCACTGCCTGCAGCCGGTGGGGAAGAGCCACCGCGCTCCCTAGTTGCCTCCTTTCTTCTGTAAAGGCAAGCCCCCGCCTTGTTCTCTAGTTCTCTTTTCTGAAACTGCAATTCTCTGCTATTCCTAAACAAACTCATTTTGCTGGTATACGGACTGGCTCTGTTATTTTTTAAAAGGTCAATATTACTAATTAGGAAAATGAAACAAAAAACAAACACAAACTGTACGAGGCACCATTTTTACCCTTCAGATAAGCATAAATCAAGTTAACAAATATATAAGTAAATGGAAAGAAGGATAAGAACCAGGAAGACTGTGAAGAACCAGGTGCTCCAACATACTGCTGATGGTTTTGGAGGGTAACTGAGCCGTATTCAAACAAACTCGTATAGTTTTTTTTCTTTTTTTCATTTTCCTCATTAGTAATGTTGACCTTTAAAAAACAACAGAGCCAGCTGATATGCCAGCAAAATGAGTTTGTTTTCCCTCAGAGCTCAGTTGGTAAAGAATCCAGGAGACCCCAGGTTCGATTCCTGGGTCAGGAAGATCCCCTGGAGAAGGGATAGGCTACCCACTTCAGTATTCTTGTCCTTCCCTTGTGGCTCAGTTTGCAAAGAATTCACTTGCAACTGGGGAGACCTGGGTTCAGTCCCTGGGTCCAAAAGATCCCCTGGAGAATGGAAAAGCTACCCACTCAAGTATTTTGGCCTGGAGAATTTCATGGACTAAGTCCATGGGGTCACAAAGAGTCTGACACAACTGAGTCATTTTCATGAGCAGTATTCATTAAAATTAAAAATGCATAGACCCAGTAATTCCCTTTTTTCATAAAAAGCCTACACTTTCATGCATGTGTAATGAGACCAGTTCAAAGGTGTTTGTTAAAGTCGTAGTGAATTGAACAGCCTACAGATAGTACAAAGTTCAACAAAATGCTTTAAATTCATAAGACATCCTATTCTATAACATTTGAAGGAAACAGACTGGCTCTTTGTATAATAATATGGGTAGTGCTGAAAAATGCTTGTTGAGTGATAAGTAAGTACTGATTGACACCTATAGTAGCAGTTTCTGTGGGTACATGTATAATTAGAAAAATAATAACCATTTAAAAATCATAACAGGGCAGCAATGAGTTGAAATAAAAAAGGAGTCTAAATTTATTGATTGGGGCTTTTTAAAAGAACCTATATTTATGTTTCACTTGTGTAACTAAAAATTAATTTTAAAAAGTAACAGTGAACATACCTGAATTGCAAGCTCCTTGAGGAACAGGACAGATAACTTTGAGTTTCCAACATAAGCCCAGTGTCTGACACAGAGTGCTGCTGCTGTGTGTCCGACTCATTGTGACCCCATGGACTATAGCTCACCAGACTCCTCTGTCCATGGAATTTTCCAGGCCAGAACACTGGAGCGGGTTGCCATTTCCTTCTCCAGGGGATCTTCCCAACCCAGGGATCGAACACACGTCTCAGATTAGACAGAGGGATTCTTTACCAGTGAGTCATCAGGGAAGCCCTTCTGACACAGAGTTGTACTCAGTAACGTTTGGTGAAATGTTTAAAGAGATGAGTGGATGAATAGATGAGTGGTTAGACGGCTGAGTCACTGACATGGTGAGTTGACTTGGGCAGAGTTGGTAGAGGGATGACCCATATATTTTTTAAAAGTCTGACAACCTTTCCACTGATGCTTTCTTGAGAATGGTGATGGGTGGTGTTAGTCTGCTAAGGTTGTCATAACAAGATACCACAGACAGGGTGGCTTAAAAACAGACATTTAGAGACTTCCCTGGTAGTCCGTGGCTAAGACTCTGAGATTCCAACGCAGAGGGCTGGGATTCAACCCCTCATTAGGGAACTAGATCCCACATGCCGCAACCAAAGACCTGACCGGCCAAATAAGAGACAAAAAACAGGGCTTTATTTTCTCATAGTTCTGGAGGCTGGAAGTCCAAGATTAAGGTGCCATCGGGGCTGGTTTCCGGTGAGACCTCTTTTCCTAGCTTGCAGATGTCCACTTTCTCTTCATGTCCTTACATGGCCTTCCCTCTGTGTGTCTGGAGAGAAGGAGATGTCTCTGGTGAAACTGAAAAATCTCTCAGTTGTATCCATCTCTTTGAGACCTCATGGATGGTAGCCTGTCCATGGAATTCTCCAGGTCAGAATATTGATGAGCTGTTCCCTTCTCCAGGGGAAATCTTCCCAACCCAGGGATTGAACCCAGGTCTCCTGCATTGCAGGCAGATTCTTTACCATCTGAGCCACCAGAAAAAAAAACAAGAATACTGGAGTGGGTAGCCTATTCCTGTCCAGTGGATCTTCCCAACCCAGAAATTGAACTGGAGTCTCCTGCTTTGCAGGTGGATTCTTTACCACCTGAGCTACTGGGGAAGTCTCTGGGGTCTCTTATTATTACTGTAAGGACACAAGTCTAAATAAAAAAACAAGAATACTGGAGTGGGTAGCCTATTCCTGTCCAGTGGATCTTCCCAACCCAGAAATTGAACTGGAGTCTCCTGCTTTGCAGGTGGATTCTTTACCACCTGAGCTACTGGGGAAGTCTCTGGGGTCTCTTATTATTACTGTAAGGACACAAGTCTTACTGGATTAGGGCCTTAGCCTTAATTCTGGGGCCAAGAGTGGTTCTAGAAGAACACAGTATTGAAGATGAATTTTCTGCTTGATTCTGGATTTTATGGAGTTGTCTTTGATTGGATTTGATTTGAAAACACTAATGACTCATTTTCAGTAGTAAAAAACACTGATTCCAAGGCTCTATCTAACAATAGGGAAAGAAAAAAAATGTCACCATTGACACTTCTGATCAAGCATGTATAAAAAAGCAAGAATCTGGGTGACCATGTATACAATACTTTCAAATGTGTCTGTCAAACTAATGAGTACAGTGAGGTTGGTTGACTGCTCCTTATGTTGCTGGACAATGTGGGGGAAAGGGAAAAACAGGATAACATCAGGGATTCCCAGTCCCAGCTCAAGGGCCACATAAGTGAGCTGGAAGCTTCTACATCTGCTCTGATGGAGACTCATCTCCTGAGGCCTCTGGATTGAGAATACTAAGAGCAAAGCCAGAACTCTCCTGCTAAAAGCTACATTAAAAGTGAGTGAATTTTATGATATGTAAATTATGCCTCAATAAAAGTTTTCAGAAACCTGAAAAAAAAAAAAAAAAAGGCTACTTTACAGTGCAGACTGAATCCCCAGCCTCGTGGAGTGTCTCCTGGTAAAGTGAGGACAAGGTTTGCGAAGGAATGGGGTTCTGGGAGTTGGGATGGGAACGTGTGGGAAGACCTTGATGGACCTGGAGACACTGAGCCCTTCAATTCTAATGAGTCTTCTTTGCCATTAGAAAGAGACTTTCCACCCACATCTGAAGGTCTCAGAGGGTTAACCTTTAATTGCCTGAGGAAACTGTAATTCTCTGAGGCAGCTGCCTTGCAAGATAATGCCGATTTTCCTCAAGACCCATCTCGCAACCCTTCTTTGCTTCTAGACCTATAACTTGACTCCAGTCCCAGCAGAACCCTAAGGGTGAGGAACAAAGTATGAACAAGAGAAAGAGGCGTGTCACACTGTCAGAAAACTGCTTGAGTTTTCTAATTTAGACAGGCAGAAATCTGGGGGATAGAAATTAACAGAGCCTCATCTAATAGGATTGGTTCTTAAAAGAAGAACCATGAGATAGTTCCTCCTCCTTCCACACAGAGGAAAGGCCACTTGAGGACACAGTGACAAGAGTTGTCTTCAAGCCAGGGAGAACTGTCATGAGAAACCAGTCCTGTTGACACCTTGAACTCACTTTCAGCCTCCAGAGCCACCAGAAAATAGAAGTCTTTCGTTTAAGCCACCAAGTCTGTGGTATCTTGTTGAAGCAGCCATAGCTGACGAATACAGGTAGCATAAGGAAATATTTGGGTAGTATCACCGGTATACCAGGCCCATTTCATTTTTTCACTATTCTATTATTTTGAACTAATTTTTATTGAAATATAGTTGATTCACAAGGTTTTACAGCAAAGTGAATCAGTTGTACATATAAATATATCCAATCATGTTTAGATACTTTTCCCAAATGGGTCACCATAGAGTACTGAGTAGAGTTTCCTGTGCTATATAGTAGATTCTTATTAGTTACCTATTTCATATGATGAATGTGAAAGTGAACGTCACTCAGTTGTGCCCAACTCTTTGCAACCCCATGGACTATACAGTCCATGGAATTCTCCAGGCCAGAATACTGGAGTGGGTAGCCTTTCCCTTCTCCAGAGATCTTCCTAACCCAGGGATTGAACCCAAGTCTCCCTCATTGCAGGCAGATTCTTTACCAGCTGAGCCACAAGTTCAGTTCAGTTCAGTTCAGCCACTCAGTTGTGTCCGACTCTTTGCGACCCCATGAATTGCAGCACACCAGGCCTCCCTGTCCATCACCAACTCCCGGAGCACACTAAAACTCATGTCCATCAAGTCGGTGATGCCATCCAGCCATCTCATCCTGTCTTCCCCTTCTCCTCCTGCCCCCAAACCCTACCAGCATCAGGGTCTTTTCTAATGAGTCAGCTCTTCGCATGAGGTGGCCAAAGTATTGGAGTTTCAGCTTTAGCATCAATCCTTCCAAAGAATACCCAGGACTGATATCCTTTAGAATGGACTGGTTGGATCTCCTTGCCACAAGGAAAGCCCCTATTTTATATATAGTAGTGTGTGTAACAGAGAAGGCAATGGTACCCCACTCCCGTACTCTTGCCTGGAAAATCCCATGGATGGAGGAGCCTGGTAGGCTGCAGTCCATGGGGTCGAGAAGAGTCGGACACGACTGAGCGACTTCACTTTCACTTTTCACTTTCACGCATTGGAGAAGGAAATGGCAACCCACTCCAGTGTTCTTGCCTGGAGAATCCCAGGGTCGGGGGAGCCTGGTGGGCTTCCTTCTATGGGGTCTCACAGAATCGACTGAAGCGACTTAGCAGCAGCAGTGTGTGTATTCCACTACTTAAACAAACAAACAAACAAAAAAACAACAAATTTTTTCTTTTTTACTTCCAAGGCACTTTGTAAGCAAACGTCTCCTTGACAAGTTGGAGATCGCTAGCCTGGAAGTGTATTGTATTCTCTTTCAGAGGAGGATGATTAAAGTTTGACTCTAATGTCTTATGTTTTGGCAACACAGGGCTATTTGCAGCTATCTGTTCTTTCTGATTAATCTGTACTCTTCATATACAAGTTTGTTTAGTATCACCAGCTCCATCCATCTTCCTAGAGGCTGGTCCTCCTGGAGTGAGTTGGATACCTTTCAGCCTGGAACATATTACGATGTTTTGTAATTATCTCTGTTTACATGTACTTTTGCTTGTGGACTGGAAACATCTCAGAAACAGGATTTTTGACTCAGTTTAATATTTTCCAAAATTAACATGCACCTGAATTACCTAGAGATTTTATTAAAATTCAGATTCTCATTTAATAGCTCTGAGATGGGGCCCGAGATTCTGCATTTCTCACAAGCTCCTGGGTGATGCCAATGGCATGGGTTCTTGGTCCACAATGAGTAGTGAGATTTTTCCGTGTTTTCTGGTGCTTTCAGGATTCAGAACAACATGGCTGCTTATGCAAAGAGAGAAAGCTATTAGCTATTATTCTTTATGTGTGTGGGTGCTAAGTAGCTTCAGTCATATCCGACTCTGTGCGATCCTATGGACTGGAGCCCACCAGGCTCCTCTGTTCATGGGATTCTCCAGGCAAAAGTATGGGAGTGGGTTGCCATGCCCTCCTCCAGGAAATCTTCCCAACCCAGGGATCAAACCCGTATCTCTGTCCCTTACATTGGCAAGTGGGTTCTTTACTAACTAGCGCCACCTTCAATTCTGGCCTCAACATTAAAACCACATAAGGAGACTTGAAACAGTTCTATTGCCTATGTCCCACCCTCAGGAATTGTGATTCAATTAGCTGGGAGTGGAGCCTGGACCTTGGTGGGTTTTAAAGCTTGAAATGTGCCTCATGGATTGAGAACTACTGCTTGGGTCTGTAAACTCTTTGAAGATGGGGATTTTTCCTTGTTATTATTCCTGGGCCTATCACAGGGTCTGGGGTACTGGAGCCACTTAATGTAAATTGGTTGAGTAAATTAACTCCATAATCTTGGCTGGGGCTCAGTGTTTCTCAGATGCAGTCACATCTTCGGGGTGGGCAGAACATTTTCTTAAGAAGGAAGGTGGTGCTGGATGTGACACATTTATGAGGTGACGAAGTCAAGGGTGAGTGTGTCAGGGGATGCTGAATTAGGAAGGAAGTTGACTCTATGACATCTTACAGCTCTGATGTGGGTGGTAGAGGGGCCTCACTAAGGATGTCAGGGCTTTTAAAGTTATTGCAAGAAAGAAGCTTTGCCCAGATTATATTCCAAGTAACCTCCTTCAATAGTGAATAGCCCCTGCCAGCAAGGAGCAGATTTAAATGAAACAGTTGATTGTTTAGTCCATTTATGCATTTAAAAATACTGAACGTGGATATATGTAGGCCAGATGTCTTAGCAAAGAGGATTATTGGGAAACCTCTACTGATCTCCGAAGACTTTTTTAAGTAATAAGATTTCAAATGTTGAAAAAGTTAGAACAGTCTCTAAGAAAGGCCTTACTAATGAATAAAGAAAAAAAAAAAAAAAAAAAACCCACAACAGCCCAGGAAGGCTCTTGGCATCAGAAAAAGGGGCAAATAGTTATTTGAGAAGTAGTTCATGGTAAAGGCAGCTGTGAGTTGAGTGGCTTCTGGGAATATCCATTGGATCAGGTCCAGCCAAATGGCCAGTGGCTGGAGGCAGATGGGTGCCGAAGCCAGAGCAGAGCATCTCATGAGAGCCTATTCTTGAATTGTTAGGAGTTCTGTGAGCTAGTTGTTACATAAAGCCATTATTAAAACTTAAATTATAAAAGCTTATGCTGGAATAAATTATATGTAAAGCAAACTAATAAATACTCAAAACTCTTTACTTCCTAATTATTTTACCACATTTCACTATTATGTAAACCCTAGAGATTATTTATGTCTTTGTAACTTTATGGTGGAAATATAGCATGATGGGGTACTACTGTGTATTTCTTTTCTTCTTTACATTCAATGATGTCATGATGGAAACTTGAGTATTTACAATGCAGAAATAAATAATGCAAATGAGGATTTGATTCACTGTTTTCTTGACAGTCTTGTCTTAGGAAAGTGATGGATAAAATGTTAATAATTCATATTAATATGTTTCTATTAAAATGTGTACAGTGTCTTTAGCTTTTACATTATGAATAGAAAAAACCTGTTGCAATAACAATTCCAGGGTTTGAAAACTGTTCCAATTCAGCAAAGAAAGTCACCCAAGTAATTGACAAATGAGTGAAGTTCTAAGTCTTAATTGGTTCACTTTTTGTGATCCTTAATCACTTGTTAATAATGTAAAGCAAAGTATCAAACAACATTCATGTGGAAAGTACACTGGTTGGTTAATTGGAGTCATAGGTTGGCTATGAAAAAAAAAGTTTAGCAAAAATTGATGAAGGCATTCTGTGAAATTCATTTGGCTATATGGAAATTACAGTTAAGAATATTGGATATTTTATTACTATTTGCAAATTACATCCTATAATAATTTTACAGCAATAATATTTATAATGAATTTATGTGTGTATACATGTACATATGTATATATTTTTATTTTCAGAGAAATGTTTATTAAGTATTGGGTTGGCCAAAAAGCTTGTTTCAGTTTTTCTGTTCTTAAGGAATGAAGTTTTTAGCCAACCCAACATTTACCAGCCTATTATTGTAGGGGTAACTTGTACTCTTTGCTAAGAAAACAAAGAAGCAACTACTGTAGAGGTTATCTGTATTCTTTGCTAAGAAAGCAAGGAAGCAACTATGCCTAGAGGCAGCATGTGCTTAAGTATGTGAGACTATCTGGGTTCAAATCTAGTTCTGGGTAACTTTGAGCATTTACTTAATTTTATTGTGACTTAACTTCCTCAGTCTGTACAACCTACTTCATATGACTGTTATGAAATTTACATGCAGTATGTAAAAATAACATTTAGAACAGAGTTTGGTGGTACATACAAAATTATTATAATTTCATTATTAGAATGAAGGGAACAAGGGCCTTAGCTTTTATTCACAAAAAGATCTTCTGAACTTTTATCCACTGGTAAAAAGAAAATAAAGTGATGCTTGTGGAATGGTGGGTCTTGGTTGTTGAGAGAAGGTTGGCAGATATGTTCTGATTTAAAATTGGTTTTCTGTTCTGACTTGGTGCAAGGAAAGACTGAGACCAATAATGGACACCAGTTCTGAGCCTTCTCTCTTTCTTCCCGGTCGCATCTCTAGTTCTCGCCCCTGACATCCTGACACTGAAAGACATCACGTCCTAGATCACAGCTTTGCAGCGTGAAGGGTTAGGATTAGTCTATCAGCACTACTCTAGGTGGTGGCTGGGGTGTTAAAGTCTCACTGACTCTTACACTATATTTGAGGGGGCGGATGAATTTCAGGATTCAGAATTTGGGAGGTTTAGAAAGCTCTATGATGCATATATTGTCTATTGTGTCAAAATCCTCAATAGGTTTTGATGCAACAACTGCAGTCAAATACATGGATATTTCTGTAGTGAAACCATTTAATATTCTCACCAGGTTACACAAATAAAGACTATAAATAGTCTCACATCAGTTCAGGTCAGGCTTCACTACCAGATGAGTTCAGATCAGGTGAAGTATTGCCAGCAAATGAGTAATGAAAAAACTTGTGGGTTTGGAAAATGGCTGTGGCCAAACCTGGCAAGTCTGTCCAGAGGACCGCCACCCTGGGAATGAACATGTTTTTGCCTACACTTTGTATAGTTTTGCCTGCCTGCAGCCCAGTCCTCTGTTCCACCCATGCCATCCTGCCTGCTTCCTCCTCCTCCTCCCATCAGGAGATCTAGAGGGAAGAATTAGGACATATACTCCTTTTTCTTCACATCATTCAGCAGCATTTTTATCATCTCCCATTCCTACCAGATAAGGGAAGAGGCCTGAGATTGTGTGAGTTTGACCTGGAAGTTGGGTTATATAGGATACACTTGCCTGGCAGAGTGACAAGGAAATAGCAAAGGGATAATCCTATGTATTTGCATTTTCCTGGGAAAGATGATTCAGTTATGAAAGATGGTTTTTATGATTTGCATCTGGATCTGGGGATGACCAAATTCATTTAGAAGCTGATTCTGGGGATAGATCTGGATTTAACCTAATGTCTCAGGGAATGGGGTTTCAAAGCCAAGCATCACTCCAGGAATTTGCCTTTAACAAAATCAAGAAATAGCACAAGGGTGTGAAGAGACCCTGTTAGTGGTTATGTTATGATCTAAACCTTTTGTTACATTTGTGCAGAGGCTGACACCCAGAAGAGTTGAAGGACTCGCTCAAGACCACAGAACTAGGACTTCTTGCTGAATCTCCTGACTCTGATCCTGTTTGAATTTGGCTGAGAGAATAAGAGAGGCTGTCAGGGAGAGGACGTGGATTATGTGCACAAACCAGCCACCTCTCTTCCTTCTTTATGTAGCCTGGAGAGTTTAAAGGAGCTGGAGATACGTTTGCCGCATTAGCCTTCTGTGGTGGGCAAGTGTCTCTTTCTGACTTTTAAAAACATGAATAATGATTCAATAACAATTCAAGATCCTCGCCTGGGGCTTATGCAGAGATTAGAAAGAAGGCTTATAAAGTCTCTAGCACATATTTTCTACCAAAGAAGTGGTGGAAACTGTTATATTAAAAATAAGACCAGTTACTTGTTTTGCCATTTGACTACTTGTGTGTATGTGTGTGTGCATTTAAAAGATCTTCCTAGACAGAATTTCTGGAAAATTGGGAAAATGGGGAAATTTTCAACATTGTCACTTCCTACTGTGACAGGCAGCCCAATTGCAGTGACATAATTATGAGTATTAGTCTCTCAGGAAATGCATTGCATTTCTCTTTATATGAAACTGGACTAAGGATTGTTATTATGCTGCCATATATAATGGAATTACTCAGATTTTGATAAATTATCTTTAAATACAACATGATTTGTGTCATAACTTTGTAAGTCATTTTGGATGAGTTGGATGCCAGCATTTTAGAAGTGACACTGATGTTTCTAGGATCCTTGGAGAGGAGGAAGTTCACATCATCATGGGATGAAGCCGCCAGAGAAGGGTCAGAGAGGGGATTCCAGGGCTCCCACCCCAGCAAGCTGGCAAGCATTCCTTCTGGTAGAGGTTCACTCTCTACTCCCTGTGCCCTGTTTGTCAGCCTCCAACAGGAAAGAAAGAGAAGTGAGAGAGAATTTGCAAGTCTTAGACCCAAAGCCTGGAGGCAGCTATATGACTCAGTAAATGATTTGTCATCAAGAGGAAAAATGACAGGGCTGGACTGAGTTTGTTTATTCATCAGAGTTTTAATTGAATATGTATTATGTACAATGTGTTAGCCATGGAGCTGACTAATTGGTTCATCAAGTTCACAAATATTCCCACAGAGTATTCTAAGCTAAAGACAGAAGAAGGTTAAAGGCATTCCCTCTTAACATCCTCTACGATGAAAACTGCACTAACTTGCCACTCGCCCTGTTGGTTCTTCTTCCAGATTGACCCACAACCACAGAAGATAAACTGGGTCTTCTTCGATACTAAAGAGATTGTGAGCGATATCTGAGGTTGCCTCTTTGGTGCCTGGGTTACGCCCACTTACTAAGGGCTGATTATCTGGGATCTACAGTGCTGCTCTTTTCATTCTAGAATCCTGTCCAGCTCATCGCTTGAGTCCGGGGTCAGTGCGGTGGTTTTTCTGCTGATTTGTCTAGAGTATCCTTTCCAGAAGTTTAAAAAGCAGAAACAGGAGTAGATTCTAACTTTCAGTTCAGTTCAGTCGCTCAGTCGTGTCCGACTCTTTGCTACCCCATGAATCGTAGCATGCCAAGCCTCTCTGTCCATCACCAACTCCCGGAGTTCACTCAGACTCACGTCCATCGAGTCCGTGATGCCACCCAGCCATCTCATCCTCAGTCGTTCCTTTCTTCTCCTGCCCCCAATCCCTCCCAGCATCAGAGTCTTTTCCAATGAGTCAACTCTTCACATGAGGTGGCCAAAGTACTGGAGTTTCAGCTTTAGCATCAGTCCTTCCAAAGAAATCCCAGGGTTGATCTCCTTCAGAATGGACTGGTTGGATCTCCTTGCAGTCCAAGGGATTCTCAAGAGTCTTCTCCAACACCACAGTTCAAAAGCATCAATTCTTCGGTGGTCAGTCTTCTTCACGGTCCAACTCTCACATCCATACATGACCACTGGGAAAACCATAGCCTTGACTAGACAGACCTTAGTCGGCAAAGTAATGTCTCTGCTTTTGAATATAAGGACCAAACTCATAGGAACTAGGTAATTTATAATTTTTATAGAACACAATATTTTAAAATTTTACTTTCAAAAATATCCACCCACTTCCCTTTGACTGATTAGCTACATCATCTAGGGTTCGAGATAGATTTTAGGAAAATTCTACATTTTATTTTTCTCATACTCTAAGACATCATAAAATAGAATAACATTTTTCTCATTTGGGCATGAAAAAGATTTATGAGGTTATGTGTATTCTGAAAATTATAAAATTGTAGGATAAATAAGAGAAGAGTGAGAAAAATAAAAATAGGGCTAATAAAACAGAAAAGTTTGAGAAAACAAGTGTGTGAAATAATGTTATATTTTTATAATTGTTAGGAAAAATAGGTATTTAATTATGCCCTTTGGTCAATTCTTCTATCATACAAACAACTACCTTCTAACGTATTTAATGTGTAAGAGTTCTGATTTTATATGTCAGATGTTATTACTTGGGCAGAGTTTTAAGAAGGAACTTTCTACTAAAGGGAATTTATGGTTCATACAAGTTACTTATTTTTGAGGAGCCAAGTATTTAAAATAGTAAGTACATGTACAAACAACAACGAAACCCTGACTAAGGGATTTTAGTAAATCTTAGATCTTTATTTTCAATGTGGGATTGTTTAAGATGAGAATGAAGAAAATCACACTGGAATATATTTAGATATTTATGTTATGTTTGAAAGTTGAAAAGCAAGTGTAGGAAATAAAGAAATGCTTTTTCTGCCTCCCATTTAATATTTTAAAAGGAATTTAAGTGCCTTAAAAAACAACAGTTGCTTTTTGACGGTAATCTTTTCGGCAGGCATGGAAAGGGGAAGCCTTTATATCTTTGTATTTTTAGTTCCTAACAAAGGGCGACTGTGCTTGACTGGCGAGAACATTAACCCCCATCTGCCCTCCAATGTAATCTGTGGTCATATTGTGCCAACTATACTGAGGTTCCCCAAACATCTGGACTTTTGGCACCCAGAACCAAAACATCTGGACATTTGTTGGAATCTGATGCTTGTTTTCTGAGTTTGACATTGTGTCAGAATAATCATAGCCACCGAGTACTTCCTATGTGCCAGAGACAGGCTAAATATTTTACCTGCCTTCGCTTGTTTAACCCTCGACAAGTGAATGAGTCCTGAATGATGAATACATTCATTTCACAGATGAGGGTTCTGGGACTCAGAAAGGGAAGAGCAGAGCTGAGGGGAGGACCCCTGTGGTCTAAGGATAAACCCTGGGCTGTTAACTATATCCTGCACTGTTGCCAGAACAACTACAACTATAGAGGGTCAGAACAACCAGTGGTACAGATCCAATATGGGGCTCACTAGTCAAAGAAGAGACTGCATAACACCTAAGTGAAAACTACTACTCAGAAAAATCACTGTTGCTAACCAATTTGGTAATCTGGGGAAACTTGTCTTTTTCTTGAATTACTCTGATTGAAATTAGAGTTCACTGAACATTGAAAAATGCACCTGATAATTCTGTATTCCATGGATCTCACTTTGGGTAATAAAATAACTGAAAATAGTTGCATCTGCTTTGTCAAGTTAAAGAATCGAGAACATGAAAAAAAAAAGTACACAAAAATAAACTGAATAAAGTTGGGAACTGATGTCTCAATTCAAGATGAATATTCCAGTTCTTGTTCATAGTTGCTATAACCTGAACTACGTAATTGTAAGTTATTTAATGTCTTAAGCCTCAGTTTTCTCATTTTCAAAGACAAATAAATAACAAAACCTACTCATCCTACTTTGCTGAAGGAGGGGATAAGATAATGCATGTAAAAGTACTTTAATCCAGTGCCTGGCTCAGACTATGGTCTCAACATGTTAGTTACTATTATTATCATAAATATTTGTTACAGCTTAAGCTAGTACGTGAGGGAACTGGAATTCAGAACTACACCTGACGCTTACCCCTGCCAACCGGAACCACTGGAGAGTAGAGCAACCCCAGGCAACTTTCACCCTCTCTCCTTGTCTATAGATAGTCACAGAGCAGAAAGCAAGCTTTGCTTCCTCTGCGCCTTCTGCCCCCTGCTGGCTGGAGGTAGGGGCAAGAGGCTATGGAGGAGCTGAAAGTCAATTTGCCTTCTTCCCTACTCCTTTTCACTTCTCTCTGCCAGGGCTTCAGATTTCTTTAAACATTAAATCTGAATAACCCTAACTTCCTACAAAAGGATGTGAGAGCATGAATATAATCATTGCCTCTTTAGTGCTGTAAAATTTTACAGTTATGTAGAAATTCAGTGTTAAAAATAAAACCTCAAAAACTCACTGATGAAATTTCTCTGGATAAATAATTAGTTATGCCCAGAGACACATTGAGGGGGTAGTAGATTTTTAGACTTTTCAACACAGACAGATGGTTTACGCATCTTCAGCATTTAGAGCTTTCTGAGGAGCATTATATAATCTTAGTGCAGTTACCAAATGAAATAAGAAATTCCTCGTTTGGCAGATGGAGCTTGCATATCGAGTTCATAAACTTTAATACTTCTCCCAAGTCCAAAATCAGAGACAACCTGCTCCAAGTCAGTTTCCCATTTGCACTTAATTAGGGAGTGTGTTTTGGAGGTCAGTGAAAATCAGTGGAGTACATTTTCATAATAACTTTCCTCACAATAAAATTATTTGGGAGGCAGCTCTCCAACTTTTTCTGGAATGAGGGCAAGAAAAATGGGGACACAGAGTGAAGTTATTGGATACCTTATCTGGAACTGCCCAAAAAGTTGTCTGGGATCCAAAGAACACAAAGTACCTTCTGGATCAAGGGAAAAGAGCCAAACGCTTTTATATTCCCAACAATTTTCATAACTGTGCAATTTCTCACAATTTTAAGGATTCCAAATACTAGAGAACAAATACCTTCACAGGGTTGTAATCATGTTACACTTTTAGAAGTAGAGGCAGCAATCTCCAGGTTAAGGAAAATGTAAAAGTTTGAGTAGAGTGATGGTTGGTAGAACAGATAGCCACACTGTCACTTACTGGATGATCTTGTGCACTTGAGTTTCTCAAAGATAACACAGTGAGCCCCAAACATGTTACACTTCATTTATGGATATGAGATATCTTTGTAGTCATACAAAAATCTAATCAGATAGAGTAAATTTCCTTAATAGATTAGGAATCTGTTAGATTCTGATAGGCTCATAAGTTCTCCATAGTTGTTTATTTCTTTCTTTTTTAAAACTAGGATTTTAGCTATTAATAAATTTCATTTGGTTTTTACAATCCCCACTAATCCAGGAAAACATGGCCAAGATCCACAAATTTCTGAATTGTGGTTGATAAGCTTTTATCATAATATAGAACCTTTGGCTGCAATATGTTGAAAAGATCTGCAGCCTCATATACAGAACATGGTTAACTTTTTTGCCTTTTACACACACATATGTGCACACACACACATGTGCACACACACACATATATACACAACTCGAGGTAGGTTGGTTATGTTTATACTGTGTAGGTTCAGTGATAAATTGTCCTGAGATGAAGTCTTGAGGCTTCTAAACCAAACTCCCCTCAAAGGCAGTTCATATGTCAAGTTGCTACATTCACCAAATGACTGAAGTGTAACCATAACCAACGTAGCATGACCAATGCATCAGAGTGAATGCACTCGTTTTCTTTAGTCTTTTAATTTGATAGTGATGATAGCAGGGAATTTGTCATACTTTGTTTCCAATATTTGGCAGGTCATTCAGATTATGGTCTTTACAAGTTACCTATCTATAAATCACTCTAAATTCAGCTTAGCTGGTATTTTTTTTCTGTTAAGAGAAGTTACCAAGTTGAATATATTAGTTTTGTGAAGCTTCAGTGCTTTAGGCTGCTGTTGTGTGTCATGGACTGTGTGGTCGGCAACCTCTAAGATGACCCTGGATTATCCCTGCCTCCTGGTATTGAGGCTTTCATGCAATTCTCTCCCTTTCAGTGTGGACTGAACTTGCTGACTCACTTCTAGTGAGTAGAATATGGCAGAAGCCATGGGATTAGGTTGTAGAAGGATGGGCTTCCACCTTGGGTGTCCTCTCTTGAACTCTCTTTCTTGTAAGCTTCATGCTGGAGGAAGTATGCTGCCATATTGTGCACTGCCCCATGGAGAAATCCAAATGGGAAAGAATTGATGACACTGATCAACAGTCAGGAAGTGCCTGAAAGCTGCCAAAGCTGCATAAGTAAGATTAGAAGTGGATCCACCCAGTCAAACTTTGAGATGACTGCAGCCCCAGCTGGCACCTTTGTTGCAGCTTTGTTAGAGACTCTGCACCAGAATGCACCCAGCTAAGCCACATGCATATTCCTGACCCATAGAAATTATGAGATATTATCCAAACTGCTAACTATTGGGGTAATTTGTTACATAGCAATTGATAACTAATACACATTTCTACCATTATTGTTGCTGCTTAGTTGCAAAGTCATGTCCAACTCTTATGCAGCATCATGGACTGTCCATGGGATTTTCCAGGAAAGAATACTGGAAAGTGAAAGTGAAAGCCGCTTAGTCGTGTCTGACTCTTTGCTACCCCATGGACTATACAGTCCATGGAATTCTCCAGGCCAGAATACTGGAGTGAGTAGCCTTTCCCTTCTCCAGGGGATCTTTCCAACCCAGGTCTCCTGCACTGCAGGCAGATTCTTTACCAGCTGAGCCACAAGAGAAGTCCACGAATACTGGAGTGGGTAGCCTCTCCCTTCTCCAGGGGGTCTTCCTGACCCAGGAATCGAACTGGGGTTTCCTGCATTGCAGGTGGATTCTTTACCAACTGAGCTATCAGGGTACATCCAGAGTTTGCCTACCTTCCTAGTAACAGCTAGCTAGCACTCTGTTCTGTGGGAAGTGGCTGCAGAAGAAGGGAAGGTGCTTCCCCACAAGGCACGAGGTTTTGTCCTCAGGAGCTACCTGATATCCTTTCCTGACTGCGAGGATAATGATAGCAAGAAATCCCAGGAAAACCTGCCTTGGAATGCACTGAACCTAACATAGGCAAGACACCATACACCAAGAGTTACAAGAAATAGTCTTGTAAATAGTCATGTTCATATCTGAGCCAGGAAGGTATTCTTAGGATTGATTTCTGGGGTTCTTGATCAAGGGGGCCAAAACGCTAAGCATAAGCAAGCAACTATTTATTGATTTGGGGACTCTTCAGTAGGACATAGTTATCCTGGACTTTCCTGGTGGCTCAGTACTCTTGCCTAGAGAATCCCATGGACAGAGGAACCTGGCGAGCTACAGTCCATAGGGTCACACAGAGTTGGACACAACTGAAGTGATGCAGCAGCAGCAGTTATTATCCTAGGAGAGACCTCAAAGTATTAGAGAAAAAGCGACTATTGAGGTGGCCCTTAGAAACCTGGGGAAAGTAAATGGCAAGTACTAAGTGCAGGGGGGATGTTTGTTTTACTGGAATGGATTGTCGTTTCCTTCTCCAGGGAATCTTCCCAACCAAGGAACTGAACCCGCTGCCCCTGCCATCTTTCCTGGCTTGCAGGCAGGTTCTTTACCACTGAGCCACCAGGGAAGCCCAATTCTACCATATTGGTGGTTAAAAATCATAGAGTATATTATTCCTAAACATGGTCAGTGTTCAAATGCTGACTATAGTGATCCATACTCTTTGGCAACCCTCTATCCAACAGAAGATAGGCTGGAGTTTTTGGTTCTAGAATTAATAAACATATCACGCACGTGTGATAAAGACCCATTTTACGTAAGATGTGGGTCATCCTCAGTATCACATAAGGAAGGGGAAGATGAGTGAACAATAAATGAAAGGAAAACTATTTTTGAAGTTTTTTTTTTCTAATGATTTCTGATGACTTTTCCAGAATGATATTTTTTTCTGAGCATTTACAAAATTCTTTTTCTATAAAGTCAAATCAGATTGTCTTTCTTTAATCCTGTAACTATATATAGACTCGAGAAGGGAAATGTGGCTTTTGATTTCATCTATTCATTCCTCGACGAGACACAAATGCGTCAAAGTCCTAATAGCTTAGCCTCCTTAAATAGTTTGTTGTGAAATAGAATAACTCAGGGTGTTCTGTCCAAAGTGGATTTTTTTTTTCCCTTTAGAAAATTTAACAATACATGTCTCAGGGTCAGAAGGATGAGGTGGATCAGCGCTGAGGGCCCAAGACCATAGCAGTCGTGTTAAAACAATATTGTTTATCCTCCCGTTCATTTCCTCAGAGGTGCACAATACTCTTTCCTCCCCACCCTGCAGCTCTCTTTCTAAAATTGTTTTGGACCTTTGGGGGCCTTCTATATTAAGACTGGAGGAAACTGGAACCATTATTTGTTCTTTCTTCCAAACACTTTTCCTGTATGTGATAGACTGGTTGAATGAGGGAAAGGAGCGTCTCGTGAGCCCCTGAGCTCGCCTCCGCCGACCCCTCTCTCTGGCTCTGAGCAAACTGTCTTCTTCCCTCTTCTGTCCTGGCCCCTCTATCTTCACACTCTCTTTGACATCCCTTAATGCCCCCTCCACCTTCCAGAACTTGCCAAAGAGCCAGTGAGGCTGAGGAGAAGGAAGGAAAAGTCACCACCAACAGAAGGCCATTCAGAATGTTCTCACCTGCCCTGAAAGGCTGAGGTGGTTTCTTCAGGCAAGCACAGCTGGCGAGTTCTCCCAGGTAACTAGTTTCTTGGAAATTTGCAGGGTTGTAGAATCATCTTGCTTTGAATCTTAGGAATGTCTGAAATACCAGACAAGTACTCTTCCCACAAAGTTATGTTAAGAGGTTTAATTACCAGAAAGTACTGTGTGTCATACATATCAAAATTTAAACGAGAGGAGCAAATCTGGCCAGTAAACTTTCTGAGACAACTCAGTGTTGCCAGAACCTATTTTCCTGTGTCTGTAAGAGAAAATGTAAGGTATGTTTCTTCCTTCAGTTTCTTCTGGAATTAGGCTGGTCCTTTCATTTTCTCCAGTGGTTACTTCTGGTCAGTCTATAGGGTAAGCTGTCATTATCGATTGTTTATGTGGCTTTTCTTCAATCCACAGTACAGTTAATATGCATTTCTTGATTTTTCCAAGGGTTGGGGAGAACATGGTTTATTTGCTGGAGGTTATTATTTTTTTCCTCATCTTATATTCTTCCTGCCTTTTCCAATCCAACTATTACTTCCTATGCCTACTGTGTTCCCCAGAGGCTTTTCTGTTCTTAAATTGAGTTTTCTACTGACTGTCTGTAGTACAGCCTTGAATTCGAGTTTTATTATAAATTGAAATTAAAGCTGTCCCAAGTGTAACTAGAATTTCATCTCTTCCAATGCCAAGCCCTATTGCCTCTCCAGTGTCAACAGAGAACCTTCCTTTTTCAAGATTTGCAAAATTTAAAATCATACCTTCCGGATATAAGAGAAGAGAGTTTGCATAGTCACAGGAAAATGCGTGGATGGGGAGATTCATTGTTCTTTCTCTCCTCCCTCCCTCTCCTTTTTTACTTCCCAAGAGGAACACTGGCTTCACTTTGTATAGGCCCTTAAGATCTCTCTGCAGAAACAGGAGCAGGTTGACTAATGGTTCAAAGGCATGTTCATGCTTTCGTGATCAGATCTATCTCACTCTGTAAAACAAAAGGCGTGTCACCTCACAGTGTATGTTATGATTGCCCAATGAATCGTGTGCTCCTGAAGCAAAATGTTTTTAACAGATGACTTACGAAAATCATCTTTGCAGTTCTGTGATGGAAAACAACTGTTATTAAAGAGCTGAGCCAAAGATAAAATTTTCTTAAATATATATATTCCATAAATAAGGTATATTGAACACATATATTCAATAAATGCATACATGTATTCTATGTAATCAATTGCTACTTATCAAATATGTAATGACTTCGGGGCTTTATTCTAGCACTTACAGCAAGTTCTGTGACATCGTCAAACCCCTTCTGCTTTCTAAGCTCAGTTTCTACATCTGTAATATGTGAGGAAGTGAAAACTATTTCCACTCTGCCTCTGTAGCTCCTCATGCTCTTCCCTTGTGACTCTCCTTTTGGTTTGGATATGGGTGGTGTGGGCAATCAAAAGCCACCCATGACACCCATCCTCAGCCTTGCCAATCAATAGATTCAACATTGTCCTCTCAACCCACTTCAACTAGCACGACTCAGAAGAAACCATATAAACTATATGAGTTTATTTTTCACTTAGTCCTTCAGTTGGCCTTGTGGAGCTTTTAAAATAATATTTATTTATTTATTTGGCTGCACTGGGTCTTTAGTTGTGGCATGTGGCATCTAGTTCCCTGACCAGGGATTGAACCCGGGGCCCCTGCCTTGGGAGCATGGAGTCTTAGCCACTGGACCACCAGGGAAGTCCCTGGCCTCATTTGTGGATGATTTGATGATAAGGAGGGAGGACAAAGAGGAAGAAAATCAATGGCCTTAGTCCATTCACAAGCTGGGCTAGAAAGCTGTCCTTCATTTCCCATTGTCTGTGTAGAGCTTCATCTCAAGCAGGCCCACGGGACATTCTGGGCTTCCTTTCCAGAGGGCAGAACCTCTGTGGGCTCTGAAACCTCAGCATGGTGATGTGCTCACCTCTGTGAAGGTGAGGTAGTTAAAAACCATGTAGAGGAGCAGCCCTTTCAGTCATGCTTCCGGTAATGGTGATGACGTAAGTGGAGTCATGGAGCCTCTGCCCTGTCTTCTGGTGGGAATGCTTGTGAGCATTTGTGCAAAGACTGACTGACAGAGGCCCAGGGGGTATCATGTCTGTGGTCAGTTTTCATCTATTTGTGAGTTGTTCTTATATGAAGTCAACTGGCTCTTATTAATGAACAGTTATTTTAATACCTTGACACAGCTAAATGAAGTAAATGTGCACTTGTTTCCTACCTGGCTGATGGACCTATTGACCAATGAGAATGACATTTTATTAGTATGGTAAAAAGAATTAGGAAACCTTATTCCTATTAATACCCAGCCTTCAGGGTGAACCACACTGAAGGTCTCCTTGACTGCTGCTGCTGCTAAGTCACTTCAGTCGTGTCCGACTCTGTGTGACCCCAAAGACGGTATCCCACCAGGCTCCCCCATCCCTGGGATTCTCCAGGCAAGAACACTGGAGTGGGTTGCCATTTCCTTCTCCAATGCATGAAAGAGAAAAGTGAAAGTGAAGTCACTCAGTCTGTCTGACTGTTAACGACCCCATGGACTGCAGCCCACCAGGTTACTCCGTCCATTGGATTTTCCAGGCAAGAGTACTGGGGTGGGGTGCCATTGCCTTCCCCGCTCCTTGACTGAGAAACATAATATTTTTCTTATTAGAATCTTATTTTTCTTATTTTAGAATCTTCCAGAGAAGAGTTTGTGATCATGACTTCTGCCATGTTGAAGGATACGTGATAAATGCTTTTCTTTGTCAAAAGAATTTTTCTTATGTCCAAGAAACCCATAAATTATGCCAATAGAAGCACCTTCCAACAGAAAATATTTCAAGAGGGATTTTCATCATTTGCTTGCTTCATATGACTTGTTGACTGAAAAATAAGATTTCATCACCATGGTTAGTGATGGTTAGTGAGACAGTCCTGAGAGCAGAGTCAGCAAGTTGTGTGCAGTTGCCTGGGGAAGAGAGGAAGATGTGCAGAACTTGGTGACCTCTCAACCAAGATGTTGTGACTCTCCAACATCTGCCGTGTCCACTGTACAGCTCACTAAGGCTCTAAGCCATGATGAAGTCTCCTTGGAGCCCCAGCTTCTTTCCTGTTAGTCACTCAGTTGTGCCCAACTCTTTGTAACCCCATGGACTGTAGCCCATGAGGCTCCTCTGTCCATGAACTCTCGAGGCAAGAATACTGGAGTGGGTAGCTATTTCCTTTTCCAGGGATCTTCTTGACCCAGGGATTGAACCTGAGTCTCCTGCATTGTAGGTGGACTGTCTACCATCTTTACCATTACTGCCCTGGTCGAGCCACTAGGGAAGCCCAACTTCTTTCTTGAGTTCCCTTAATTTTCAGAAATGTTAATATCACCAAAATCCATTGATTTGTGTTTGTATCATAAATTTTACCTTTCAAAAACTCATCACATACTATTACACGTCAGCATTTTTTACCTTTATAATGGGCCTGTGAGGTAGGTAGGACCAGAATTATTACCCTGGTGTCTAAACTAGGAACTGATCTCATAGAAGCTCAGTGACTTTTTAAAGATCACATAGCTACTAAGTGATGGCCTGAAAATTCAGGGAGCCCAAGAAAGAAATTAAGGCTTTTGAAGGTAAAATTTATGATACAAACACCAAGTAATGGATTCTGGTGATAGTAACATTTCAATATGAAATTCTCTTGGTTCAGTAACTTAATTAAAGAGGATGAAATATATATATTTGTATGTTCAGGAAGTTTTGAATTCCTTCCCCCCAAACTAACAAAACTCATACACTTTGGTTAGCTTTTCTGTGTCCCAGCCTTTCAGTAAGCTGACATCACAACAGAGGTTAAAATAAGGAAACAGACACTGGCCAAGATGTGTGCATTTATGTGTGTGTGAGTGAGTATGTGTGTGTGCATGTAGGCAAATGCACGTGTACCTTTGACCTAGCTACTACATATGTTCATACAATTAAAAAAAGAATAATGACTCATTAACCAAACAAGTCCTAGAAAAAAAATACTCATTTAATACAATCACAGTGACTTCCTCGCTGTTTCCACTTCATTGCTGCTTATGTGAGTAAAAACAACATGCTAAACGGAGACTTTCAGGATCCCGTGGGACCAATTAATGCCACGTGACTTCCTCCCTGCCTTCCATGAAAATAACTATATTATAATGGTCTGTGATATTAATATCAGCTTTGGAAAAGTCAGGCAGCAGCTCCATAGGGAAGGAAGTGGCCTGAGCAAGAACTGTGGAATGTGCAGTATTTGAAAGACTAGAGGCCACATCTTTTTATAAGCTGCATCACAGAGTTCAGTGAGGTGGGGGCAACATATGGGCTTCTGGGTTAATTAGGGTTAAAAGGCCACCAGGGTAGTCAACCTCTGATCTTGAACTCCAAGAAAATGTGGTTATGTCAGGGCGAGGGAGGGGATAGGGAAGACTGGAAATTAAAGTTCTCAGAAATAAAACCATTTCCAAAGCATTTTTCCCCCTGAATTTCTCCAGATTTCTGCCCACCACAGAGACAGGATGTGTTTTGACAGCCTGTGTTTGTGTTGGAGTGTAGACCTGGGATGAAGACTGTGGGCACACCTCCCAAGTGTGTTGAGTAGTTTTGTGGGGTTTTCCAGTGACTCCAGAATTTAGGGCAGAACCACCGGGTATATGAGCCACAACATCCGCAGCCTTGCTGCAGGGTTCCCTCAAATGCAATCGTAGGAACCCCAGATTCATACTCCACCCAGGTCCCAGTCCAATCCCACTCACTGTAGAGTCTTGCAGAGATTCAGCATTCTCCCTGTGGCAAGTCACACTCTCCTCTCTAGCACACAGCAATGGACCAGTCAATTTTCTTACTTGTAAATTGCTGTAGTGCATTAATTCTGCTCAAGGGTGGTCCTCAAGCACAACAGAGAATAAAAATTCCCTTGAGAGCAGATTTTTAGTGGTATGTCTGATTATCCAGGAATGATTATCTAAGGCCAATGATCTAGATCCAATTCCTAGACACTGGCTAATGGTTTGGCCAGACAATCTGAGGCTCAGAAGAAAAAATGTTGGAGAATTGGTGATACAAAAGTCTAAGGTAAAAGCTGGTTACACTTCTTAGAATGAGCCCAGAATTTGAGAATATTTGTACTAAATCTGCAAGCTCATCAAAACAGCCCCCTATGGAGAGATTTTTAAATAATCAGGAAGACAGAATAACTCACTGAAGTTATCCATCAGGGTCCTCTCCTGGTGTTTAATCAATTGTCTCATAAATGAAACAGCTATGTTGCAAAAATGAATCTAACAACATGAACTAAAGGCTAGCCATCCTACCATGAGGGGACTTATGGCTACTACCTCAGCTGAGTCCCCCATTGGCCAGGAGTAGCAACAAGGCCTGAATACAAGCATGGTGCTACATCTGGGAGAGACAGTCAACTACTCAGTACGAACTGGTTATTTTGGACACGTCTATCATGGAAGGGACAGTCATATGGTGCTTTGTTTTCACTGCCCCACTGTGCTTTGCTAACACTTTCATCAGTGTAGCTTAAACTCTTAAACATCATAATTAAGTCCTTACTCTACATATCCTTGTTTTATAAAATCATTGATTTTCTTGACATTTATTTTCTAAATCTCTTGAAATAACACTTAAGATGACTCTATATAACTGAATTACAATAAAAATAAAAATTGCCACTTTATTGCTGTGAGCAACTCATTTTACAGGGAAAAAAAATAAGGCAATGGGTTAATGACCATACAATTCACTGTTCTAACCATGTGTCCCATTTTCAGAAGCAATTGACATTATAGAAACATGGAATCAGCAATTGACATTATAGAAACATGGAATCAGCAATTGACATTATAGAAACATGGAATCATCTGTTGAAGACTAGGATACCATTGAGTCTTGAGTTGAGTCATTGATATCACTGAGTCATTGAGTTGGCTGGTAGACAACTTCTTGCATATCTGTAGTGCTAGTCCTCATTCAGGATGAAACATATACTGTGAGTTAATGGTGACTAAATGGTTTTCTGTTTTCCAGTTCCAGAACAAGATTCAGGAGACTTGGGGAAGAAATATGGGTAAAGACACACAATCACATCTAAAAACCCACTACCAAAATTTTGCATTCTGTTCCTAGGCTCTGGTGGTTCAGTAATTTTAGTCCCTAATGGAAATTTGATTTCACTGAGACATTACAATAATTCTATAAAACTGAGAGCTGAAACAACCACTTGAGCATTCAAGGATTCTCATGCCATTGAAAATTGTGACGAGGAAGTTGGATATTTGCCGGGTTGCTAGATCCTGACTATTATAAAGAAGGAAAGGAAGGACCATGGACACAATCCAAGGGTACCTCTCATACTATTATTCTGAGTGGGAAAGGTGAGTAGAAGACCTCTGCAGTTTACTCAAGCAGAAAAAACAAGGGCTCAGACTTCTAAAGGTGAAATTTCAGTTTTAGTTTGCCCTACTCTGCTAGCTGAAGCAGAGAACATGGAAGGGTGGTGCTTGCATGGAAAAGCTGCAAGTACTAGCTAGGGTCTATGCATAGAAATGTCTCTTGTATATAGAATGTGTTGTTATTGGTGGTGGTTATAACTACAATTCAATCTTCATTTTAGAAATTTAAGGTGGGAATGTAACAGGAAGAATGGACAAAGGCCATTCAGAATATGGACTGAAACTGGAAAGAATAAAAAATAAAACTTACTATTTCTTCTGTTTGGGGAAAGAGTGGGTATGTTTTTGGTTGCACAAGATGGGCTACCAATGCATACGTGCATGGTAAGTTCTTCAGTCGTATATCTGACTCTTTGCGACCCTATGGTCTGAAGTCCACCCTTCTCTCCATGGGGATTCTCTAGGTAAGAATACTGGAGTGGGTGGCCATGTCCTCCTCCAGGCTATTTTCCCAATCCAGGGATCAAACCAGCATCTCTTACCTGTCCTGCATTGACTAGCACTGCCAGGGAAGCCTCGGGATACCAATATTGTATAGAAATATTTTTGAAAGTGTGAGTTTGGGAGAAGGTGTTTATGAGTATGTAAGGCAGACAAAGGAATATATTATAACAGACTTGAGTATCCAGAATCCAAACATCCTTTTTTTTTCTTATGGAGGAATCCCCAAATAGGTGTAATAACAGGATCCTACTTTCCACTTTTCTACTAAGCAAACAAAGGGGGTAGCTATTTCTTCTCTCTGCCTCCTGACATCAGTTTGTCCGTGTGGTCTAGACTTGGTCAATCATATTTAGGATCCCACGCAGGACTTGGAAACCTAAGGGAGTGATGTACAGACCAAGTGGCAGGTAAGAAGCTTTTTAATGACGGCAGGGACAGCGGAGTTGTGAGTCTTGAGGTGGGGTCAGCTAATGTTTAAGGTGTATGTGGTGACAATGAAAGCAACAGCCCGTGCTGAGAGCTGGAGATAATTTATCCAGATTGTTTCAGCTCTGTGAACTCAGCTATATTTTTAGCTGTCTAACTCTCCTCGATTGCCATGCGTTTTCTGCGTCAGGTTCTCCAGCCTTCGTGTTGATTTGGGAGCAATCCAACAGCCTTCCAGTGAGTTCTTTTTCAGCTTGAGATGGCTAGAGACAGTCCTTCGTATCTGGGCAGAGGTATAATGGCTCAGGTTGCCGTTCATTCCACCGGGATAACCTCACTGCAGCCTTTTCTTGTGAACGTGGCAGACACTGTGGTCACTTTGGGGTTGGTCATTGTCTTGGTACAAGACTTTTCTTTTCACCAAAGACTTGCCGCTTCTCTGACTTTATGTGTAGTGGCTGCATTCTTTTAGTATAAAAAGCCTTTCCCTTTGAGAGCATGGCACGCTTTTTCTTAGGACTGGATTAGGAGAAAATGTGATGAGATCATAACAATAAACAAAGGAAAATTGTCCTTAAAGTTAATCCCAGCTTTTTCGGTGAGGATTGATTAGGTGAATTCTGACTGCCTTAATTCAAGGTGAATTCCTTTCCCATAGAGTTAAAGATATGCTAATTTGCCTTATATTTTTTAAATGTAAAGTCACTTCTTGGATCTAGTAATTAACTCCAATATCTTCCAAACGTCTTCTTTCCAGACCACCCCTTAGGACATTAAACATTTTATCTCCTTAGCGCTCTTTAATATATTTCAAATTGCCCCCACCCCTAGTAGAAACCCAGGGGATTTGGAATGCTTAGCCAAAGAACCATAGCTTTGCTAGCCAGAGCTCCATTAAGTGATGGAATTTAGCTTAGCATTCTTCAGAATAATAGAAGCAGAAAATGTTTTTAATGGGGAAAAAAATTATGATTCATTCATTTAATATTTTTGTTCAAAAATATTTGTTGAGCAGCTATTATGCACCAGGCATTACCCTCTGAAGATCTGTGGTGGTGGTTTAGTTGCTAAGTCATGTCTGACTCTTGCAATTTCATGGACTGTAGTCTGCCAGGCTCCTCTGTCCATGGGATTTGCCAGGCAAGAATACTAGAGTGGGTTGCCATTTCCTTCTCCAGGAGATTTATACATGAACAAAATAAAGTGTCTTATATTGTACTTATTTTGGGGACATAGAGATGGTAAACGGATTAAAAAGCATTATATTTGATGATGGTAAGTACTATGGAGAGAAATAGAACAGGGTAAAGATTTTGGGGTGTGATAAGAGCAGGCATACATGTTCAGGAGTCTATGAAAAGGACAATGTACTGCAGAGTGAGCATTAGGAAGATTATTAGATGTAGTGGGGAACCAGAAAGTATAGGGTCTTAAGACTATTATAAGGATTCATGCTTTGGCTTCAAGATGGAAAGATGTTTGAAATTTTGAACGAAGGGATGGTATTACCTGACTTAGCTTTTTCCCCCAAGCACAAGTACGTTTTAAATAATTGAGGTAAAATTTACATATCATGGAATCATGAATTTTAAGTGTACTCTCAGGTGATTCTGACAAATGTATTCATCTCATAGACCCAATACCTTTGAATAAAATACAGTTTTATCATTCCAGAAATTTTTCTGATTTCTCTGCCCAGTCAATTTCTGCCCTTAGGCAACCACTATTTCAGTTTTAAAAAATCACAGCAAGTAAATTATATTTGTCCTAAAATTTTATTGAAATAGAATCACATGGTAAAGCTATTTTACTGAAACAGCTTTCCATTAGAGGTGATTGTCAAGAACGATAGCTTGAATGTCATGTGTGCTGCCCAGCTGTGACCACAAGGTATTTGGAGTAATAGAATTACTCTCTTGTGGCTGTCTTCTTCCACTGAGCATGTTTTTGAGAGTCATTCATGTTGTTGTACAAATCAGTAATTCATTATTATTATTATTGAACAGTATCTTATTATATGACTATGCTGCACATTATTTATCTATTTTACTATTGATAATTATTTGGTTTATTTTGTTTGGTTTCCTTGTTTATTTTTGCCAATATTAATAAAGCTACCACGAACACTTCTGCCATGTAATTTTTTGGATGTAGGCTTTCATTCCTCTTCAGTAAATACCTGGAAGTGCAGTTGCTGGGTTATAGAGTGAAGGTATCCTTAAAATGATAAGAAAATGCCTATAGTGTTTTGGGCTTCCCTTGTGGCTCAGCTGGTAAAGAATCTGCATGAAGTGCAAGAGACCTGGGTTTGACCCTTGGGTTGGGAAGATTCCCTGGAAAAGGCTACCCACTCCAGTATTCTGGCCTGGAGAATTCCGTGGACTACAGTGCATGGGGGCGCAAAGAGTCAGACACGACTGAGTGACTTTCACTTCGCTTCAGGATAGTGTTTCAGGGCTTCCCCGTTGGCTCAGTGGGTAAAGAATTCACTTTCAGTGCATTAGATGCAGAAGTTCAGTTCAGTTCACTTCAGTCGCAGGAGATGTGGGTTCAGTTCCTGGGTCAGGAAGATCCCCTGGAGAAGGGCATGGCAACCCTCTCCAGTGTTCTTACCAAGAGAATCCCACGGACAGAGGAGTCTGACTGACTACGGTCCATAGGGTCACAAAGAGTTGGACACGACTGAAGCGACTGAGCATGCCTGCATGCAATAGTATTTTAAAGAAGTTGTACCATTTTCTACTCCCATCAACACTGTAAGACAGTCTTGGTTGCTCAGCATGCTCTGGAAAATTTGTTGTTATTAGCTTTAAAATTTTTATCTATATCTTTTATATCCATACACGTTATAAACTTCACCTTACAATGTTAATAGTTTTGCTTTAAGTGGTTAATTTCTTATAAGGAATTTATAAAAGGAAAAAAACCTGATGTCTTACAGTAAACTACTTGTTTATTATTTCTGGTATTCTTTATTTCTTCCTGTGAATTCTAGTTTCTATCTGGTATCATTTATTTTCAACCTAAAGAAAATCTTTTGGATTTTCTTGTAATAAATTCTATCAACTTTTGCTTATTTGAAGATGCAATTATTTTGGTCTCCTTTTTGAAAGATATTTTAATTGCTTATATGATTCTGTATTGATAGTGGGTTTTTATCCCTTTGTTATTTTAAAGATGGCAGTCCATGATCTTCTGGCTTCTATTGTTTCTGATGAGAAGTTAGCTGTTATTTGTATTATTGTTCTTCTATATATAGCCTTTTTTCCCCCTCTGGTTGCTTTCAGGGCTTTTCTCTTTATCTTTGGCTTTCAACAGTTTGATTGTGATGTGCCTAGGTGTGATTTTCTTTTTCGTCTTTGTATTTAGTCTACTTGGGGTTTGTTAGCTTCTTTGTCTGTAAACACATTTTTGAACAAATATTGGAAAATTTCAGTTATTACTTTTTCTGTTTCTGGGACTCCAAATACATGTGTATTAGACTGTTTGAATTATGCTTAAGTACTTGAACATCTGCTTATTTTTCTATAATAGTTACTTTTATGTTCTTCTGCTATTTCTAGCCTGCTGTTTTTATGCCATATCCATCACCCATTGAATGTTGAAGTTAACTTCTTATTCTATTTCATAATTTTTATTTGATTATTTTATAATCATATGTATTTTTGATATCTCTCATAATCTTCACTTATTAAAATCATATTTTTCTTTTTAAATTTTTATTCTTAATTTTTATTTTACTTAAAAAAAAATCCTAGCTGTACCGTACAACTTGCAGGATCTCAGTTTCCCAGCTAGGGATTGAACCATGGTCACAGCAGTGAAAACACCGAATCCTAACCACTAGGCCATCAGAGAACACCCCAGCTTTCCTTTATTTCTTTTACAATATTTATAGTAACCTTTTAAAAATCTTTGCCTGCTATATCCAATATTTGGGCCATCTCAGGATAGATATCTAATGCTTGCTTTTTTCTTTCTTGATTGTCACAATTTCCTTTATCTTTGCATCTCTTAATANCTAACCACTAGGCCATCAGAGAACACCCCAGCTTTCCTTTATTTCTTTTACAATATTTATAGTAACCTTTTAAAAATCTTTGCCTGCTATATCCAATATTTGGGCCATCTCAGGATAGATATCTAATGCTTGCTTTTTTCTTTCTTGATTGTCACAATTTCCTTTATCTTTGCATCTCTTAATATTCTTGATTGTGTGCCCAACTTACTGAATGCTACATTGTAGAATCTCTGAAGGATGTTGAGTTTTGTTTTAGGAGACAGTTCAATGACTATCTCTTTACACTGAACTTATAAAGTCTTAGGTTTCTGCTTTATTATGGCAGATCTATGGAAAGCCCAAAGTGTTTCCCAACCCCTTCTATCTTGGGGCTGGGGGAAAGAATCTCCAAACCTGCCTCTTTTGAGGCTTTTGTCAGGGCTTAGATTTTAGCATTTTTTAAGGCAGTGTAGGAATTACTCTAGAGTGTGCACTTACTCCCAAGACTTGGCCTTTTTGACATCTTAACTAGTTGATTCACATGTAAACAAGGTATTAACAACGTTTCTCACTCTGCCTGTAGCAGAATCCCAACATCCAATTACTTCCTACTCCTCTCATGTCTCTGTTTTACTCTCAAACCCACAATAGCCACTCTCTTGACAGCCTCATGTCACCTTGACCTGTGATGTTTAGCCCAGAGGCCCCCAACCAAGGGCTCACAGAATAGTTCCTTCCTCTCTGATTACCTAGGCTTTAGATTCTATCTGCTTCATTATCCTAAACACAGATACAGTTAACTCCTTACATACAAACATTTGAGTTGCAAACTTTCAAAGATGTAAATGTGCATTCACATGCCCAATTACATGAGCTAGTTCACATGTCTGGAATACATTGTCATCTGCACGCTTCATCTACAAGTGGTTGTGTTTTTATGTACTTTACTGTACAGTACTGTATAGAGCGCAGCAGTATCGTATCTTTATTTCAAGCCCAGGATGTCCTGAAGCACCACAAACGCATTGGTGATGTAGCTGATACTACTAAGAAAGGCCAAGCGATGGAAACAAAAGTGAACATTTTTGAGAGAATGGAGCAATAAGAGGAAGAAGTAACTGAAGAACCAGAGATTCACAACACAGGAAATGGCAAGGGGAAATTCTTTATCTGAGGAGGTACTGTTAGTTTTTGAGGCACAAGACCCAAACGTAGAAAGATACATGAAGGTTGTAGCAGTCATCAGAATGCAATCCTGTGCTCCTGTTATCCATGATGAGAAGGAAAGAGCTACTACCCGTTACCCAGACATCACTGGACCATTTTTTCAAGAGGATAGATAGAACTGAATTGAGCAAGAACCAGCGTCTGTGCCTGCCATCAATGTCAGGCATGAGTGACGTCACAGCTTGCCCCCTACCTCCTATTGCTGATGACCCCTTTGCTCTACCATCTCCCATCTCCTCTCCCTCCCCTGATCAGTAACTCTTCTTGCCTGTTCACTCAATGGCAGCCTTTGTATGTCACCTGTTGTACTGTACTACTGTACTTTTCAAGGTCCTGTGCTATAAGATTAAACATGTTTTCTTTATTTTTTATGTTTATTTGTATAGTTTGTGTGAAATGTATTATAGACTTATTACAGTACAGTACAATATAGCTGACTGTGTTAGTTGGATAACTAGGCTAATTTTGTTGGACTTATGAATGAATTTTATTTTGTAAGTCACAGTTCATCTTCGTTACTGGACCCTCCTAGGGATTATCCTCACCTTCCCCAGATCATCTCCCAAGACACAAATCATGGAGTTCCGACTATAGGTTTCCTGTCTCTTTCCTTCCAAAATGTCTTGGCTTCTAATACAAACTGGTCTGCCTTTTCTACCTCATAGTGCATTCCACTATATTTTGGCAAATAACCAGTAGTTCAAAGTCGTTAAGGATACCAGGGGCAGAACTAGCTAGAATCTTGACTGTTTGGTTCCCAGAAGATGCTTTTCCAGTGCACACACTTAGCCACAGTTAACTTATCATACTGAGACTGTGATGGTGATTGTGTGTGGGTGTTTCAAGAGAAATCTTGCACTTTGGCAGAAGTAAGCACAGCTTTTTGCCAACTCGATCCTATTGAGCTCAATAGGATTTGACTGTGGTGGTGTTGGTGGTTTGTGTGTGTGTATATCTAGTGTGTACATGTGATGGCAGGTGGGGTGTAGTTGTGATGGCAGGTGTGGTGTAGGAGAGAAAGTTTTAAAGGTAAGAGGTTGTTCTGTGTGGACAGGAACTAGAAAGACAGCCCCAGTGCCTGGGGATGGCATAGGATGCTACAGGGCTGGCCCCTGGCCCTGTCTAGTTCTTCCTAGCAACTAATGACTAGATCCCTAACTGTCCCTTAATTTAGGGTGACAGGATGGTCTCAGTCAGCCCTTTGTGCCTCTTTAAGTGTTTTCACACTTAGAGTATCTCCAAGGATATCTGTCTTCTTGGCCCTCTGGCAGAAGAATATTTATTCCCAGACTTGAACCTTTGACTTTGGTGGCAGAATATTGAAACTCAAGACGAACACTCAGACTTGCCTGGATTTTGGAGAATCTAGAGAATCACTGTCTTCTCTCCTTAGTTGAGTCCTGCTGGCAAGTTGATGGTGGGAAGGTGGTGGGGAAAGGGAGGCAGCTTCTTGCCTTTGTTTCTTCCTTGTCGCCCCAAAGGCGTGTAGTGTCCATCTCTCATGGATGCCGTCTTTCCTGAGAAACAGACCGCACCCACAAAATCCTGAGCAGAGAGGAGCCGCCGGGTCTCCCCCAGCCCAATTCCCCCTAGTGCCTTGAACAGTGTAGCTGTGTTGCAGCCGTATTCAGAGAAACCTGCAGGGAGCTCCTCGGCAGGGCAGCTTTGATGATTTCTTCAGACACATGGAGCAGACTGACAAATTGACTTTCAAGTGAAAGGTCAGTGCAGAGAACCAAAAGGGTAGAGCATCTGGATTCACAATTAAAACGCCCGCGGAGCGCAGTTTGCAACTCCGGCGTCTCGTTGTGTAGGAGGTGCTGTCAGAGGGACTCATTTGGCAGCTGTGTCTGACTGTGGATTGGGATTGGAGAAAATAAAAATTCCTTGTGGTTGTCTGTGTGTATGCGTGCACGGTGCACCCGCGATTGTGTGTGGGTGTTTCAAGAGAAATCTTGCACTTTGGCAGAAGCAAGCAGAGCTTTTTGCTAACTCGATTCTGCCCTAGAGTTGACCTCCAGAATGGTCTATCCCGGGTGAGCAGGTCCTTAGAAGAGTGACTGGCTCATCCCTGTGCCTGCCTTAGGCAGCTGCAAATGAAAGAACTCAAAGGATGGAAAACCAAGTTTAATCATTGACTTAGTCTCTGACCTTGGAGCCATTGTCTTTTGCATGTATAAAGGGCTGCTTCCAGCTTCCAGACACCTGCAGAAAATATATTTCCTCCTCCAGTTCAAAACAAAGGACCCCATCAGTGCCTTTTCCCTGGGTTACTTAGTTATAGAAGTATTTGTTCTGTTTCCAGTTTACAAAGTGTTTCCATACCCAAAGATATGGTGCAAGAAAACAGGATACGCCTAAGAAGTACCTGTGAGTCCAGGACCTCAGAACTGTGCTGTGGGGTTTGGGGGCACAGTACACCTGAAAACTCAGCTTTCTCAGAATGCTTTGTCTGCCCAACACTTGCCTTTGAGTTCGTACTGACGTTTTTAAGCAGGTAGATGATAAAACCCTGTACTGACATCATTCATTATGGCTTGTTTACTTTCCTCCTCTTTGGAGCAGTCAGTCCCCCAAGAGGTCTTAAAAACCCCGTGTTGAGTGATGGGACTCAAACCTCTCTCCACCAGGGAGCTCTGCTTCTCCCTCTACGTCACACAAGTCCAGCAGGTGGTTCCACTTTGGGGGGCCCTTAGGAAGGGATATTTATAGCTCACTCTTCCCCTTCCTCCTCCTCCCAGGAAGCAGTCAGATAATGAAATTAAGCTTCTGATAGAAAGTGTTGGAGAAGGTTGCTAGAAAGAGACAGAAGTTGAGCATGGAGTTTGGAGGGTCTTGCTTTGAAAGGACCAGTGTTTTCCAATAAGTAAAAATAGCAGATGAGAGTCTGGGCCCCTGGCTTCATTTGTTGGGAGGCAAAGAATTCTTTGCTTCATAACACAGGCTCTAGAGCTACCCTGCCAGAAATTAAATTCTGTTTCTGTGACTTAATTTCTGTGTGATTTTGGACATTTGATTTAACTTCTCTATATCTTCAGTTTCCTTTTATACAAACACAGATAATAATAAAATCTATCTCACAGAGTTGTTGTAAAGAGAAGATTCATTACCCCATGTGAAATGCTTAAAACAGTCTTTAGCACATACGAAGCACTGCACGGTTCTTTGTAAATATCATTAATTTTCTTTGGGTTTATTTATCATCATTTTGTTGCTAGCTTTCTCCATCTGCTGCTGTCAGGTAAACACATTCTTACTTCATCTTTACAAGAACATGTATGAGGGAAACAAACCAAGAGCAAATATTATTGTCCTTTGACAGGTGAGAAACTATGGAGACATTTTTTTTTGATTGGTCTTCAAGGTCCATAATTGTCTCTTATATTACTCCTGCTTTCCTTTAGCATTTTTTATGAAATAGGAGAGTTAATTCATTTTCACATACTGCATACCTATGTTATACTGGAAATTTTTTGAATGCTAGGAACATAAGGGTGAATAAGACTCATAGAGACCTTACTCTCATGGAGTTTTTAACTTCATCTTATTTCATCTAAGCTCCTGATGGACCAGGTATATATCTGATTTATCTTTGTACCCATCAAAGTATTTAGTACAAACTTTTGCTTATAGTAAATATTTAAGTATTTGTTAACATAATAGCACATATTTGACTACTCACTAGTGTCAGATACTAGTGACACTAGTTTATTTATTTATTACCTTGTTAATCCTATAATAACAATCCTGTAAGACTGGTATTCTTATTACTCCCATTTTTATGATGGGGAAAACTAGTATTAGAGAGTTGTCTAAGTTCACCCAGGTAGTAAGTTAGCACAAGGCCTTATCTGAGAATGGCTTATCTCTAGATTTCATGCTTTTTGTGTTTGGAAATGAAATTGAGTTGAATGGGCTTTATCAAATTATCTTGATAGATGGCAAGTTGAATCTCAAAGTTGTTAAGCCGCTGAAAGTTGAATATATCCTCATGCTCTCTAGCCTTTTTCCTTTGATCCAGCTGCTACTCTTCCAAAGATGAAATTTCCTGCTTGGACTAGGGCTTTGCCTACAAGGTTTCCCTGTTTCTCTGGCATCCATGTTTACAGCTAAACTGATGGTCTTTTGTATCCTGTTGCCAAGGAAACTCATGAGAGGGTGCGGAGAAGGCAATGGCACCCCACTCCAGTACTCTTGCCTGGAGAATCCCATGGAAGGAGGAGCCTAGTGGGCTGCAGTCCATGGGGTCACTGAGAGTTGGACACGACTCAGTGACTTCACTTTCACTTTTCACTTTCATGCATCGGAGAAGGAAATGACAACCCACTCCAGTGTTCTTGCCTGGAGGATCCCAGGGACGGCGGAGCCTGGTGGGCTGCCATCTATGGGGTAACACAGAGTCGGACACAACTGAAGCGACTTAGTAGCAGCAGCAGCCAAGGAAACAGCAATCCCCTTGTACTGTCACCACAACCCTGGGAAATAGAAACAGCAGTCATTTCAGTTGTTACCCTGCTTGAAATATGGGGTCTATTTTTAGAACTATGGAGATCATGTAAATAATTAAATAGTGACTTGCTTAGTGACTAAGTTACAGGCCTATGTTCTGTGATGACAACATGGATTTCAAAATCTTTATTTTATTTGACTATCAGTTGTTTAATTTTGCTTCCAGTTTATAGGGAATCAAATATGACTTTGGTATCTTCAGTTTACCAGAGAGATGAATAATCTTCATTTTTAAAGCTAAGTTTTATGGTGGTCTTTGAAAACTAATCAGTCATTCAGATACACTTAAGGATTATTTAAAAATTAAAAACAGTACTACAGTCTCCATATCTGTGTCTCTTTGTCACAGCAACCAGCTATGGCTCTGTGAGTAAGTATGTGTCATAGAAGGAGTGACTATTGGCAAATTGCTAACACCAATTTTTATGCATCATTTGTGGAATTTGCCTCATTACTTTAGAGTGACTCACCTGCATATTTTAAAATAATAATAAAACCATTCTTGCCAGAGAGAAACAAGGGGTAGCTATAACAGACAAGAAGTTTATAATTAAAATATTTCAATTAATTCATCAGGAAGTATTTATTAAGCACCTATCAGACACATAATTGAAGCGGGACACAGATATTGCCTCTAGCTGTAAGAAAGTTGCTCACTAATTTACAATTGTGATTATTCTATGTCAAAACTCATACATATGTCAGGCTGCTTGACTGAAAGTTTGAGTTGATCATATCAAGAAAATGATGGGAGACTCTAGTTTCTGGACATATTTGGATTAAGTTTCAAGAAAAATTCTTTTTTAGAAACACTAAATAAAATATACACTAAAATAGAATAAGCATTGTATTAAATATATACTCCAGTTTATAAGAAGGAAAGGAAATTTTCAAGGGGAAATATGAAAACAACTAATAAAGAGTTTGACCTTTAAGATCCGAGGACCTGGTAAAAAGCTCTTTAGAAAATAAACACCACAACAACAATAACAACAAACTCCAAAATGTCTCTTTTGAAATAAACAGGAACTTGTGTTCATGTGAAATTATAGTTCAATATTTTTACCACCAGTGTGGCCCACGTATATCTAGACTATGACATAAATAAAAAAGAAGTCTTGGGCTTAATGATATACTTAAATGGAATGGCAGAAGGTAAAATTCTGCTTTGGAAGGACATCCTCTCAATCTATGCCATGTAAGCTTCCCATAATAATATCTTCCAGATATCAGTTAATAATCTACAATTATGAAACACAGACTCACCATAAATAAGAATCAGAGAAAAAACAATAGAAGAATTAGGCTACCAAAACGCTCCAATAAGAAAACTATCTTTTAGCGATAATAGAATAACTATGTCTAAGATGATTAAAGACATTTAAAAGAAAGAATTAAAATATAAACATAAAAGCATTATCAAAATGCTTTATTTCTTTTCAAAGCCAGTTACACTAAATCTTAACAGAGCCAGAGAGACAGATGTAAGAGGCAGTAAACCTGTGACACTGCCTGGCCCACTAATTCATAGCTCAGCTTGGCTACGCACACAAGGTGTAAGATAGTGCAGCACCTTGCCTTTCTTATTCCACAAGGGTTTAAGAAAGGGACAGTAGGGAAAGGGGATAGAGCCAATTTTTTTTCTTACTGATAAGTAGATAGAACTGAGAATTCTTCTGGTGCTTTGGGCTTCCCAGGTGGCTCAGTGGTAAAACTCCACCTGCTTGATGCAGGAGACGAAGAGGGATGTGGGTTCAGTCCTGGGGTCAAGGAGATTCCCTGGAGCAGGAAATAGCAACCCATTTCAGTATCCTTGCTGGGATAATCCCATAGACAGAGGAGCCTCTGTGGGCTACAGTCCTTGGGAGTTGGACATGACTGAGCACATGTGCATGCTGGTGCTTTAATTTAAACTGTGATATGAATTTAACTGCCAGCGCCTATCACCATGTCTAAAAAAAGAGAAAGCACTCAATAAATATTTGTCGAGTTAATTAATGAAAGAAAATGAATGGAAAATACAAGCAGTTGAAGGCTAAATAGTTACTTGGGATGGAGTGAGAATTTCTGATACCTTAAGAGGTTTTTGTGGAAAAAAAAAAAAATCTGTGTTTCCTAATCTGGGGCACAAATCTTCCTGGTGAGTTTTTGCTAAGTTTTTATTTTTCCATGACTAGATGTTGGGTAGGACATCTAAAAGTGTGTACTGTTACTCAGAGAAAAAGGATGAGTAAATATAAGCATTTGTTGCTATGCAGTAGTGAAGTATTCAGGGACCACAGGAGCTGCAGAGGCAAATAGATTAATTAAAGGCTTTAGGCCTCATCATGAGGGCCTTGAACTCTGTCTGAGTGTTGTAGCCAAAGTAGTTTCCAAAGGGTGGGGCTCAGTGACTTTTTCACCTCAATATTGAGGAGTATCAACTCCCACAGTTTACAGCTGCTCCAGCAACTGGATGCATTTCAAGGAAGACTGACTCATTTTAGAATCCCTGCAGGCAAAGAGACTCATGTTAAAGAAAGCAATAGCTTAATGGAATTTATCTGATTTTTAAATATCACCAAGTCTTCTGGTAGATATAAGATGCAAGTCAAGTATTAGAAAGAATAATAATAATAATAATTTAGCTAAAATTTTTCAATTATTCACACTAATGCTTTAAATTTCCCCAGGGTAATTTGTGTTTGGCTTTGGCAGACATGGTGTGATATTGTCTTTGTTTTTCAGCAACAGATTTATGTACCCAGTCGTGTTTGGCTTACTTTGTTATTGAAATGATTTTTGCATTGCTTGAAAACTCCAAGGAAAGGAAAGGAAGCCCAAAAGACATTCACTGGCAATCAGAAATCAACATAGAATAATCATCTGTACATAGGTTTAAAGTTTTCAGAACACTTTAAAACATTTCATTTTTATGGTAACACTGGACAGACTTTTTTTCTTTGATCCAACAGACACGACTGAGTGACTGAACTGAACTGAACTGATAGGACAGACGTGGATGTCAAATCATGGTAAGGAGGCTTTACCTTATGTAATACCTATTAGCCTTCTATCATTTCCTAAGCAAATAATTTTTCTAAGAAACAATATGTTTGCTAGGCAAACACAACTTTAAGAGAAAATCTAGTCCACTCCTTCCAGCTAGATCACCATCCTTGTTAACAGTTCAGTTCAGTCATTCAGTCATGTCCAACTCTNTTTACCTTATGTAATACCTATTAGCCTTCTATCATTTCCTAAGCAAATAATTTTTCTAAGAAACAATATGCTTGCTAGGCAAACACAACTTTAAGAGAAAATCTGGTCCACTCCTTCCAGCTAGATCACCATCCTTGTTAACAGTTCAGTTCAGTCATTTAATCATGTCCAACTCTTTGCGCCTCCATGGATTGCAGCATGCCAGGCCTTCCTGTTAAACACCAACTCCCAGAGCTTACTCAAAACTCATATCTATCAAGTGGGTGATGCCATCCAACTATCTCATCCGCTGTCATCCCCTTCTCCTCCTGATTACCTTATGTAATACCTATTAGCCTTCTATCATTTCCTAAGCAAATAATTTTTCTAAGAAACAATATGTTTGCTAGGCAAACACAACTTTAAGAGAAAATCTAGTCCACTCCTTCCAGCTAGATCACCATCCTTGTTAACAGTTCAGTTCAGTCATTCAGTCATGTCCAACTCTTTGCGACTCCATGGTTTGCAGCATGCCAGGCCTTCCTGTCCAACACCAACTCCCAGAGCTTACTCAAAACTCATATCTATCAAGTGGGTGATGCCATCCAACTATCTCATCCGCTGTCATCCCCTTCTCCTCCTGCCTTCAATCTTTCCCAGCATCAGGGTCTTTTCCAAGGAGTCAGTTCTTTGCATCAGTTTCAGCTTCAACATTAGTCTTTCCAATGAATATTCAGGACTGATTTCCTTTAGGATGGACTGGTTGGATCTCCTTGTAGTTCAAGGGACTCTCAAGAGTCTTCTCCAACACCACAGTTCAAAAGCATCAATTCTTCGGCACTCAGCTTTCTTTATAGTCCAACTCTCACATCCATACATGACTACTGGAAAAACCATAGCTTTCACTAGATGGTTATAGTTGGTTGCATTAACAGGGCCAGTTCTTGATCCTTTTCCTTCTTACATCCCCCTTTTTCTCTGGGAGCTAATTTTATTTATTTTTAATTGAAGGGTAATTGTTCTACAGTACTGTGTTAGTTTCTGCCAAACATCAACATGAATCAACCATAGGTATACCTATGTCCTCCTTCTTGGAATCTCCCTCTCACCTCCCTCCCCATCCCACCACTTTAGGTGGTTACAGAGCCCTGGTTTGAGTTCCCTGAGTTACACAGCAAATTCCCATATATGACTTGCACTTCCTCTAAAGAAGCGATGAAGACTGTGTCCCCACTCCATGATCCTGCGTTTGGTCATGAGAATTGGTTTTGCGGTTTCAGTGCAAGTGGAAAACTGAAACATACCTGCAAATGATAATATTCTAGTGCTTCTAGTGTCATAAGAAACTGTCTAGACCAAGTTAGTATAGGATGAGGCATAAGGAGCAAAGTCTAGTCACGTCACTCTAGGAAGGGACGCTTGGCTATGGGAATTCAGGAAGGAAGGCAGAAGAAAGAGGGAAGGGAAAAGGGATGGGAGGAAGGAAGGAGGGAAGGAAGAACAAATACATCAGGAATGAAGAAAAGATATCAGGAAGGAAGGCACAGTTAGCAGATTCTATTAGTGAAAGCTAATTACTATTAATATTTTGGAAAGCATCCTTCCCAATTTCTTTTACATGTATAGATATGTTTGTACATAGGATATAAATCACAAGTTTGGCAATACTGTGCAGAAGGGAAAAGGGATGGGAGGAAGGAAGGAGGGAAGGAAGAACAAATACATCAGGAATGAAGAAAAGATATCAGGAAGGAAGGCACAGTTAGCAGATTCTATTAGTGAAAGCTAATTACTATTAATATTTTGGAAAGCATCCTTCCCAATTTCTTTTACATGTATAGATATGTTTGTACATAGGATATAAATCACAAGTTTGGCAGTACTGTGCTTTGCTTATTTAAAGATGCCATAAGCATATTTCTGAGCCAATCAATATAGATCATCACCATTTTTAATAGATGCAAAATTTGTGTCATTATTGCCATCATTTATTCAACACATTCTTTATTTTGATGGATTGAAAAATGGCCATATATTCTACGTCTCTCTCTCTCTCTGTGCTCCTTTATTATGTGGTTTTGCTGTTCCTGCCATGAAGTGGAGTCGGTTGCTCCGTCATTTGAATCTGGGTTGTCCTTGTGACTTGTTTTGGCTGAAAAAATAAAATATAAATGATCCTATGCAAGATCTGGTCCTAGTCATTAAAAGGGGCCTTGCATGTTTCTATTTGCTCTCTTGGAATCCTGCTAAACTGCTATGTGAACAAGCCCAGCTGACAGCTAATCATAGACATATATTGCAGCATGCCAGGCCTTCCTGTTAAACACCAACTCCCAGAGCTTACTCAAAACTCATATCTATCAAGTGGGTGATGCCATCCAACTATCTCATCCGCTGTCATCCCCTTCTCCTCCTGCCTTCAATCTTTCCCAGCATCAGGGTCTTTTCCAAGGAGTCAGTTCTTTGCATCAGTTTCAGCTTCAACATTAGTCTTTCCAATGAATATACAGGACTGATTTCCTTTAGGATGGACTGGTTGGATCTCCTTGTAGTTCAAGGGACTCTCAAGAGTCTTCTCCAACACCACAGTTCAAAAGCATCAATTCTTCGGCACTCAGCTTTCTTTATAGTCCAACTCTCACATCCATACATGACTACTGGAAAAACCATAGCTTTCACTAGATGGTTATAGTTGGTTGCATTAACAGGGCCAGTTCTTGATCCTTTTCCTTTTTACATCCCCCCTTTTCTCTGGGAGCTAATTTTATTTATTTTTAATTGAAGGGTAATTGTTCTACAGTACTGTGTTAGTTTCTGCCAAACATCAACATGAATCAACCATAGGTATACCTATGTCCTCCCTCTTGGAATCTCCCTCTCGCCTCCCTCCCCATCCCACCACTTTAGGTGGTTACAGAGCCCCGGTTTGAGTTCCCTGAGTTACACAGCAAATTCCCATATATGACTTTGCACTTCCTCTAAAGAAGCGATGAAGATTGTGTTCCCACTCCATGATCCTGCGTTTGGTCATGAGAATTGGTTTTGTGGTTTCAGTGCAAGTGGAAAACTGAAACATACCTGCAAATGATAATATTCTAGTGCTTCTAGTGTCATAAGAAACTGTCTAGACCAAATTAGTATAGGATGAGGCATAAGGAGCAAAGTCTAGTCACGTCACTCTAGGAAGGGATGCTTGGCTATGGGAATTCAGGAAGGAAGGCAGAAGAAAGAGGGAAGGGAAAAGGGATGGGAGGAAGGAAGGAGGGAAGGAAGAACAAATACATCAGGAATGAAGAAAAGATATCAGGAAGGTAGGCACAGTTAGCAGATTCTATTAGTGAAAGCTAATTACTATTAATATTTTGGAAAGCATCCTTCCCAATTTCTTTTACATGTATAGATATGTTTGTACATAGGATATAAATCACAAGTTTGGCAATACTGTGCTTTGCTTATTTAAAGATGCCATAAGCATATTTCTGAGCCAATCAATATAGATCATCACCATTTTTAATAGATGCAAAATTTGTGTCATTATTGCCATCATTTATTCAACACATTCTTTATTTTGATGGATTGAAAAATGGCCATATATTCTACCTCTCTCTCTCTCTGTGTGCTCCTTTATTATGTGGTTTTGCTGTTCCTGCCATGAAGTGGAGTCGGTTTCTCCATCATTTGAATCTGGCTTGTCCTTGTGACTTGTTTTGGCTGAAAAAATAAAATATAAATGATACTATGCAAGATCTGGTCCTAGTCATTAAAAGGGGCCTTGCATGTTTCTGTTTGCTCTCTTGGAATCCTGCTAAACTGCTATGTGAACAAGCCCAGCTGACAGCTAATCATAGACATATGAGTGAGGCCAGCCAAACAGGAGAACCATCCAGCTAAACTCTGCCAACTTGCCAACCTACAATGTGTTAGCTGAATNTGTTTCTGTTTGCTCTCTTGGAATCCTGCTAAACTGCTATGTGAACAAGCCCAGCTGACAGCTAATCATAGACATATGAGTGAGGCCAGCCAAACAGGAGAACCATCCAGCTAAACTCTGCCAACTTGCCAACCTACAATGTGTTAGCTGAATAAATGGCTATTGTTGAAGTCATAAAGTTTTGGGGTACCTTTTTTTAATAGCAAATTGATCATTGATTAACCTTTAGATTGTGCTAGTTTTTCTTTATTATAGACCATGTTTTGATGAAAAAATATTTGTATAGTTTTTTACATGCTTGTCAGATTTATTTCCTTATACTAAGGAAAGGGAGTGAGGTTGCTGGATATGAGGGTGTGTTCATTTTAAGTTATAACATATACAGCTAAGTTGCTCCCTAGAAAGTAAGATTAAGTTATGTTTTAATCAGTCACATACAGCAGTATTCAACAGGGTTGGAGGTAGGGACCACTTTAGATAGAGTGTTTCAAGAAATCTTTTCTGGGGAGGTGACCATTGCAGCAGAGACCTGAGGAGGAAACAATGAAACACTTGGTCAAACAGTGGTCTGGGCTAGGAATAAAGCAGTTGTTGTTCAGTGGCTCAGTTGTGTCTGACTCTAAGACCCGATGAGCTGTAGCCTGCCAGGCTCCTCTGTCGGTGGGATTCTCCAGGCAAGAATACTGGAATGGGCTATTATTTCCTTCCCCAGGAAGGAATGAAGAAAAGAACAAATATATCAGGAATGAAGAAAAGATATCAGGAGGAAAGGAAGGAAGCAAGACAGAAGTAACTGATTCTATTAGTGAGAGCTAATTACTATTAATAGTTTGGAAAACATGAAGGGATGTTCCTGACCCAGGGATCAGACCCACTTCTCCTGCATTGGCAGGCAGATTCTCTACTGCCGAGCCACTAGGGAAGCCCAATAGAGCGATTACAAAGACACTTAGAGTGAAAAGGGTATATGAAGTTTTTGGCTAGTGTGGCTTCAGCTGAGTGAAGGAGGCTCAGTAGCTGGATTGCAGATGTGCAGGCGCCAGATTCTGTAGCACCTCTAAGGCTGCAATAAGCGTTTTGTATACTATTCTGAGTTTGGTGGGATGCCACCGGAAGTTTCTGTGTAGGACTGTGGTATCATCATCATTAGCATCAGCAGCAGCAGCATTTTCCTCATCACTAATACTTGATAAGTGTCTGCCATATACAAGATGTTCCAAGCATGTTCCATGTGTTAATACACTTAATCTTTTCAATGCAAGAACTAGACACTGTCACTATCATCTTAATTTTACAAATAACGCAAGCATAAAAAGATTAGATGAATTGCTCAAGTTCACACAATGAGTTGGAGGCAGAACTAAGATTCAAACCCAGGTAGTCAGGATCCAACTCCTGGAATTAATGTGGTTTACGTTTTATTTATTTATTTTTTTTTACACGAACTCCCAAACATGAACCCCCCTCCCACCTCCCACCCCACATCATCCTCCAGATCATCCCCATACATCAGCCCCAAGCGTCCTGCATCCTGCATTGAACATAGACTGGCAATTTACGTTTTAAAATGATGCCTCTTGTAAGAATTCTCTATAGAAGAGCAAGCATGAAAGNTTTTTTACACGAACTCCCAAACATGAACCCCCCTCCCACCTCCCACCCCACATCATCCTCCAGATCATCCCCATACATCAGCCCCAAGCGTCCTGCATCCTGCATTGAACATAGACTGGCAATTTACGTTTTAAAATGATGCCTCTTGTAAGAATTCTCTATAGAAGAGCAAGCATGAAAGCAACACTTTAGAAGCTATTGTAGGACTCTTGAGGGATCCTATAATTATTTTAAAAATCATAGCAAATCTGATGGATAGAAATGATGTCTCTTTGGCATTTTATTTGCATTTTTTAAATTAATAGTGAAATTGAATATTTTTCTCAATTATGTTGAATATTTATATTTGTTTATTTTTTTCTTTAGGCCATGCCTTGTGATATGCAGGATCGCGTTCACTGACCAGGGATCAAACCACGGGAGCACAGAGTCTTAACCACTGAACGATCAGGAAAGTCCCTGGATATTTGTATTTTTATGGTTATTTGCCTGTACATAGTCTTCATATGATTTTTTCTGTTGGGATTGTTTTATATTTATTTCTGAGAACTCTTTGTATATTAGCTATATTCGCTTAAATGCATGAATTCCTTTATATAACATAATTTGCTAAGGTGAAAATATAGGAGTATTAAAATTTCCCAGTGTGTTGTCTTTGGTATTTTGACTTTGTTGATTTCTTTTTTTCATACATTTCATCTTATTTTTATGCAGCAAGATTTCATTATATTTTATGGTTTCTGAATTTTCTGTTATAGTTGGAACAGCTTTCTCCATCACAAAATTATAAAAGTATTCACCCATATTTTCCTAGTGCTTTTATGTTTGCATTTCTTTTTACTTAAACATTTGATTCATTTAAAATTTATATTGGAATCAGGAGTGAGTTGAGATGCGGCTTAATTTATTTTATAAATTACTAACAGATTTTTCCAACATTATTATAGCACACTCCCATCTTTTTTTGCTCTGATTTGAAATCCCATATTTGATATAAACTAAGTTTACATATATGTTGGTATTATTTTATATTCAATTCTATTCCTGCCTGAATGCTAGACTGTTTTCGTGATAATGATTTTATAGTTAATTTTAATATCTGTTAAGATAAATATACCTCTCTCCATTAACCATCCTTTTTAGAATTTTCCTAGCGATTTCTGCTTGTTCATTCTTTAGACTACATTTTATAATAATTTTTTTGGTTAAAAGCATTTTGTTGACGTTTTGATTGGGATTGTAGAATTCCATAATTTTTTGTAGAGTGATTTAGAGAGAACTGATGTCTTTCGAGATTAAATTGCAGCTCTAACTGAAAGGTATCATTTTGTTAATTGTGCAACATTACTGTTATCGTAGCTACTAATATGTTGCATGGGGGGAATTTCCTTATTATCATCTTGTCTTCCCTTCACTCCTCTCCTTTCCACCCACCTCCACCCTCCCCTCCCACAGAAATCGCAGAGCATATTAAAATAGGGACTTTTCAGTACATTCTCTTGAACTCAAGCTTTCTTCTTTCACTTGCTCTGCTTTATCTGCTCCCCAGAGCTGGGGGAATGGTTATTAATAAGTTCCAAATCTTAGTTCCCAGAAGAGGAATGTGTATAAAAGAGCAGATTGGTCCTTAACATCTGTAACTTTCCAGCCCATTGTATGATTAGTCTATGAGCAAGCCACCGGACATTTTTTTTCCAATCTGAGACTTACTTCACGTTAGCGCACTTTTGTTTTACAACACCGTTTCCAAGTTTATGGCTTTCTTGCTTGAGCCGCTTGTTTCAATCGCATCTAATATTTCATCAAATATAGTAAAGAAACCATGAGAATGAATTGATGCTCCTTGCGAGCCGTCTGAAGCAGACACCGCCAGATTGCTGTAAAATGGCTTTTCATTTTTAGACCTTCTGAATTGTAATATGTTTCTGAGGCCAAATTCTTTGGGGAAACATTATGACTTTTTAAGGTCTCCAAACTTTATGCTTCAGTACAAAAGGCCTAAGGGTGAGGATTTTAAATGGATGAAGTGGAGAAATTTGCACTTCCTTAAGCAAACATATAGCATTTCCTATCATGTGTCAGAAATGAAAACAAAAAATACAAACTAATTTGTCATGAAATTTTCCCTTTTATAATTCCCTCTTTGGTGCTTTTTCAACCTAACAAGTCATATTTTCTCTTCTTTCGTGTCAGGTTTATAGCTTTGCTGGTCACAGTTTCAATAACCATGATGGACGATCTTCTGTTCTATATATCATGTACAAGTATTCGGCTTAAAAGTATCTTTGTGTTCACAGCTTGCTTTCTGTCACCTCCCCAATCCCTCCTCCCCACTGCATATGCACATGGCGTTATATTATATGCGCGGAGAGCTTTGGGGAAAGCTCATATTTAGGAACATTAAGTAAGCAGAGGATGGCTGCTTATTTGGGCTGAGACTGACCTCACTATGAAATGAGGCAAATTGTCATATTTATGACTCAGGGTAAGTCAATAATATATTGGCGTTCACATGTGGAAACCCATTTATTCCCCAACATGTGGCCTCACTTTGCTTTTCTCCCAAGTAGTGGTTTTCACCTAAGTATGTTTTTTTATTTTTTGCTCTTTTTCTTTCTCTTCCTTCTTTCATCTTTTTTCTTTATTCTTTCTCTGTCCCTCCCTTCCTTCCTTTCATACTTTCTTCCCCTTCTCTTATTCCTGAGCCCCCAAGTAAATTTGGTGGGATTTACAGCATTTCTATATAGCATAAAAAAAGCCTTCTCTTCAGATAACTGAAGCTATTATTTCCTTTACCCACTTATTTCCACCCTCTGTTTGTTAGACCCAGGCTTACACACATACACACACACACTGAAAAGGAAAATTACATGGTGGATAAATGCTATTCACAACTATTGCCTTGAAATCTGATCCTTGGATTCTTTGGAATCTGAGTCAGTATCATTTGTTTTTCTTGCTATACTGCATCTCTGTAAATTACAGCAGGAGAAACGAAGTTCATGTGGTTTCTGATTTACTGTAGAGAATATTGAGAAGGAAAAAAAAAAGCATCAGAGTAGTCATTGATAATCAAAAAACAGAAAAACCTCACTGTGAAAGTCTTTATTCTTGCTAAATTTGGCCAGCTGTACCTTCCTGGTCCCCCAGCTACAAGGCCCCCATTATCCTTAAATCTATTTTTACAACAACTCTATTTTGCAAGTGGGGTTTTGGTTGGGAAGGCGTACAGAAAAACTTTACATCCCTTCCCGTCTTCCCAGTGTGTCTTGGAAATCAAGTTTCTCTTCCTCGCTTTTCTACTTTGGCAGATTTGTGGGGTTTGGGGGCAACTCTTCTGTACCATCTTTCTCCTCCTCCTTGTATTTGGATTCCAGTTTGGATTCCACAGGCTGTTTGTGGCCAGCCATCCTCTTCCCTAGCAAATCGTGATGTGCAGATGTCTGTACTCATTTAGGGGAGAGAGTCTTGCTCTAGGGAAAGACCCAAAAATGCTGAGATGGTCTTGGCTAGCTGCTGTCATTCTTGATTTTCCTCACCAAGCAGACAGCAGTGCAAGGTATTGGAACAGCTGTCCAGACTCTGAGCATGCTTAGTGTTGATGCTAAATGTCGTAAACACTTTCAACCACCATTGAAATCAACAGTGACTTCTTTATTTTGCTCTAAGCAATTCTAAGTAACTGGTTGGGGTGAATTTTCCACGTTTACCCCTTAGATTCAGGAGGATTAAATTGTTAAGCATAAAACTGGGCCTGGGGAGATGGGTTAAAACATTCATCTGTGTTTACTCCCAGAGTTAGAGAAGGAACTTATGGTTACCTGCGGGGAAGGATGGGGGAAAGGGAGAGTTAGGGAGTTTGGGATGGACGTGTACACATTGCTATATTTAAAATGGATAGCAAATGAGGACCTACGGTATAGCACAGGAACTCCACTCAATGTTATGGGGCAGTCTGGATGGGAGTGGAGTTTTCAAGGGAGTGGACACATGTATATATGTATCACTGAGGTGAGGTGAAGGTGAAGTTGCTCAGTCGTGTCCGACTCTTTGCGACCCCATGGACTGTAGCCTATCAGGCTTCTCCGTCCATGGAGTTTTCCAGGCAAGAGTGCTGGAGTGGGTTGCCATTTCCTTCTCCAGGGGATCTTCCCGACCCAGGAATCGAACCTGGGTCTCCTGCATTGCAGGCATGTATCACTGAAACTAGCACATTTTTAATTAGCTATACTCCAATATACTTCCCAGGTGGCGCTAGTGGCCAAGAACCCACCTGCCAATGCAGGCGATGTAAGAGATGTGGGCTCCATACCTGGGTCAGGAAGATCCCCTGGAGAAGGGCATGGCAGCCCACTCCAGTACTCTTGCTTGGAGAATGCTATGGACAGAGGAACCTGGAAGTCTACAGTCTGTAGGGTCGCAAAGAGTCGGACCCGACTGAAGAGACTTAGCCTGCATGCCTACCCCAATACAAAATAAAAAGCTAAAAAAATCATCTGTATTGCTGCCTTTCTGGTTCCTGGGAGCTATCTCTCCCCACAGCCTCTTTCCAATCTGTGATTTCAAAGAATTGATTCTCTCTGAGGTCATTTCCTGTAATAGCACTTGATGCCCTGTTTGTGTTACTTGGTTGTTTAAGAAGGGAATTGGGTAGGATTTTCTTTTTACCACATTTTCAACTCATCCTCTGACTGCAGCAAAGAAAACTATCTGGGGAGAATAATACTCACGAGAGACCTAATTTCCCTAAGGCTGAAAAGAAGAGAGACTAAGGCTGTCTCCACAGATCATAAAACAAAGCAAGATTTGGCAGCTCTCCAACTCATTCGATTTGAGTTAAACAGGGGTGAATTTTTTATGTTTTATTTTTGGCTTAATAATCATAGAGTTTTTGAGAAAGTTGATTATAGTGCAATTCCTGATCATTCTAAAGACAACCTGTTGTGTTGTATCATGTAGCTTAAGAAGCAGATATGAGTCTCAAGAATTTCAGTTGTGTGACTAATTTCTACCTAAAGATTTTGCATGTGAGTAAAGCAAAAAGCTATCTTACCATGAAGTATGCATATATTAGGGCTTTGGTTAATTTGATTGAAAGGAATAATCAGGCTGTAGAAGCTGAGCTCAAGCTTAGTTCAAGGACTTGATTTACCCATTTGCTCCCATTTTGAAAATTCACATTCCTTGGCTAATACAATCTAGATTCACACTCAAAAGGGCTAGACTCAGGGATCCTTGATGACAGGAATCATATTTTAGTTTTTGTGTCAATAGCATGGTGCCTGAATGTAGTAGGTGATTAGTAAATATATTTTGAAAAGGTACGTAATTAAATAGTGGATGTGATAAAATATACGTAACATTGGCTTTCCAGGTGGCGCTAGTGAAGCTATACTCCAATATACTTCCCAGGTGGCGCTAGTGGCCAAGAACCCACCTGCCAATGCAGGCGATGTAAGAGATGTGGGCTCCATACCTGGGTCAGGAAGATCCCCTGGAGAAGGGCATGGCAGCCCACTCCAGTACTCTTGCTTGGAGAATGCTATGGACAGAGGAACCTGGAAGTCTACAGTCTGTAGGGTCGCAAAGAGTCGGACCCGACTGAAGAGACTTAGCCTGCATGCCTACCCCAATACAAAATAAAAAGCTAAAAAAATCATCTGTATTGCTGCCTTTCTGGTTCCTGGGAGCTATCTCTCCCCACAGCCTCTTTCCAATCTGTGATTTCAAAGAATTGATTCTCTCTGAGGTCATTTCCTGTAATAGCACTTGATGCCCTGTTTGTGTTACTTGGTTGTTTAAGAAGGGAATTGGGTAGGATTTTCTTTTTACCACATTTTCAACTCATCCTCTGACTGCAGCAAAGAAAACTATCTGGGGAGAATAATACTCACGAGAGACCTAATTTCCCTAAGGCTGAAAAGAAGAGAGACTAAGGCTGTCTCCACAGATCATAAAACAAAGCAAGATTTGGCAGCTCTCCAACTCATTCGATTTGAGTTAAACAGGGGTGAATTTTTTATGTTTTATTTTTGGCTTAATAATCATAGAGTTTTTGAGAAAGTTGATTATAGTGCAATTCCTGATCATTCTAAAGACAACCTGTTGTGTTGTATCATGTAGCTTAAGAAGCAGATATGAGTCTCAAGAATTTCAGTTGTGTGACTAATTTCTACCTAAAGATTTTGCATGTGAGTAAAGCAAAAAGCTATCTTACCATGAAGTATGCATATATTAGGGCTTTGGCTAATTTGATTGAAAGGAATAATCAGGCTGTAGAAGCTGAGCTCAAGCTTAGTTCAAGGACTTGATTTACCCATTTGCTCCCATTTTGAAAATTCACATTCCTTGGCTAATACAATCTAGATTCACACTCAAAAGGGCTAGACTCAGGGATCCTTGATGACAGGAATCATATTTTAGTTTTTGTGTCAATAGCATGGTGCCTGAATGTAGTAGGTGATTAGTAAATATATTTTGAAAAGGTACGTAATTAAATAGTGGATGTGATAAAATATACGTAACATTGGCTTTCCAGGTGGCGCTAGTGATAAGAACCTACCTGCCAATGCAGAAGAGACACAGGTTCCATCCCTGGGTCAGGAAGATCCCCTGGAGGAGGGCATGGCAACCCACTCCAGTATTCTTGCCTGGAGAATCCCATGGACAGAGGAGCCTGGCGGGCTACGGTCCATAGGGTCACAAAGAGTCAGACATGACTGAAGGGACTTAGCACACACTCATACATAACATGCTAAATTGCTTCAGTCGTGTCCGACTCTGCTCCACCTGCATAGATGGCAGCCCACCAGGCTCCCCTGTCCCTGGGATTCTCCAGGCAAGAACACTGGAGTGGACTGCCATTTCCTTCTCCAATGCATGAAAGTGAAAAGTGAAAGTGAAATCATTCAGTCGTGTCTGACTCTTAGCAACCCCATGGACTGTAGCCTACCAGGCTCCTCTGCCCATGGGATTTTCCAGGCAACAGTACTGGAGTGGGGTGCCATTGCCTTCTCTGCATACATTAACATGCACTATTTTACTTATTTCAAGTGTGTAGCTCAATGGTATTAAGCACATTCACATTGTCATGCAACCATCACCACCATCCATTTCCAGAATTTTTTTTCATTCTCCCAAACTGAAACTTAATACCCATGAAGCAATAGTTCCCCATTCCTCCCTACTCCCACCCCACTCCCAGGCCTTGGAAACCACCATTCTACTTTCTGTCTTTATGGATTTGGCTACTCTAGATACTTCATGTAATAGAAGTATTTTTCCTTACAGTATTTGTCCTTCTGAGTCTGGTTATTTCACTTAACACATCTTCAAAATTCATCCATGTTGTAGCATGTCTCAGAATTTCCTTTCTTTTGAAGACTGAATCATATTCCCTTGAATGCACAGACCACATTGTATTTATCCAGTAATGAAAGTTTGGATTGGTCTTATCTTTTGGCTATTGTGAATAATGTTGCTGTGAACTTGGCACAAGATAAAAATTTTTACCATTTTTATAAGAAATAAATCATTGGTCAGAAAGAATTCACATTATAGGAATCATTTAAATCTATTAATGTAGCTGAAGTGCTTAAGCCATTTTCTGGTCAGTTTGGTTTGTCCTGGGAAGTTCACCTCCCAGAGAGTGAATCCTGTCAGGGTAACATTCTTGTCATGTCAACCTTTATACTTTCAGCATCTGACTAGAGCCTGGCCAAAGATGGCTGAGCAGAGTTGTTGAATGGAGTTACTAGAGTTAATGATCAGATTTGTACTTTCAGCCTCAGAGAGAAAAAAGAAATTAAAGCTAGAATACTGAATATATTTATTGTTAACTGATTTTATCTATGCTTTCTTTCTTTCCCACTGAACTGGATATTTTATCAGCATAGAGACCAGTCTGAAATTAGAGAACTTCAATCTTTTTTAATTACATTTTTTTCATAAGAATGTCTAAAACTAATGTCATTTGTTCATCTTTATATTGACACCTAAATTTTTGCATAATATGTTAAGCAATACTATGAAAGTTACTTGTGTGTTGCAGGAATTGACAGTTAATATAAAATTTTTACCTCACTATTTTGGCATGCCAAGTTGCTTCAGTCGTGGCTGACTCTTTGCAACCCCATGGACTGTAACCCTCCAGACTCCTTTGTCCATGGGTTTCTCCAGGCTTGCCATTTCCTTCTCCAGGGATCTTCCTGATCCAGGGATCAGACCTGCATCTCTTTCGTCCCCTGCTTTGACAGGCCCATGCTTTACCACCAGTGCCACTTCCAAAAGCATATAGCATAAAAATTTGATTCTACCATCACCTACTTACATATAGATAATTAAGCCCTGTGACAGTTGGGAATTTTAGAGGTTCTTCTTCCCTTAATTTATATTACCATTCCACTTCTCTCACAGAATTTTGAGCTAATTTAACAGTTGTTTTATGGTTTATGGTATTGAACACCATACCACTCTTATTAGCAACACCATATCTTTCAAATGTTTAATTTAAATTTTCAGTGCCCACAAGGCTCCATGTTGGAAACAATTTCTGCTGTGTTGAATCATTCAATTATCACAAACATTATTAGTGCATAGTCAATCAAAAACCACAATTATATCACAATTTTAAAATTACTTATTATCTTATAATTTATGATTATTACTCATACAGTAATACAACATTTTACAGAATGTAAATTTTTTAATGATAGGAGATTTAAAATTCTCTATTTGTTCTCTTAATTACCAGACAAATAGAATTCAGAATCAATACTATTTCTATTTTTTATTCTAACAGATGTAGCATTGAGATATTTTGTTCTCATAATAAATTAGATGGGAATGAATGCTTTTTGATTTAAGTGTTAAAAGACAATTAAGAGATCTGTCATCAAAAAATATTTTAAATAATTAATCAGATGGCAGTTCAGTTAGGTCCTCCTTCATTTTCTTAGTTTTTTGGAAGTATAATTCCTTATATTAGTTAATATAAATATTAATTTAATTATATTAATTAATATAATTAATTAAATGCTAATATTAACATTTTAATATTTTAATTAATCAAATTAACTTATTCAATCACTGATTTTTTGACAACCATTTCACTTTTGAATTTTAAAGATGAATTAAGAAGGCAAAAAAATCTGCCATGAGTTTATGCTTGGGTATTACAAAATTACAGTTGCCTTCAATACATAATTTTTTTAATCAGCATTTTTTTTCTTTGCTCTTGCAGAACTCTTCCTTAGGAGTAGTTCTTTTTTTTTTTTTTTTTGGAGAATAGTTGGAGGATGGAAAAGAACAAGATCATTAAACAAAAATCTTTATCTCACTTGCTTTTGCACAAAATATATCTAACTTCAGAACATCCTAAATGGGTTGATAATACTTAGGGTATGCCACACTTTGCTTTTATACACATAAGTACATAAGATAGGAAAACATAAGGCGCCCTTTCACTGGTTTAGGTGTCTCCTATAGGCACAGGAGCCTTCACCAACGCCAATATTTCAAATGGTCTGTTTGACAGGGAAAGGCTGAAGATTTCACACCTCAGGAAAACACACCATCATAAGGTTCAGGATCAGAGGTATGTCTGTCTTTTGTCAATTGGCAGAAGGAAGAATGGACAGGAAATGTCAACTCCAGACATTTCTTCAAGCAAAGAGATTTTTAAAAACCAAATATGGAAGCTGAGAAACAGAAAATGTATTCTCTTAAAATTACCCAAGTCAATAGCCCCTTGGATAGTATATACCTTCAGGGCTACTTATATTCCAGCTTAACTACCACTGTCTTATGTTCCTCTGCACCATCATTTAGATTAATAAACACTGATACTTATGAGGGCATCCAGTTGTAAATTCCTTACTTTCATGACACTATTTCTTATGAACTTGTTAGTTCCATGAGTTACTACAGATTGCATAGCTCTGGGTGACAGACACTATGTCAATTGGCAGAAGGAAGAATGGACAGGAAATGTCAACTCCAGACATTTCTTCAAGCAAAGAGATTTTTAAAAACCAAATATGGAAGCTGAGAAACAGAAAATGTATTCTCTTAAAATTACCCAAGTCAATAGCCCCTTGGATAGTATATACCTTCAGGGCTACTTATATTCCAGCTTAACTACCACTGTCTTATGTTCCTCTGCACCATCATTTAGATTAATAAACACTGATACTTATGAGGGCATCCAGTTGTAAATTCCTTACTTTCATGACACTATTTCTTATGAACTTGTTAGTTCCATGAGTTACTACAGATTGCATAGCTCTGGGTGACAGACACTTCATTCATTCTTTTTTTTTTTTTTTCTTTTCCATTTGTTAATTCGGCAAATACATGAGAAATACCTACCATTTACAATTCATTGTAGCTTAGCTAAAGATAATAACAAAATAAAATAAGGAGCTTCTATTAGGAATGAGAAAGCTTGTACACAAATAACTATGATACAAATCAGAAATTGTCACATTGTTATGTGGGGAGTTGAGAGGAAGAAACAATTATGGCTTGAAGAATCAGATCCCAAGAATGACAGTGTGCATGTATGTGGATAGAGGCAAAGCCATCTTGACTTCTAGAAAGGCTACTTGAGGGATCTGTTGGCTCAATCTTCCTATTTGAAAGGCAGCACTTTATTTAACCTTTATAATTTACATGCTCAAGCTAACATTTGTGACTATGTATATAAAACCTTGAAAGTGAATTCACTTATTCCCTACTTATGGAGTCAATTGAACCATGTTTTATTTCTTTTTCAGCTGAGAATAGGCGTATAGCATCATAGTCTGTCAGTTTCATATTTATTGGGGGAATATTTTCAGATCAATCTTTCCTCACTGGCTCGAGAACACATTTACTTTTATTTCATGAACTCTACTTCAACCAAAAAAAAAGTATGATGCTGACTCAGCACACAAAGCTACATTTTATACCTGTCAGGCTGCATATAGATTTTTATAAGGTGAACAATGGTTGTATTTAAGTACCGATGGAGTAATCATGAAGTCTTCTGGCAGTATCCTTTGGAAACTGAATCCATAAATTTTATTAGTATTAAATGTTTCTAATGGGAGTTGACAAATAGTTGAATGGGATAGTCTTTTCTCTGTTCTTGGCAAAGAGAGAGGGAAGAAAAAGTCCCTGTTACACAATGAGAAATGCATTAATGCTCAAGCCCATTCATCTCAATTTTGCACAAATATAATTTAAGACCTTTTACAACTGTTGGTGAAATTACAGTGTGCTGTGGGGAAGTTGCAAAATTTTTATGGACCTAATAAAATTGTCATTGTAATACCATTATAGGGTGCTGGGACAATATAGATATTTGTAATATCGTACTCCCATGCCAAACTGAAAAGGGAGATAGTAAGTTTGATTGGAGGCAAATGCTGAATAGGGCTAAAATCCAAGTTTGCTTGATAATGAAAATCTCCCTATTAGTGTTTGGTATCAAACGAAATTGCATGGGTGATTAGGCATTTTGACTGGTTGGCTTTATAATGGACCAGATAAGCATTATCAAGCACAGTCTATAAAAAAATTATTGTTGAAATAATGTACTATCTTCAGAGAAATTTCAGAATAATTTCCATTTGTGTAGTTTCTGCTTTTTCACCCAAGTGTGATTTCCGAAATACACTCAGTGGCCTTTTTCTACTCTCACTTTTAGCACACAGCCAAAAATCTCCTGATGGTCTTTAGTCAGACTAAAAGCTTTTGAAAACATCTGATAAGAAATCCAGTCACTTTGGTGCATGAGGTCAAAATAAACAGCCCTTCTTGTTATCAACACTTCTGGTGATGTCAGTTAGGAGAGAGAAGTATAAAACAGCTCAATACTGAAATCTTGAAGACTGAGAAGAGAATTTGCAGCACGTGCCCCACTGGAGCTGTGGCCTTTTTTATATGACCACTGCTTATCCTGGGTTCATGTCTAAGATCCACAACAGAATCAAATGGATCAGACATTCAGTTTCTCCAAGGTGGAGTGTGACATACAGCATGCAGTCTAGCTGTGAAAGACATGATGTTTACTCATTTCTGTTGATGGACCTCAGCTGAGGAAAGTAATACAAACACAAGCCATTAATACATCATTGGCAAAGTCTCTCATTTGAATCCCAACATCCTTGCCATTCCTGAAAAAAATTAGTTTGATCTAAACCTGTTAATCCTATTCCCCTTTAGTAGTGATTAGTCTAGGAATGGGCCCATTGACCTACTGCCTTCTGGTGTTCCGTGAAGATAAGTGTCCTATCCTGGGGTGACCCAGGAAGGGCAGTCCCTTTCTCCCTTGTGTCCAAGTGTGACCCATGGAAATGCTGCAGCCATCTCACTACAGCTGAGGATGAGGCAAAACAGAGAGGAGACTGGAGCTAGGAGAGACCTAAGAAAGACCCGGGACAGAGCCTGACATGATCTACCTGCCTTTTCTCTCGTAGGCAAACATCTGGGGCAGGAAAGAAACTTGGCCAGGAACAAATTTGTAGAGCTATGCCACTTGCTAGTCACATAAACTTTTGGAAAAGTCTCACTCTCTCTGAGCCTTGGTCTCTCCACCTATGAAACAAGGATACAAAAAGTACCTACTTTATAAGGCTGATTGTGAGCCTTAAGTGAGTGCATATATGTGGGCTGCTCAAAAGAGTGTCTGGTACACTGTGGATGCTCAGTAAATCCCCGCTATACTTATTATTTTTGTTATGTGAAAAATGGTCTTCCTTTATTGTTTAAACCATTATGAGTCAGAATTTTCTGTCATTTTAAAACAGAAATATTTGGCAATTTCACATAGCATCACTGATACACTGGTTTTCTCCAAGGTCATATTTTTAAGGAAGACTCAGCTCACCAACCTATTTCAATGACACCTACCTCTAGCATTGCCTGCCTCCTCCCCTGACTTGTTTTTCCCCAGAGAACCTATCATCAAATCAATAATATATTTTACTTATTTATTTGTTTGCACGTTGTCTTCCCTCATGAGGATGTAAATGTCACAGGGGCAAGGGTTTTTTGCCTTTTTTTTACAGCTCTACTCCACAGCGTCTAGGTTGAGTACGTGGCACAGAGGAGGCACTCAACACGTTTGTTGACTGAATAAACGTTGTATCATGTGCAGCTTGGTAACACTGCCGCAAACAGGGCAAGCAAACCTCTACACCCTTGGATCATAATGGTGACAGACAGGCAGTGAAGTCAATGCTTCTTCCTCCAAATAGAAAAGTGAAACAATTTAAGTAGCTTCGGAAGTTATTGAGCAAAGCACTCACTTTCTGAGTCAAGCCTTTACTCTAAGGGAGAAATTATCAGCATCTTTAAGGATGGATACATCCTATCAGTTTGTGTGGGCTGCTAAGTCTGAAATCCACTGGGTAAGACAACAGTCTGGAAACTGGGGCAGAAATTGATGATGGAGTTTTGGCAGAATTTTTTTCTCCAAGAAACCTATTTTTGTTCTTAAAAGCCTTGAAACTGACTGCATGAGGCTCATCCACATTATTGAGGTAATCTCCTTTACTTAAAGTCAACTGATTGGAGATGTTGCTACACAGGAGGTAAGTGGTAGGCATAATCGATGCTTCATCTGTATTTACGGCCACTCCCCATTGCTCACATTATCACCTGAGCTCCGCTTCCTGTCAGATCAGTGGCTGCATTAGATTCTCATATGAGTGCAGATCTACTGTGAACTGCGTAAGCAGAGATTTCTGTGGTGTGCTCCTTATGAGAATCCAATGCCTAATGATCTGATTCCGCACTATGGTGAGTTGTACAATTATTTCATTGTATATATCAATTAATAATAATAAAAATAAGGTACATAAAAATTAATGCACTTGAATTATCCTGAAACCAAACCCCTCACTGCCCTGATCCCAGGAAAAATTGTCTTCCACAAAACTGGCCCCTGGTGCCAAAAATGTTGAGGACTGCTGCCTTACACAATTATCTCATTTAATCTTCAGTGAAATCCTATGAGGTAGAAGCTACTGCTGCCCTCATTTTAAAGTGTAGTCTCTTGGGCCACAAAGCCCTTAAGATCATGAAGCATTTCTAGTCCTTCCCGTGTACTCAACTTCAGAGCTTTATTTGCAATGGATTCTAAAGAAGGGCTGACTGTTAGACTGGCTGGGGTTCCTTAAAAACTTTGCCTTAAAAAAAAAAAAAAAAAAAAAGACCTGAGAGGGCTCACTTTGTCTATCCAAAGAGTAATAAACCTGTGTCTTTTCATTTCAACCCTTTATTGTAATGCTGCCAAGACCAAAACACCTTGGATTATGATCAAAAGTGGCTCCATCTTATATGTCACAAGTTTTAAATTTAGGGTTCATTTCAATGTTCATTTTAATCTGGAAAAGCATAATTTCATTTGAAAGAAAAAGAAAACAATCACTTTAATAAAAGTCTTTATGAACGAGGTTCAGAGTGCTTCTTGGACAACAAATGACTCAGAAAACAACGTTGTGGTGAGTTAAGTGTAAATGGGTCAGAAACATGCAGATTAAATTTCCCTGGAAACACTCAAGGGCTTCCAAAATTAATGGGGGGGGGGGATACTTGGACAATGTATAGTTTAGACTTCATGCTTTTAATTCTTTTTTTCCCTTTTTCACTCTGCTGATTTAATTTTCTTCTACAAAACCCTTCCTAGGGTGACTTCATTTCTTGTGGTCAGGATGCTGTCAGGCCAAATTGTCATTAATTCTGNCCAAAATTAATGGGGGGGGGGGATACTTGGACAATGTATAGTTTAGACTTCATGCTTTTAATTCTTTTTTTCCCTTTTTCACTCTGCTGATTTAATTTTCTTCTACAAAACCCTTCCTAGGGTGACTTCATTTCTTGTGGTCAGGATGCTGTCAGGCCAAATTGTCATTAATTCTGGTGCATTCTGGGTGGCCCAACCTGGGTATCAGCTGTATTCTTTCTCTAACCATAGTTCGCTTTTCTCTCCACTATGTGTCTTTCAATACAGGAAAAGGTATAAAAATAAAAACACAGTTCAAAGTCTGTGCCAAGCTTTGGGGCCTTGTGAAAGTCCACCATTATGACACTCGAGAGATAAATGTGTGGGGTTCTCATATGTTAAAAACTGATAAATCTTCTGTGCTTTAACTCAGAAAATACAGCTATGGATATGGATGTGGTAGGAGGATACATAAATCAAGATTTGAAGATTCTTAGGAGGGACTTTTGAAAGGCCCTCTAACCCATTCCCAAGCCTCAGACATATCTCAATATAAAACATGACAGAAACATAATTATAGTCCCATTTCTTAAATGATTCCTGAGATAAATTTTCTTCAACATACTTTAGAAAAATATCCCTATATATTTTTCCTCTCCAGAAGTCCCCATAAAACTAAGCAAATTCCATTTTACAGGAATTCAGGTTTATTTTCTTTTTTCCTGTCTTTGAAGGAGAACAGACTCTGGAACACGGGATTGGTGTCCATGGCTTTTCCTGCTTGGGCCTTGTCTGACCTCAGTCAGTGACGCTTGTCGGACATTTCTCTTTCTGAAGATAATGATGCTGAGAGTGCTGGTTTTGCAATTCTTCCTGCCATATCAACAAGCAATATCCTCTCCACCATCTATTAAATCCTTTCCATCACAGCACATTATATGATAGAAAAAAGCAATTTACTTTATTTAATGAGTGTCAGAGTAGTGGAAAATATGGCAGCTGCCTCCTGGAGCTTAAGAGTTTGGTTGGGGTTATAGAATTCACATGCATGGTTGTGTGACAGGGTTGGCAAATCTTCTCTCTAAAGGCAACCATCAAGTTGGACAAAATTGATAAAACAACTACTTCTGGAACTCAATCAAAGGTATGCAACAATATGATTAAGATGGCAACTCACCACAAATTGGTGTATATAATCAATGCAGTCTCTATCAAAATACAAGCATTTTTGCAAAAATTGACAAAATTATCTTAAAATTTATAAGGAAATACAAAGGACCTAGATAGCCAAAATTAGTTTTGAAAATAAGCACAAACTCGAGGCATTATTTTACCTCATTCCAAAACTTACTATAACATCTTAGCAAAAAACAAACAAACAAAAAAATCAGTGTGTTATTGGTGCAAGGATACACTTAATAATCAGTGGAACAGATTTGAGTCCATAAATAGTTCATTTCATTAAAAGATAATTGATCTTTAGCAAAGAATGCCAAGACAATTAACTGGGAAACAATAGTCTTTTCAACAAGGATGCTAGGATTATTGTATTCCTCTTGGAAAAACCTGGACATGGAACCTTCACATCATATGCAACATTGACTCAAAATGGATTATAGATCAAAATGTAAGAGCTAAAACTATACATAAAGATATAAGCATCTGAATGTAGAGTTCCAAAGAATTGCAAGAAGAGATAAGAAAGCCTTCTTCAGCGATCAATGCAAAGAAATAGAGGAAAAAAACAGAATGGGAAAGACTAGAGATCTCTTCAAGAGAATTAGAGATACCAAGGGAAATTTCATGCAAAGATGGGCTCGATAAAGGACAGAAATAGTATGGACTTAACAGAAGCAGAAGATATTAAGAGGAGGTGGCAAGAATACACGGAAGAACTGTACAAAAAAGATCTTCATGACCCAGATAATCATGATGATGTGATCACTAATCTAGAGCCAGACATCTTGGAATGTGAAGTCAAGTGGACCTTAGAAAGCATCGCTACGAACAAAGCTAGTGGAGGTGGTAGAATTCCAATTGAGCTGTTTCAAATCCTGAAAGATGATGCTCTGAAAGTGCTGCACTCAATATGCCAGCAAATTTGGAAAACTCAGCAGTGGCCACAGGACTGGAAAAGGTCAGTTTTCATTCCAATCCCAAAGAAAGGCAATGC
>SJYX01020552.1:13446-25476 GCA_006410675.1 Oreotragus oreotragus | reverse complement strand
GGTGGGGGGAGGGGCGGTGTGTGGGGGTGGAGCGCTCTGGGCACAGAAACACTTTTGTGCCCAGGATCCCTACAAGGTCCTGCTCAGTTTCACTATCCACAAAGCACTCTGAATAGACCTGAGAATTTGAATAGCTGAAACTTGGTAGTTCACTTCAGATAGTCTTCCTGATCTTCAAGTTTCAGAAGAACTTTCTAGAAAAAGTTAATTGCATGTTTGAAAAGGGACTGAGTCCTCTAAGGTTTTTGGGCAGAGATGAGGTCTCAGACAGAGGTGTGGGAAGGCTTACTGGTGGTTGAACCTTCCACTTGCACTGACTCATATCTTAATTCCCATTTGGTGTGAGGAGAACACCAATTTGAGAAACTAAGATGTTCCCTCTATGCCCTAGGCCCTCAAATCACAAATTCAAATTCTTCTGGTTTGCCTTTGTTTTTTGGCAACAGCAGCTGCAAGAGTCTCTGAATTTCTTCAAGCTCTACTTTCCTACAGAGTTCAACCTAGAAAATTCCTTCTAGCGTATCTGAGCTTTTAAGAAGGCTTTTTTATTTTATTTTTTAATGTATTGGATTTTTTAAAAATGCATTGATCTGTAAGATCACATGGAAAAAACCCTAATGAACTTTTTTGGCCAACCCAATACTTGACCCAGCAGTTTTAGCTGTTATCCATGGAAGGGCTGTTTCAAATAGCCTACCCAACCCTGTTCCCCAAAGGGAAGGATATTCTTGGCTATGTCCGGACTTCATCAAGTCACAGGAGATTCTCTCTAGTTGTGTCAGGCAAGCTCCAGAACACGTGGCCTCAGTAGTTGCGGTTCATGGGCTTAGGTGCACCCCTCCCCTCCCCCCGAATTTTGTTGTTCAGTCACTCAGTTGGGTCTGACTCTTTGCGACCCCATGGACTGCAGCACGCCAGGCTTCCCTGTCCTTCACTGTCTCCCGGAGTTTGCTCAAACTCATGTCCATTGAGTTGGTGATGCCATCCAACTCTCTCATCCTCTGTTGCCCCCTTCTCCCTCAATCTTTCCCAGCACCAGAGTCTTTTCCAATGATATGGGATCTTAATTCCCTGACTAAGGACTGAACCCATGTCCCCTGCATTGGAAGGCAGATTTTTAACCACTGGATCACCAAGGAAGTCCTTTGATTTTCATCTTACAATTTATTCTATGAAAATCTCCCTCCTCACTCTTGCTTATTATCTGATGGCTCCAATGAGACTATCCACTCTCTTACATTCTGTCTTGACCCTCAAGGCTTGACAAGTGTTCCTGGCACATGTAGGCATATAATAAAAGACTGTGAAAGACGATGATAATTATATTAATAATAACAGTGAAATAATAATAGAAAAGATCTTACACATGGGACACATGCAGTGTCAGCTGATGACCCTGCACCACTTCAGATCATCTGACAAACACTGGGGGATTTGACCTCTGAGAGCATCATATACCCTCAACTTAAAACTGGTCCGCATTGCCTTTCTCACAGAGACCATATTGCTTAGCCTGGTATCCACACGACTCTGGCTGTAAACTAGTCTTTATTCTTTCTGCATCCTGTGCTCTTCCCAAGGCAAATCTACTTGGTGTTTCCCAAACATGCCACATGTCTGTTCTCACTAATTCCTCTGCCTTCGCTGCTGTTCCCACCACCTCTTTGGAGACTGTCATGTATATATTGCAGTATTTCAAATAGCTAACTGAGACTTTCCTGGTGGTCCAGTGGTTAAAGCAGGGAGTGCAGATTCAATCCCTGCTTGGGGAGCTAAGATCCCACGTGCCTTGGGGCCAAGAAACCAAAAAATAAAACAGAAGCAATATTGTAACAAATTCAATAAAGACTCTAAAAATGATCCACATCAAAAAATCTTTAAAAAATTAAAATAAAATAGATAACCAACAAGGACACAGTGTATAGCACAGGGAACTCTATGCCACACAGAGTAATAACCTAAATGAGAAACGAATTTGAAAAAGAATAGATAGATGTATGGGGAGCTTCCCAGGTGGTGCGAGTGGTAAAGAGACCCACCTGCCAAGGCGGGAGGCATAAGAGACACGGGTTCCGGTTCGATCTCTGACTCAGGAAGACCTCCTGGAGGACGGCAGGGCAACCCACTCCACTATTCTTGCCTGGAAAAGTCCTTGGACACAGGAGCCTGGCAGGTTGCAGTCAATCGGATTGCAAAGAGTCAGACACGACTGCCTGACTGGGCACACATGCCTAGATACATGTATATGTATAACGGAATCACTTTGCTGAACTTCTGAAACTAACACCACGTTGTTAATCAATTACACTCCAATATCAAATAAAAGTGCTCCTTTCTGTAACTCCCCACACTGTTTGGGGTCTACCTTATTATATCTTATCATATGCATCTTGCATTACAACTACTTATAATTTTTTTACATGGATTCCCCTAAAACATTGATGGTGTAGACAATAAATATAAACAGCAAAATGGATCATCAAAACAGGCTTAGGGACCTCCCTGGTAGTCCAGTGGTTAAGACTGTAGGTTCCCAATGCAGAGGGCCTGTGTTCAATCCTTGGTCAGGGAACTAGATCCCATATGCTGCAACTAAGACCCAGTGCAGCCAAATAAAAAATTAAAAAAAAAAAAAAAAAGGCTTAGGTTGTAGACCTCAAATACTATCAAAACAAAGGAATCAGTCTACTCCAGACAGAAATACTTTATCTTTCAGGCTGAGATTTCGGAATATGGTCAAGTGGGGTCAGGAAGTCGCTTTATTTAAAATGATTATTCTCTGATGGTTAGACACCTTCTACAGAATGGTTGGGGAACCCGTTTTGCGTTTTTAAAAAACAATCAAAAACACATGGAGAATTTCATCAGAGGACACTCTGTGGTGAAGGAATGTAAAGCTAAAAGTTAATGTTGGTGACACCCACACCGAATTGACTCTGACTCAGCAGTTTCTTTCTATCAGCAGTTCCTGTAACTTTCTATCAGCAGTTCCTGTAACCTTGGTGAATTTCTCATTTATACTGTTACTCCACTGAATCCCGTCACCCTGGAAAACAGGAACCCAACATAGCATTTCTCGTGTTTCTAGAGGCTGGGTTTTAAGATGGAAAATTCCAGGTTATAAAATCAAGTGTTTGAAATGCTGTCTTCATCACAATGTGGTACTTTTCCCTCTGAAATAGGAGTTGGCAGCTGTGTTACCAGTTACATTAGTGCAACAAACAGATTGCATTATCATATTTGGTTGACTACTAAGGGTCTTTGAAGTCCTAGAACTCCCTGGCAGTCTGGTGGTTAAGATTCAGTGCTCTCACAGCTGAGGGCCTGGGTTCAGTCCCTGGTCAGGGAACGATCCCACAAGCTGCATGCTGCTGCTGCCGCTGCTAAGTCGCTTCAGTCGTGTCCGACTCTGTGCGACCCCATAGACGGCAGCCCACCAGGCTCCCCCATCCCTGGGATTCTCCAGGCAAGAACACTGGAGTGGGTTGCCATTTCCTTCTCCAATGCATGAAAGTGAAAAGTGAAAGGGAAGTCGCTCGATCATGTCTGACTCTTAGCAACCCCATGGACTGCAGTTTACCAGGCTCCTCCGTCCCTGGGATTTTCCAGGCAAGAACACTGGAGTGGCTTGCCATTTCCTTCTCCACCGTGCCACCAAAATAACAAAACAAAACAAAATTTCTAAGTCCTAGAAAAATACCTGTGATGGATTAATTCCCTCTGGTACTCTTTTAAAGGACATATAGAAACAGCAGGACTACTGCTGTATATATTCCTAATAATACCAGTACATGATTTTATTCTATTTTATATTTAATTTATTTTTGGATTTTGGGTCGAATTTACTTTTAATCTATAGTTTAATTTTATTCTAGAGTTTATTTTAAAATTTTGTGTTACTTTTAGGTGTATAGCAAAGTGATTCAGTTATACATGTCAGTTCAGTTCAGTTTAGTTCAGTCGCTCAGTCGTATGCGACTCTTTGCGACCCCATGAATCGCAGCACGCCAGGCCTCCCTGTCCATCGCCAACTCCCGGAGNAAAAAAAAAAAAAAAAGGCTTAGGTTGTAGACCTCAAATACTATCAAAACAAAGGAATCAGTCTACTCCAGACAGAAATACTTTATCTTTCAGGCTGAGATTTCGGAATATGGTCAAGTGGGGTCAGGAAGTCGCTTTATTTAAAATGATTATTCTCTGATGGTTAGACACCTTCTACAGAATGGTTGGGGAACCCGTTTTGCGTTTTTAAAAAACAATCAAAAACACATGGAGAATTTCATCAGAGGACACTCTGTGGTGAAGGAATGTAAAGCTAAAAGTTAATGTTGGTGACACCCACACCGAATTGACTCTGACTCAGCAGTTTCTTTCTATCAGCAGTTCCTGTAACTTTCTATCAGCAGTTCCTGTAACCTTGGTGAATTTCTCATTTATACTGTTACTCCACTGAATCCCGTCACCCTGGAAAACAGGAACCCAACATAGCATTTCTCGTGTTTCTAGAGGCTGGGTTTTAAGATGGAAAATTCCAGGTTATAAAATCAAGTGTTTGAAATGCTGTCTTCATCACAATGTGGTACTTTTCCCTCTGAAATAGGAGTTGGCAGCTGTGTTACCAGTTACATTAGTGCAACAAACAGATTGCATTATCATATTTGGTTGACTACTAAGGGTCTTTGAAGTCCTAGAACTCCCTGGCAGTCTGGTGGTTAAGATTCAGTGCTCTCACAGCTGAGGGCCTGGGTTCAGTCCCTGGTCAGGGAACGATCCCACAAGCTGCATGCTGCTGCTGCCGCTGCTAAGTCGCTTCAGTCGTGTCCGACTCTGTGCGACCCCATAGACGGCAGCCCNGCAGTCTGGTGGTTAAGATTCAGTGCTCTCACAGCTGAGGGCCTGGGTTCAGTCCCTGGTCAGGGAACGATCCCACAAGCTGCATGCTGCTGCTGCCGCTGCTAAGTCGCTTCAGTCGTGTCCGACTCTGTGCGACCCCATAGACGGCAGCCCACCAGGCTCCCCCATCCCTGGGATTCTCCAGGCAAGAACACTGGAGTGGGTTGCCATTTCCTTCTCCAATGCATGAAAGTGAAAAGTGAAAGGGAAGTCGCTCGATCATGTCTGACTCTTAGCAACCCCATGGACTGCAGTTTACCAGGCTCCTCCGTCCCTGGGATTTTCCAGGCAAGAACACTGGAGTGGCTTGCCATTTCCTTCTCCACCGTGCCACCAAAATAACAAAACAAAACAAAATTTCTAAGTCCTAGAAAAATACCTGTGATGGATTAATTCCCTCTGGTACTCTTTTAAAGGACATATAGAAACAGCAGGACTACTGCTGTATATATTCCTAATAATACCAGTACATGATTTTATTCTATTTTATATTTAATTTATTTTAATTTACTTTTAATCTATAGTTTAATTTTATTCTAGAGTTTATTTTAAAATTTTGTGTTACTTTTAGGTGTATAGCAAAGTGATTCAGTTATACATGTCAGTTCAGTTCAGTTTAGTTCAGTCGCTCAGTCGTATGCGACTCTTTGCGACCCCATGAATTGCAGCACGCCAGGCCTCCCTGTCCATCGCCAACTCCCGGAGTTCACTCAAACTCATGTCCATTGAGTTGGTAATGCCATCCAGCCATCTCATCCTCTGTCGTCCCGTTCTTCTCCTGCCCTCAATCCCTCCCAGCATCAGAGTCTTTTCCAATGAGTCAACTCTTCCCATGAAGTGGCCAAAGTACTATAGTTTCAGCTTTAGCATCATTCCTTCCAAAGAAATCCCAGGGCTGATCTCCTTCAGAATAGACTGGTTGGATCTCCTTGCAGTCCAAGGGACTCTCAAGAGTCTTCTCCAACACCACAGTTCAAAAGCATCAACTCTTCGGCACTCAGCTTTCTTCACAGTCCAATTTTCGCATCCATACATGACCACCTGAAAAACCATAGCCTTGACTAGACAGACCTTTGTTGGCAAAATAATGTCTCAGCTTTTGAATATGCTCTCTAGGTTGGTCATAACTTTCCTTCCAAGGAGTAAGCATCTTTTAATTTCATGGCTGCAGTCACCACCTGCAGTGATTTTGGAGCCAAAAAAATAAAGTCTGATACTATATCCACTGTTTCCCCATCTATTTCCCATGAAGTGATGGGATCAGATGCCATGATCTTCGTTTTCTGAATGTTGAGCTTTAAGCCAACTTTTTCACTCTCCTCTTTCACTTTCATCAAGAGGCTTTTTAGTTCCTCTTCACTTTCTGCCTTAAGGCTAGTGTCATCTGCATATCTGAGGTTATTGGTATTTTTCCCAGCAATCTGATTCCAGCTTGTGTTTCTTCTAGCCCAGCGTTTCTCATGATGTACTCTGCATAGAAGTTAAATAAGCAGGGTGACAATATACAGCCTTAACGTACTCCTTTTTCTATTTGTAACCAGTACATCTATCTATTCTTTTTCAGATTCTCTTGCTATTTAGGTTATTACCTAATACTGAGTATAGTTCCCTGTGCTATCCAGTAGCCCCTTATTGATTATCTACTTTGTATGCAGTAATGTGTGTGTGTTCATCCCAGTTTCCTAATTTATCCCCCCTCCCCCCCGCCAGCCATCTCCCTTTTGGTAACTGTAGTTTGTTTTCTATGTCTGGAGTCTATTTCTCTTTTGTAAATAAGTGCTGCTGCTGCTGCTAAGTCACTTCAGTCATGTCCGACTCTGTGTGACCCCATAGACGGCAGCCCACCAGGCTCCCCCATCCCTGGGATTCTCCAGGCAAGAATACTGGAGTGGGTTGCCATTTCCTTCGCCAATGCATGAAAGAGAAAAGTGAAAGTGAAGTCGCTCAGTTTGTCCGACTGTTAGCGACCCCATGGACTGCAGCCCACCAGGCTACTCCGTCCATTGGATTTTCCAGGCAAGAGTACTGGGGTGGGGTGCCATTGCCTTCCCCAGTAAATAAGTGCATTTGTATCATATTTTTAGAGTCCACATATAAGTGGTATCATATGATATTTGTCTCTATCTGACTTACTGTGGTAATCTCTAGGTCCATCCATGCTGCTCAAATGGCATTATATTGTTCTTTACAGGGCTGAGTACTATTCCATTGTATGTGTGAATCACATTTTTCTTATCCATTCCTCTGCTGATGGACATTTAGGTTGTCTCCATGTCTCAGCTATTGTAAATAGTGTTGCTATGAACATTGGGGTTCCTGTATCTTTTCAAATTATGTCTTGCTCCAGATATATGCCCAGGAGCAGGACTGTTAGATCATATAGTAGTTCTATTTTTATTTTTTTAAAAGGAAACTCCATTACCGTTCTCCCTAGTGATTGTACCAATTTACATTCTCACCAACAGTGTAGGAAGGTTTCAACGGGTTATTGTTTTTAAACCTCCCTTTTGTTCAAAAGAAAAGTTTGAGGAATCAAACAAAATCGCCTTGGAAGAAGTATGATTTGAGTTAATCTGTCAACTGAGGGAAAAGGAATCCCATCAGAGAAACAGTTTTAACACATCACAAATGGATAGGGTTAGGAGAACACTCAAGAGTACACACAAAAGATATTTGAAATTAAATTTCAGAAGGAAAAACTCTCTAAGGCAGGAGTGTTGGGCCAAGAAATCTAAACTGGATGCCAGAAACCTCGACAAGAGCCTCGGAGGTCCAAAGTGAAGGAATTAAGGGCTCCATGAGTGGGGGATACTGAATGATGCTGAGAGCCTTTCAGCCTGCTTAGAGGTTAAATCAGGCAACATCTCAGGGAATCTCAAGTCTGGCATCTTGTTGATGATGTTGGAGGCATATTGGTGTGGAATTTGTTGTACTCAAATGAGGGTTCATGTCTCAAATTCATTCTTAACACAGCCACTGCCAGAAACCCAGACTCTGCTCACCCAGAAGCACACCCCTGACTGCTCTGTGCCGCCCTAGTCAGACCCAATCCCAGCCCCACCTCCCCTCCATCTTTCGACCCCTTCCCCCACTCCAAGGACACTCTGCTTTGTCATCAGCAAACCCCTCAGCCCTATCCCATTTGTTCAGGAGCACCCAGCTCACCCCAAGAACGTTTCACAGCTGTCCTGGAAATGGGGGCTGTTTTGCTGTCTCTCCTCTCGGAGCTCAGAACAACAAGCCAAAGTTGAGTTTTCCTGGGTCACCATGGCCACACGCAGACTACGTCTCTCCCTGTCTGTTGCACAAGCCCCTGCCCCTCTCCCATACCCCCTCCTCTAACTCCTCCTCCCCCTCTGATGGTGGTCATGCACAGACTTCCAAAAACCACCCCACCACCCACCACACACACTCACACACATGCCTTACATCCTGAAGGCTTTAGCTGTCCACTGCTGACGTGCTTGGTCACTCAACTCGTGTGCCGTTTTTGGCCTCTTTCAATGTCAGTGGAGATGACGCATTTGCCACACTGGCCTCTCAGACTCTGATTCCTCAACATTCTGGGGGGCAGCTGCCCACCTCTGGACTGGGTCACCCTGTCCGCCCTGGACTGTAACCCCACACTCCTTTCTCCCACTGGCCCTCCCTGCTGCAGCTGTTCCAACACCACTTCCGCTCTGCCAGCACCAGCATCCCCAGGGCATGCGCTTACTTGGCAAGGACTCTCCCACTCTCCCACCCCCGACTCTCCCACCCCCGACTCTCCCACCCCCATCTCACCTCCCTAGTTTATGCTTCCTTTGTCCTGAAACGACACTCTGTCTCTCTCCTTAGGAGATGGGTTGCCCTGGCTCCTCAGAGCCAGTTATTAACTTTTCAGGGATTTTGCAAACTCTTTCACATCGTGGCCACTGGAACTGGCCATGCACAGAGTATTGTGCCTGTGTGCTCAGTCACTCAGTCGTCACCAGCTCTTTTGCAACGCCATGGACTGCAGCCCACCAGGCTCCTCTGTCCATGGGATTCTCCAGGCAAGAACGCTGGACTGGGTTGCCATGCCCTCCTCCAGGCGATCTTCCTAATCCAGGGATCGAACCCTTGTCTCAGGCATCTCCTGCATTGGCAGGCAGGTTCTTTATCACTAGCACCACCTAGGAAGATAGGGTATTTATACTGAGTGAAGATTTCGGTTTCCAAAGGCAGGGGTTGTTAAGGACTTCCCAGCTCATCACTGGCTTCCCCAGCACCCTCCTACCACCACTGACATGAGATTCTCTATTCTCCTCCAGCTTTGCTTTTGCTCTCCTTCGAGCAAAACTTCTCAAGAGGTGCCTCTCGCTCACTCACTCCTCACACCCACTCCAACCTCACTTCTGTCCTTATCAGAGTTGCCGGACTCCTCTTGACTCCCAGTCCAGCGGACGCTCTCTCTGTTCTCGTCTCACTTTGTCTGTGCGTCCATCTTCCCGACCCACATCCTCATCTTCAAGCAGGCTCTTCTGAGGCTGCACTTTCCTGTTTTTCTCCTGCCTCTCTGGCAGTTCTTTTGCAGAATCCATTACGGCTTCTCCGTAATAGGGAGGCTTCTCCCTCCCCGCTTAGACTCATACACGACTTCTGAAGGTTGGGTTCCGGTGCTGTCCTAGGCTCTGTTCTCTCCTCTGTCCTTTCTCGCTATGTGACCTCCTCTTGTCTTGTGACTTACGTACTCTATTGCTGTTGTTCAGCTGCAGAATCATGTCTGACTCTTTGAGACCCTGTGGACTGCAACACACCAGGCCTTCCTGTCCCTCACCACCTCCTGGAGTTTGCCCAAGTTCTTGTCCAGTGGTTAAGACTCCACAACTAGGAGTCAAGATTCTGTGTGCCACTAGGACCTAGTACAGCCAAGTATATAAATTAAAAAAAAAATTTTTTTTTTGAAAGGATGGACAGGGAAGTTTGGTGTACCGCAGTACATGAGGTCGCAAAGAGACACCATTGAGCGACTGAACTGAACTGATGATATTTGTAGAGAAAAAAGGGCTATAAAGTAACTGGTCTAGAAATACAAATGGGCATATTCTCCTATTTTCCTAAAGTCAGGTGTACTCTCACAGTAATTAGTAGTAGTATATTGTTAATATTTGAAATGAGGGTTGTTTTATTACCTATTCTGTAATAAATTTTGAAAGACAGTTGCTAGATCAGAAACGTAGAAGGAAATCTCGATCCTTGGGGGTGACACTCGCATTTTTAGAATCCTCGCCTGCCCTGCAGTGGGAAGTTCTCCTGTGTAGGGCATGCCCAGAGCAGCCTTGCACACTCGGATCCGCCAAACAACATCTGCTTGTTTCAGTCCTGGGTGTTTGCCAGATGAATGTCCCAACTCCAGACGAGTAAGACTTCCTTGGAAAGCTGACTTCATCCTCCCGGTGCTGCTTCCTCCAGAGGGTTGCAGAGCAGGCGTGTTCCTCAGGCAGAGAGCAGGGCACCAGAGGGAACCAGAGCACCTACTCTTTTCTACTTTCATTTCTGTACAATACACAATGTAAAATGAAAGGCACTCAGTCGTGTCTGATTCTTTGTGACCCCATGGACTATACAGTCCATGGAATTCTCCAGGCCAGAATACTGGAGTAGGTAGCCATTCCCTTCTCCAGGGGATCTTCCCAATGCAGGGATCAAACCCAGGTGTCCTGCATTGTGGGCAGATTCTTTACCAGCTGAGCCACAAGGGAACTGTACAATATAACTTCATCAGAAAGCAGAATTTCCATAGAGACTCATTCATTCATTCAACAAACATCTATTGAATGCCATCTCCCTGCACTAGCCCCCGCTCATGGCTTAGATGGTGAAGAATCTGTCTGCAATGCAGGAGAACTGGGTTTGTTCTCTGGGTTAGGAAGATCCTCTAGAAAAGGAAATGGCAACCCACTCCAGTATTCTTGCCTGGAAAATCCCATGGACAGAGGAGCCTGGTGGGCTACCATCCATGGAGTCACAAAGAGTTGGATACAAATGAGCAACTAGCACTTTTCACACTTTCACTTTCTTTCATCTCCCTGCAAGCCACTTGAAAATAACTATTAAAAATGAGGACAGAGCTTTTTCTGAGCCCATTTTATTGAGATAGAAATGGCAATCCACTCCAGGACTATTGCCTGGAAAATCCATGGACAGAAGAGCCTAGTAGGCTACAGTCCATGGGGTCGCAAAGAGTCGGACACGACTGAGCAACTTCACTTCACTTCACTTCACTTCATAATTTATATACAATAAAATTTACCTTTCCGGGTGCACAGTTCTATGAGTTGACAAATGTATATAGCATAATCACCACCACAATCAAGATCCAGGGTATTTCTATCATCTCAAAGAGTTGTCTTGTGCCTCTTTGTAGAAAAACCCTCCCCTCACCACCAGGACCTGACAACCATTAATCTTAATTTTGTCCCTATTTTGTTGTTGTTATTCATTTGCTAAATTGTGTCTGATTCTTGGTGACCCAGTAGACTGTGGTTCACCAGGCTTCCTTGTCCTTCACTAATTCCCAGAGCTTGTGCACATTCATGTTCATTGAGTTGGTGATGCCATTTAACCATCTCATCCTCTGTTGCCCTCTTCTCCTCCTGTCCTCAATCTTTCCCAGCATCAGGTTCTTTTCTAATCAGTTGGTTCTTCATATCACGTGGCCAAAGTATTGGAGCTTCTGTTTCAGCATTAGTCCTTCCAATGAATAGTCAGGGTTGATTTCCTTTAGGATTGACTGGTTTGATCTCCTTGTTGTCCAAGGGACTCTCAAGAGGCTTCTCCAGCACCACAATTTGAAAGCATCAATTCTTCCATGTTCAGCCTTCTTTATGGTCCAACTCCCAGACCCTTAGTCACTGCCCAAATCGCATTACGTGAAATTTATTACTTTGGAATAAGGACATGGCACACCACTCCAGTACTCTTGCCTGGAAAATCCCATGGACAGAGGAGCCTGGTAGGCTGCAGTCCATGGGGTCGCTGGGGGTTGAACACGACTGAGCGACTTCACGCTCATGCGTTGGAGAAGGAAATGGCAACCCACTCCAGTGTTCTTGCCTGGAGAATCCCAGGGACGGGGGAGCCTAGTGAGCTGCTGTCTATGGGGTCACACAGAGT
>SJYX01020550.1:181920-202154 GCA_006410675.1 Oreotragus oreotragus | reverse complement strand
CCAAGTCAGGGTTTTATGTGGAGAGGCGGTATGAATTCTAGAGCTTCTGTGAGAAGAGAAGTTTGTTTATTCTTAAACCACTTGTAATTTTACTACTGTACCTTTAGCCTGCATTGACCAATCAGTGTAAAAGGGGCACTGCTCATGCTCATTCTCTGGCCACCCTGCTCTCATCTGTTGAGTTTTCACAATGCCCTTCAACTGGGAGTCTAGACTTGACTTAAAAGACATCCCTTCAGGGCACTTCATGAAAATGTTTGAGTGCATTTCTTCTTTGAGTTCATGCCTTTGAATCCCTTCTTACTGTTTGCCTCAATTCACCCAGACCTTTAAATTAAGTGAGGAACTTCTAAGTTTATGATCAACCTCCCATAATTGTCAGGTATTGTACTGGGTTGGCCAAAAGGTTTGTTTGGGTGTTTGTAAGATGGTACAGGAAACCTGACCAACTCTTTGGCTAACTCAGTGCTTAGAAGAGACTCACCTATTCAGGTTCTCATGTAGTCTTCATAATAACGCTGAGAAGACAGGTATTTCTGTCCACATTCTCTGAATGAGACAACTGAAATTCAGAAGGAATACACATTTTGTTGTTGGTCAGTGACTTGCCCAAAGTCACAAACCTGGAGAACCAAGATTTCAATCTAGAGCTGGTGGCTCCAAGTTTAGCACTCTTTGCCCTACACCTAATTCCAAACTCACTTTGACTTAAAAATTGGAATCATGCAAGTGGTTGCAAATAATAAAGCCCAGTTATGTTGTTTAGTTGACACTGCACTGCTGAATCCGACTTCCTTCTGCCTCTGGCTTTGGTTTTGTTTTCCATAATTGTTTTTTCTTCTTTTGCCCACACTGTGTGTCATGTGAAATCTTGGTTCCCTGAACAGGGGCCAAACTCATGCCCCCTGCATTGGAACTGTGGACCTCAAGGGAAGTCCCTCCATCAAAATCTGACTTGCCTTCACTGCTTTGAATTTGTGGCTTCCAAACCCTCAGGAATACCATAGGCACTAGGAACCCAGGAATTGCCCTCCCAGAGCTGAGCCAGGGCTCTGCATGGGGATGGCAGTCCTGGAAGACCAAGCTCTGCTTCCAGCAGCCCTCTGGCTTCAGTCACTTCAGTTTTTATTAGCACCCATCTTCTACTCTGCAGCCAGAGTACCTCCCACCACCCCGCCCCACAGTGGCGTAAGACAGTGTAAATTTCTGGATCTGTTCAGAGTAGCCACTGCTCACCTTTGCATCTCTGGCCATTTCCTTCTCTGACATCTTACATGTCAACCTTCTGTAACCATAGACTGTCCTCTCCAGCCTTGGGCCTCACATGTGCACTAGTATACCAATTCTCAGAAATGAGGGATTTTTAAAAGGCTCTGATAGGTGGCATTTGCCATTTTCTGTAGTGTAAATTCTCCCACCAGTCAGGAGCCAGCTCTAGCACCCAGCTGGAGCCAGGCTGCCTGGAATGCCCTTCTCTCTCCCCCTTGTTGATTCTTAGACATTGCTTCTTTCAGGGTGACTTTCTCAACCAGCACCCACCTGTCCCCTGCCTGGCAGAAGCTCTGTGTTTCTACATGCCCCCTTGCTAATACCGGTTATAAATAGCACTCACCAGACTGGCTCATAATTGTGTGTGCTTGGCCATCTCCCTTCTGTTTTCCGCACTCTGTGGGTGGGTACCAGCTGTGTGTTGATTCATTTCTCTAACCCAACACTACGTACAAGGTCATAGACATACAAAGATGCTCAACCAAATGTTTGTTTGATGGAGGCACGTTTTGACTTTAAAAGGATAGTAACCTTTGTACTTAGTTCAGGAAGAGGATTTCGTGTGGATGCAAGTTCTAATCTTCCATATTTAAGTTGCAAGACATGCTGATCTGCTCAAAGAGGGGGATGGCTGTCTTATTTATGACACTTGGGTATGTACCCAAACACCCAGGAGTGGGAAGTAAAGCTCAGTTTTTACCTAAAAATTTTGAAATCAAGGCTCTTTCTTCTAGGATGCGGGAAGGACTGTCTAGTTCTGTCTCTCCATCTTTTCTCTCTGATTCTCTTGTTCTCTTTCTCAGTTCTCCACCCCGTGTGCTCTCCTTGGTTTCTTTGTTCACCAGCTGCATTCTTTTCCTCTTCACCTGTCCAGCTCCCTCTGTTCTTTCATCTTTTGCATGACCCAGGATGGTCTTCCAGCCCCAGCTGTAACTGCCTGTCAGCTTAGACACTTACCATCCATGAGAACTTGTTTTTGTGCCTTCTGTAAAATTTCCATGACAATCAATATGTTTGGCTCAGCACTGCTGGTTGAACCACCCTCCCCCCCCTGGCCTGGTCACCTTCTCGGATTGGGCATCCCTGGCTGGTGTGATCAGTAGATGGGAGAGTGGGGTTGCGATGGGATACACAGACATGACAGACCTGTCCAGGCCATTCAGCTAAGATGTTCCCCTCTAAATGTGCAGTCCCAGTCTGTTTGAAGCTAAAAATGACGGTAACTTGGAGTTGGTAGGGTGACCACTTCACTTCTCAGAATAATCACAGATCAGAAAGGAGAGAACTCAGCCCATTGACCATGTGGCCAGGAAGCTCTTGTATTGACTTATGTTGCGTCCATCCAATAGGAATCTACGTCTATGAAAATAACCGTGGCTGCAGCTTCCGTGATTGCCTTGGGGAGTCCCATCAACACGTTCATTAATTATCCTCACTGTGAACAGATTTCCTCTAGAGAGCCTCTTGTCTGTTTTCTTAGCCGCGTTCTGTGCCTTCCAATTTTTCCACCTTGCTCCCTTCATAAATTATCCACTGTCTTAAATTTACCCCCAGCAGCTGGTTTGGCTCTGCACAGCATGGTCTTGGTGAGCCAGCTGTGGTTCTGATGGACCATACTTAGCCTGGAATCCTTGAAGCAGAAAGGTGGGGATTTGTTATGGTCTGCCTGCTGATCAATACCTCAGGGTATTGACCTCCTTGGACATTTTCTCTGTAGACACAGTCAATGTGCTAATAAGGGATTGCGAACTGATAAAGAATAGTAGCCCATTGGCTTGACTGAAAGAGAGTTAAAGACAGTACCTCAAGTTGTCAGCAGTGCAGCAGAAGTGGTTGTCTGCACTTCAGTATTGTGATGGAGCTTTTGTTTTATTATTTGAGGCTTTTATGTCAAAGTATTGAAGGAACCTAGAAGCTAGAAAGAGAGAAGCTTTAGAGCTGAGATGAAGGAACAAAAGCAGAGTGATGACAAATAGAAGGATGCCTCAGAGATGGAAAGTAATGGTGGAAATGAGTGGGAAGGCCCAGCCCAGGAGGGCTGAAACAGGGATGGACAGCCTGACCCTTTGGGACAAAGCGACTTCAGAAGAGTACACTGAGATGAAACTTCAGGATGCAGTTGGTTAAGTGGTTTCATGTATGGTTGTGGTAACTTTGTCCTTCATGCGTTAAGTTTGTTTTGCCATTTGTTGCACCAGAGACAGAAATAAGTGCCAGTTGGTTTCTTAAGCACAATCATTAGTGCTTGGGATTGTTTACAGAGGAAGAATCTGTTGGGTCAGCAGCCTTCTCAGATAACCTGTGGCTGGGAGCTCTCCTGCCCCACTGTGGGTACTGGAGTGGATTATTAGTGTCCTGGAATGGATCTACAGGGTTGGGGTTGTAATCTGACTTTAAGGAAATATACTGAGTAGGTGAGGAGAGAGTCCAGGGATTATCAGTACTAGAAGGAAAAAAGCCGGGACTCTGTGGCAGCCCCTGGGGACAGATTTACAAAGTACTCTTTTAGAGAGGCTTTTGATGGTAAACATTGGTGATTGACCCTCAGAGTGCATTAGAGGCACTAGTTGGGATGTCTCCCCACAGCCCTAGAGCTTTGCTCTGTTGGATGTTACAACTGAATAAAAAGACAAGGTGAAACACATTGTGTATCCCTGGTGGCTCAGACGATAAAGAATCCTCCTACAATGCGGGAGACCTGGGTTCGATCCCAGGGTTGGGAAGATCCCCTGGAGGAGGGCATGGCAACCCACTCCAGTATTCTTGCCTGGAGAGTCTCCATGGACAGAGGAGTCTGGCGGGCTGCAGTCCATGGGGTCAGAGAGAGTCAGACAGGACTACATCACTGAGGAACTAAGCACAGCACAGCGCGCTGTGTGTGACGGGTGGGTAGGTAGGAGGATGAGGAATGAGGGGGAGGAAAGAAGAGATCCAGCAACATGACTCTTCAACAGAAACAATTTTTGGTCCGCTTGGAGAGACAGAAGATAACATACATAGCAAAGAGGAGTATCTTTTGTGCATCAGTTGGGAAACATTTTGGTACTAGCAGCAGAAAAACCAGCTAACAGTGTCTTAGGTAAGGGTGTGTTTGTCTTTTTCTTTAATTGGAGTGCAATTGCTTTACAACATTGTTGGTTTCTGCTATACAACGGAAGTGAATCAGCCATCTGTATACACATAGTCCTCCCGCTTGTGTCTCCCTCCCACTCCACTCCCGTCCCACCCTTCTAGGCCATCATGGAGCACCGAGCTGAGCTCCCTGAGCTGCATTGCAGGTTCCCACTAGCTATTTCTGTTACACATGGCAGTGTATTTAGGTCAGACCTAACCTCCCAGTTCATCCCACTCTCCCCTTTAAAAAAAATGAGGAAAAAAATGTACATTATCCAGAAGAAATGTATTTGTCCTGCTGTGTAAGGTCATGGAGAGAGGCGGCTGTTGCCATCAGTGGCATGGCTCAATGATCTTGTTGCTCTGGGTGGGCTTCTCTGCTGACCTGTGGTCTCCTCATATTTTTGCAAGCTGGTTGCAGGAAATGCAAGTCTCAGAAAATACTGAAAATTATCCCCGCCCTAACAACCACTTTTTAAACATTTACCTTACACCCCTGCCTATTTGCCTTGTAGCAAGTAACACATAGTAGAGGTTTAATATATATCTTTTGAATGAGTGCACAGGTATAGCAGCAGTGTCAGTTAAAATACAAGGCTCTTTTTTTAATTGGAGTATAATTGCTTTATAATGTTGTTAGTTTCTGCTGTACAACAGTGTGAGTCAGCTGTGTGTATACATATGTCTGCTCCTTCTTGAGATTCCCTCTTCCGCCCCTAATCACACCCTTCTGTGTCACCACAGCACAAGCCGCTGCCGTGGCTCAGTCACCAAGCTGTATCTGACTCTTTGCGACCCCCTGGACTGTGGACCAGGCTGCTCTGTCCATGGGATTTCCCTGGCAAGGATACTGGAGCAGGCTGACATTTTTTTCTCCAGGGCATCTTCCCGACCCAGGAACCAGTCCTGTGTCTCCTGCATTGGCAGGTGGATTCTTTACCATGGAGCCACCTGGGAAGGCCACAGAGCACAAGAATCTTTATTCAATCTGAATTTCAGATAAATGTTTAACAAGTTTTACTATAAGTACATCCCAGATGTTTCATGGGACATGCTTATATTGTTAAAAAAAATCTTATATAGTTCATCTGAAATTCAAATCTAACTGGGTATCCTGTATTTTTCTCCTCAATCTGGCAGCCTAAGGGCACAGGAGTGACTTTATGGAAATAGATTTGAAGATTTACCCCTATTTTGCAAAGTGAGGGCTACCTGTCTGAATCATTCTTCAGCATATGGGATGAGGTAGAAATTTGGTCACAGATTGTGCAAAGGGTTGGAACAATTTATCTAGAGGGAAACATGAAATTGGAATTAGTAGTTAGTGATGGAGAATTAACTCAACATTAAATAAATTGTGGATGGTTTGTAACTCCTTAGAGAGTTTTTTTTGTTTTGTTTTGTTTTTTTTAGTGTTGGTTTCAGAGCACTGATAAGAAAGCTTCCTGCTGGCTGGGACCCACAGGATGTCAGTACAGGGTCCCTTGCTCAGTGACATTTATCTGTGATCTCAGGAGAGGTCTGAGCTGTGTATGAAAACAGAATGACTTTAGTCGGGTGTATCTGATGCCACTGGCATCGCAGATGGGGGCTCTGATTTGCTATTCTTGGCCACATGTCACCGGATGGGGGAATTTGGCAGAGGGAATTTCTGAACCTACAACTTGTTTGAAATGCAAATTCTTGGACTCCACTCCAGACCTACTGCAACAGGTGCCTTGGTGGTGTGGGGCCCTGCATTCTTATATTTTAGCCAGACGTCAAGGTGACTGTGATGTCCACTGAAGTTTGAGAGCTACTGTTCTAGTTGGTAGAGGGGCCACGGAAGAATGGTAGCTTTGCATTCCACCAAAGGGCTACTTGCAGTGTGAGGATAGAGCACAGCTGGCTTGGAGAGACCACTTTCGGACTAGGTAATTGCCCAGCTGTTACTGTGATATTGATATATGCTTTAAGTGATTATCCTGATATTGATTATCCTTTATGTGATTATTGATATACCCTTTAAGTGAACATTCACTTAAACAGATAGCATAGGATCTGTGGCACTTCTGAAGGAGGAGTGGGGAGGGCTCTGTGGTTGGTGGAATGGCTCATGTTGATGGAAAGATGTGGGTGATAGGTAGGTACCCTGGGTTCTAGTCCTCACCTGGCCAGGAACTTGCTGCCCAGTTCTTGCTTTTTCCTGGACTCCAGTTTCTGATTGTGTAAAATGAGGATCTCAGAGGAACAGCCCAGTTCCAATTCTTTCTAGCCCAAAGTGAAAGTGTTAAACACTCAGTTGTGTCTGACTCTTTGAGACCCAATGGACTGTATCTCATCAGGCTCCTCTTTCCATGGGATTCTCCAGCAAGAATACTAGAGTGGGTGGCCATTTCCTCCTCCAGGGGATCTTCCTGATCCAGGGATCAAATCCAGGTCTCCTTCACTCCAGGCAGATTCTTTACTGTCTGAGCCACCAGGGAAGCTCCAAGCTTATGGAAAACACGAAGAGAGTGGAAGGCAAGGGTTCCCACCAGTTGAGCATGACTTACACGTACCCCTGCTTCCATCCACGCTCCCTTCTCTCTGTGTTGTGGACCTCATTCCTCACCCCTGCTTGTATGCAAGCCCTACTGGCAGCGTGTCTCCTGAGGACATAAGCTGGGGACGGCTTGTACTTGAATTCCAGAGGATGGCCTTGGATGAGCCAGGGGGATCTTGGAGGACTTCAGAGCTAAGTTGACATTCCTAAACTAGGCGGCAGACAAGAGGATGTTGGATGAATAAATTAATCTATCTAGCCTCACTTTTTCCATCTGAGTAATGGGCTAAGGAGCCCAGACTCAGCAGGCCATGGTGATGAGATGAGTGAGGCATTGAGAGGCTAATTCCCTCCCTCCCCCACCTTCCACCCTCCTTCCCCTTCTCCCCTCTGCTTGTTCTGATAGGATCATCCCAGGATGTCTCCCTGGGGCCACCTCTGCATCCTCAGAGCCTAATGTTCAGGACACGTGAGATGGCCACCCTGAATCCTTCCAGAACCTGAGGTGGCTCACGTAGGAATTCAGGGTGCCCCACTGGCAGCATGAGGTTTAAATGGGTCAGAGAACTGTGTTTGGTTGGCTGGTCTTAGAGGGGCCAGTGATGGGTGCATGTGAGGCAGTATGGGTAGCAAAGTGGGATGATGTCATGTTCCATTTTACCTGGACACTGCAGATTTTTTTTTAATTCCTTTTGTTTTTCTTGTGATTGGTTTGTTACTCAGGTGCATTTGTATTACAGTACTCCATTGAGCACTTAATATGATCAAAGCAGTGCTTACTGTCTGTATCTCCAATGTGGTATCTTTTAAAAAAAAATTTTAATTGGAGGATAATTGCTTCATGGTATTGTGTTGGCTTCTGCCATACGTCAGCATGAATCAGCCATAGGTATACGTATATGCCCTCCCACTTGAACCTCTCTGCCACCTCAACCCCCACCCCGCCCAACCCCAGCTTGTCACAGAGCAGGGGGTTGAGCTCCCTGCTTCATACAGCAGGTTCCCACTGGCTATCTGTTTTACATATGGCAATGTATATGTTTCCATGCTGCTCTCTCGGTTCATCCTGCCCTCTCCTTCCCCCACTGTGTCCACAGTCTGTTCTTTATGTCTGTGCCTCCAGTGTGGTGTCTTTTATCTTGATTTTGACTTTGCTCATCTGATCTTATGAAGCAGGTGTAATTCTTCCCCTGGTTTACAGGTGAGGCCACAGGCTTAATGAGGGAAGGGCTGTGCTCAAGAGTGCACAAAGAAGTCAAGATTTGAAGTGGTTTATCTGACTCCAGAGCAGACAGTTTAATCTTTCCAGGCAAAGATCAACTTTTTCATTCCTCTGGACTTATGTGGTCAAATGGCAGAGTAGAAAGTGCATCTCTGGCCTGTCAATCACCATAGTGACATCATGACACCACTGTAGTTCCCACTATCCTTCCAGCTGTCTTAGCCAACTTAGTAGAAAGGCAGGAAGCAGTTCCCAGTTGCCTGGACCAGTCTGCTAGATGGCCTGGTTTATTCTTATTGACTGGTGGGGGCTGATTTTTAATCCAGACTATTGAAGAAGAGTAAATACAGGGATTCCTCATTTATAACTTAAGAAATTTATACCTGGAATTGGGGGAGCCTAAAACAAAACCACCACCTAGATAATTAAGGAACTGTCAGATTAAACAGTGTCAAAACCTGGTTTTCTGTGTCTAGCCACGTGTGTGCTGGCTGTTGTGCTTAAAAATAAACCACCAGTAACTACAGTAAGGAGTGAACCCGAACTGTAATAGATATGCTTCCGAAAGCCAGAGATGGTGCCCTGAATTTATATCCGTGAGGAGCCAAGGTGGGAGGTTCTTAGCGAAAGGCTGTCTGGGGATACATTTTAATGTGGTTCCAGAAGGAAACAGAGATAACACTCTTCTTTTTTCTTTATCCAATTCAGGGGAGGCAGGGGGAGCTGGAAATTTTTTAAAACCAACTCCATCCATTTCTTTAATGATCATCTGAACAGCAGAACCTCCTGGGACTCTTATGCATAATTGTTCTCTAAATTGTATCCATTTTCCTTGGTCTGTAGATATATATGTGTGTATATATATGTATATATATCATCTCCCTCTTCTTTAAATAAAACTGATTAATTATAAGAAATTGAAGCTCCAAGATTCACTGATTCCTTAAGTATATGTGATTTTGCTCTCAAGATGGAGAGGTTCATAAAGGGGAGATTTTTGAGGACAAACACAAAACAAAGTGATGGAGATAGGCAGGTTAGGTGGCTGTAAATTAGTAGCTGTCCTTGTCACCATCGCCAAATATTTATAACACACCTCTGTGAGGACTGGCACGCGTGGCAAATTCCTGAAGGTGCTAGCGTCTGTGCCATGGGAACGTAATTTAAACTTGATTCTGGTTGAGGCTGTTGAATAATGTTGGGGGCCAAGGTCACTGGTCCTTCTCCCCCCTGTTGTTGCTTCTACTTCCTTTTTAAAAATAACTAGTCTATTACTCGGGGAAGGCAATGGCACCCCACCCCAGTATTCTTGCCTGGAAAATCCAATGGACGGAATAGCCTGGTGGGCTGCAGTCCATGGGGTCGCTAACAGTCGGACAGACTGAGCGACTTCACTTTCACTTTTCTCTTTCATGCATTGGAGAAGGAAATGGCAACCCACTCCAGTATTCTTGCCTGGAGAATCCCAGGGATGGGGGAGCCTGGTGGGCTGCTGTCTATGGGGTCACACAGAGTCGGACACGACTGAAGTGACTTAGCAGCAGCAGCAGTCTATTACTAGGTTTTGTTGCTGCCCTCATTAGGGTGCATGATACCCACATGTGTATGCACACACATGCAACATACACGCACGTTGTCTCTCCCTTCATCCTTCATCCCTGTCTGCATCCCTCCACCTTCTCTTCATCCCTCCTCCCCTCTCCATCTCTTCATTCACCTCTCCATTCTCCTCCCCCTCCATCCTTCCAGCTCGCTGTCCTCCTCTTTCTCGGTCGCTGTGACTCTAACTCCTCTTCCTTTCCTCCAGTTCTCTACCTGTTCCCTCCTGCGTCTTGACTACCCTGGAGCCATGTTGAGATTTCCTGATGTTTTTCCATCAGTGATGGAATGGAGTGTGTGGCTTACCTAGTTGCCCAGTAGTTGGGCTTTCATTCTGCCATGTCTCATAGCCAGTGAGTCCCTGGCCTTAATGAACACTCCCCTTGAAGACCTCAGGTCCCGTGAACCAACTGATCCTGCCTGCCTCGACAGCTTAGATGCTCAGGAAAGGACCATTTCTCCAACTGAGACTGACTTCCTTCCTGGTACAAGGCCTGGCACCCAAGTTCCTGGCTTCCCTCCCAAGTCGTTCCAACTACCAAGGTGGCATCCACCATCTTGTTTTTCACCCCACAAGGTCGTTACTTTGGGTAGCAGGAGTGATTGGAGCTCTCTAGAGGCAAACTATATGGGGTTGAATCTTGGCATTAGCTTCTAATGGTTGGGTGATTGTGACAGGTTACTCTACTTCCCTGGGTCTTAATTTCCTCATCTGTAAAATGGCACAGCACTGAATACGCAGCTAGCAGGAACTCTTACTTCATTTTGTGAAATCTGGAAGAAGCAGCTTTTACTTAAACCGCACAATTCTCCTCGCTCTCCCCGCCTCTGTGCTCTTTCCTGTCTGTCTGGGCTCGGGTAGTTCTGCTTATATCGTTTGGCTGGAGGCAACATCTATTTTCCTGAATGGCACGTGCCATATGGATCAGTCTACTGTGGGCAACTTCCCTTCCTTCTCTTCAGTAAGATCATCAACCTTTTTCCTGGTTTCCAGAGCACTCCTCAGACTTCTACTCTGTGTAGTGTTTCAGGACACATTTAAATGCACGAATGAAGAATCTGAATTGAGGCTGAGTATAGTGGAGTCTCACATCACAGAGTTAGAAGGCTTGACAGGGCTCAGCGCAGTCTGCTCTTGGAGCCTCAGTTTTCCCCTCTCTTGCGAAAGCTACATTCTTCCATCCCTCCTTCTCTCTGTCCTTCATTTCTCCATCCTCTGTCTCTCTGTCCCTCGGCTCCAGCAGTTGACAAATTTGCTGGCCCTGAGGCCACGCTTTGTCCTTCTGCCTTAGCACAGACCCTTTTCTCTCTTCTGCCTTGGTTCCACTCATTCACCATGTGAAACCGCCTCATCTCTGAGGAACAAAGTTAGAGCCGGGTGTTTCTTGGGCTTCCCTGGTGGCTCAGACAATAACGAATCTGCCTGCAATGCAGGAGACCTGGGTTCGATCCCTAGGTCAGAAAGGTCCCTTGGAGAAGGGAATGGCTACCTACTCCAGTATTCTTGCCTGAAAAATCCCATGGACAGAGGGGCATGGTGGGCTACAGTCCATGGGGTTGCAAAGAGGAGGACAGGACTGAGTGACTAACACTCACTTTTTCACTTCAGGCGTTTCTCATCCCCTTACCTCTTTTGTAATACCTGGCACACTCACGCCTGCTCTGTGCCTAGCATGGTGCCTCATACACAGTGTGGGCTCAACAGTGATGAATGAATGACTCCCTAAAATCAGGGTTTGGAACAATTTGCTCTTAGAGCTCTTTTTCCAGTCTGTGATTTGTTGCTTCGGAAATCTCTAAAATTTATAACTGGTCTTTTGAGAAAAACGTCATACAACACTTATATTCCACTCTAGTGCCCTATCATTGAAGGAATAACTTCCTGTTGAAATATGTCCCTTGTTTTCAGGAACTTTGCTCTTTCTTTCTCTAATGTATGGGTCCTCCTCACCACCCTCGAATCATCATGCTTGCCATTGAGGGTCACCTCTTAGATTCATTTGACTCCAATCAAAGCAGTACAGTTGGAATGCTGTCAGTTCCTCAAAAACCTCCTACATAATTTTGTTCCTCTGCTCAGGATAATGGAATGGCTTTCTGATGCCCATTGTATCCAGTCTAAATGCCTCAGTTGAAAGGATCACTTATGGCCCCCCAGGAACCTCCTACACCCTGTGGTTGTCAGCTCCATCTTCCTTCTCCAAACCACCCCACCTCCTTTTTGGCCCTTTATCCATGACATGTGGTATAGCTTCTGGGCCTTTAATTTAAGCTGCTGTTCTTTCTAACTTGCTTACCACCCTGGTCAATCTATGCCCATGGTCATCCGTTAAACCCAGACCTAGCTATTTCCTGTGGTCAAGGCCAGTTTCCAGTTTGAATTTCCTATTTAATTCTTTTATCTACTGACTCAGTCTCTTCTCTTCAAAAAGACTCTAAAATCCTAGCTATCCACTGATTACTGAGTATCCTTCAAAAAATAAACATGTGTTAATATAACTTGCATTATACCATTCTGCATTCTTGTATTTTTTATTTCCTTTAATTACTTGTAAATGCCTGAGTTACATCGTCTTTCACGTCTTTGGTAAATGCTTCCTTTGGAAACTGCTCATGGTAATTCTTTGCTTATAGAATTACTCAAACACATTCCTTGAGTGACAGTGGCATTTTCCATAAAGGAGCATAGATCACAGGGACAGTGGAGTCAGATAATGACTGTGAAACTTTCCTTCTTTCTTTCCACCCAGTAAGGGTCTGGCAAGAGGAAGAAAGAACATCAAGGTAGTGTTGGGATTGATTCTAAGGGGAAAGTTTCACTGGTCCCTGGACTCTCCGTGCTGTACCTGGGAAAGGCTGTTATCCTTAAGGGCACTTCCATTTCCGTTGGTGATGCTGCCCTGACGTGCTGACTGGGTGGAGGAAGGTACACAGTCGGAAGGAAAGGCACTGGTTTGGGTCTGATACAGTCCTCACCCATGAAGCAGCAATCAAGTGTCACGTCCTGTACCAGACTGTGGAATTTAAAACTGGTTGCCTTGACTACTCCATCCAGTCCTACATACATTCATCCATTCAGCAAATATTTATCAGCTGTCTACTACATGTAAGGTTTTCTGCTGGGCACCATCACGAGGTTCTTAGAAAGCATGAAATCCAATTTAGAGAACACGCATCAATCAAATGGCAACTTTCTGAGGGTTGTCATTCTACAATTGAATGGCCTGCAATGAAGTTTTTTTTTTTTAAACATTTTTCCTGTCTGATGGAGAGTGTGTAGCTCTGCACAATCATGGTGTCTAGACAACCCTGAATAGAGGAGAGTGAGTTAGGATGATGGGCAGTTACTGGCTCAACAAAGAGCAGTTTTCATCTGAGGAGTCTTTGGATGTTCTGTGCAATTAACTACTGGGGATAAAGTTAGCTAGACCCTGGATGCAAGTCCCAGCGGCACGCTTTTAAGACTCATGGCTCTCTGGTAAGCTACTTCACCTTCTTGAGCACTGGTTGGAGGCAGCTCTGTTTGTTTGTTTTTAATGGAGGCAGCTCTGTTTGTTTTAATGGAGAGTCTGCTCATTTCGGGCTGTGCTGGGTCTTCGTGGCTGTGCGCGGGCTTTCCCTAGCTGCCGTGCGCAGGCTTCTCACTGTGGTGGCTTCTCGTTGCAGAGTCTGAGCTCTGGGGTGCGAGCTCAGCAGTTGTGGTGCATGGGCTCAGTTACCCCCTGGCATGTGGGCTCCTAGTTCCCAGCCCAGGGATCGAACTCATGTCCCCTGCATTGCCAGGCAGATTCTTAACCACTGGACTACCATAGAAGTCCACGGAGGCAACTCTTTTGGAGCAAAATGATTGTGTTTTTAGGGAATAGGAAATACAGGTTTGAATCTTAGGTGGGCGTAGTGTGTCTTTTGAGTAGTCAGTTGCTTCCTGTGTGTCTCATGTCACTCAGTGGTGTATAGATGGTAATGACTTTAATGGGTTGACTTGTCCTCCTTATCATTCTTATGTTCAAATCCTAACCCTCAGTATCTCAGAACGTGACTGTGTTTGCAGTCAGGACCTTGAAAGAGGTAATTAAGATCAAATGAGGTCGTGTCTAGTATGACTGTTGTCCAGTATGGACAGTGTGGCTGCCCTAATCCAGAATGACTGTTGTCTATTTTTTTAATATAAATTTATTTTATTTTTTTATTATTTTTTTTTTACTTTTTTTTTTTGTATTTATTTTTTTACACGAACTCCCAAACATGAACCCCCTCGCACCTCCCACCCTACATCTTCCCTCCAGATCATCCCCATACACCAGCCCCAAGCATCCTGCATCCTGCATTGAACATAGACTGGCAATTCATTTCTTACATAATAGTATACATATTTCAATGCTATTCTCCCAAATCATCCCTCCCTCTCCCTCTCCCTCTCCTTCTCCCTCAGAGTCCATAAGTCCGCTCTACACATCTGTATCTCTTTTGCTGTCTTGCATACAGGGTCCTCATTACTGTCTTTCTAAATTCCATATATATGTGTTAGTATACTGTATTGGTGTTTTTACTTTACAATATTGTATTGGTTTTGCCATACATCAACATGAATCCTCCAAGAAGAGGAGATTGGGACACAGAGAAGGACCAGTAAGAACACGGCCATCTACCAGCCAAGGAGAGAGGCCACGGAGGAAACCAACGTTACTGACACCTTGATCTAGGACTTCCACCCCAGAACTATGAGAAAGTGAATTTCCGCCATTTAAGCCGCCTTTTGGCCTTGGCTATGGCAGCCCTGCTACCGTGACAGTCACCTGAACATATACAGTGACTCAGAGGCATGCCATCAGATGTCTAGGCCAGGGTGCATGGCACATGGCAGTCATCCTGGCAAAGCCGTGTGAAACAGGGTCAGGCTGGCCTCTCTGTGGACACGTTCATTACTGCTGCCACCTTCCGTGGCCCCCCTTCTGGTGGACAGACTCAGGGCCTGGCGGTACCAGCATTTAACTAGATTCCTTTGTTACTGGGAACTCCTCTGAGTGTCAACAGCTTCCCTTCAATCTGGGGAGGCTGGTCGCGTGGCAGTGCCAGGCTCCATTGAAGACACTTTTTCTCCTCTAGGCCATTGGCTGATGAGTTGAGCTCTCCATCCTGGGAAATGGTCAAAGACCTTTTTCCTAAGGGTCCTGTCAGGTGTCATTTGGGGCCACATCATTCCCAGGCCCTTAGACTTTGTTGGCCTGGTAGAGTGTTTCTACCTCTGAAAGACCTTGGCTCAATCTGGCTGACACGTGTGCACAAATGTCCTTCTGATGGGTCTCTGCTTGGCGATGCTGCAGACATTTTCAGAGCCAAGGACACATTGGTTCTCTCGTTTTTATCTCTCTGGCTTGCTCAGATCTGCTCTCTGTTGTTGATTTTTATGGGGATACTCGCCCAAGGCCTGCACAGTACTACTAAAATCACACCAGGGCCTTCAGCCTCTTGGGTGTGTGGGTAGCCAGTGGGAGGCAGCTCCATCTGGAAACTAAAAAGAGAAACAAAATCCTCTTCTTTTACTTCCCCCGGACTTTTCTGTGTTTTTACAGGTAGACAGGGCCAAGTAGGGAATTTAAAAATTGACATCTTTTTTTCCCTAAGCAGCTTCATTTTTTTTTTAAGTTCCTTTGATTCCAAAGAACTGGGAGCAGGGAGTAAGTTTGGCTGGGAAGCGAGAGCAATTGGAGAGAGATTGGGCTTGGGGATGCTGATGCATATATGCCTGGAGTCTTGTGTGCTCGGAAAATCTTGGTTGAACACTGTGAATATGGCTGTAAACCCCAGCAAGAGTAACCCACTAACCATTTCCAGCTGTTAACACCTGGAGACTTCCGAAGTTATGATGAAAAGAGAATCTCTGGCAAGCCAAACTTGACTTTATGAATTTTGTTATGTTGGCGTGAATACTTTTCCTTCTCACCTGGGCATTCTGTGTATTTTACTGATAGTCACAAAAGAAAACCATATGGCGCTGGTGGCAGACAGCATGGCTGGTCTCCTTTTAGCCATTGCAGGAGGATGACAAGGATAAAGGCACATTCTGCTCGCCCTGGGGCAGTAAGGCAGGGAAGTGGAGTGACTTTTCCCCCTTCTCCCTCCTATTTCTTCACTAGTAATAGCATTATTCAGCTGGCATTGGAGTGCCGATGCTGGATCTCTTGGAGATGATCAAATTCTTATTTGATGGAGGTAAGGGTTTATTTCTTAGACAGTTGTCAGTCTGCAGTATCACCAAGATGTGAACTGGTGTAAGATCATGAAGATGCTGTGATGGTGGCTGCCTTAGGACAGAAAGGGGCCAATACATGGGGTTTTGCCTGTGCATTTTGAGGACAAGAATTTCTAAGATGATAGGTTACTTGTGCAAATGATCTAAGACCCAGGTATCTTGTCTTGATTTGCTGAATCCTTTCTTTAAGAATTTAAGTCATTCTTTACTAAGAATCACCCCCCAGTTCCTCCAGAGGGAAGTTCAGAATTACATCTTGCTCTAGGTCACATTTTGGGTTGTTGGCAGGGCTGGAACTTGAACTTGTGACTTCTTTCCGAGCCTGATGCTGTTCCCCTTACACAAACCTATGTTAGCTGCTTTCTACTCCTGCCTCTGCACTGCAGAGGACGCCCCTGAGAGGGAGCCTTCCTGTATTCTTCCAGGCCCTGGTGACAAGGTCCCTCTTAGCCCTTGGAGGCTTGTGTCAGGATATGTACCAATCCTTGTGGCTTTCCTTTGCTATAATGGGAAGCAGTTCTCAGAAGAGAGAGAACCGCGTTTGTATGCAGCCAGCCGGATGGTGTTGAAATAAACCCTGCATGGATCAAGCTACACACAGAGAGTGCATAGTGGGGAAGAGGAACCAAAATGGAATGCTGATTTTTCTCACTGTCTCCTTTAGGAACCCTCTTCCTCGCCGCCCACCAGATGATGTTGGCTATTGGGGCAGTCTAGCATTGCAACAAAATGATTAGGTTTGGGAGACAGCCCTGTGTTCAAATTCGTTTATCAATGGATGTGTTTTCCGTTTATAATCTGTGGGTGCTCTAGAGGGAAGTTGCTTCACTGAGCTTCACTCTTTCATCTATAAACCGGTCCTGTTAGATACTCGCTCATAGGTGTTGAGAGTTAAAATAATCGATGAATGTAAAGGGCTTTGCACAAAGCCTCACACATGTTAGCATTCAGAGCCGGTTGGTGCCAGCCTTATCAGAGGCAACATCATCGTTATGACTGCCTCATTGACTTGGATGGATGTGGGAGCATATATAATAAAGTACCCAGTCTAGAACCTGGACTATGGTTTATCATTAATAAATGAAAGCTGTTTTTGTCATCATGTGGAAAAGCTCAGAGATCCGAATCATTCAGCAGATACAACACAACTGGAGGATTCTGGGACTTAGATTCTTCTCCCAGTCCTGTCTCAAAAGAACTGTATTGCTCTGGGCCAATCATTTTATCTTATGACCTCGCTTTCCACATCAACTGAATGGGGCTAACTGAGCTTTGTGGTTGCCAGGTGGCTCAGTGGTGAAGAATCCATCTGCCAAACAGGAAATGAGCATTCAGTCCCTGGATTGGGAAGATGCCCTGGAGGAGGGCATGACAACCCTCTCCATTATTCTTGCCTGGAGAATCCCATGGACAGAGGCGCCTGGCGGGCTATAGTCCATGGGGTCACAAAAGAATGAGAACACGACTTAGTGACTAAACAACAGTTACTAACTTTTGTGGGCCACTGAAAATAGGACAGAAGAGAGGCGCTTAGCTCAGTTTCGTGACAAAGCCAGGGCTCCATCAGCAGCTGTCCAGTCTGGATTGCTGGTCACATCTGCATCATTCTTCCTGGAGAGTAAACTGCTGGTTCATCCCAAGAACTATAAATTGTCCTTGCCCTTAAACTCAGTGATTCTCTTTTAGGAATGTGCTGTCTCCACATACGGATTCTTAAAGGAAAGGTGGAGCCGGGTAGCGCAGAGCCGGCCAGGGGGCTTTGTAGCAGTGCTCTTTGGACGTGTGCGTGCTGAGTCCCTTCAGTCGTGTCCAGCTCTTTGCAACCTCACGACTATAGCCCGCCAGACTCCTCTGTCCGTGGGATTCTCCAGGCCAGAATACTGGAGTGGGTTGCCATATCCTCCTCCAGGGGATCTTCCCAACCCAGGGACCCAACCCACATCTCTTATGTCTCCTGCATTGGCAGGTGAGTTTTGTTTCCAGCAGATCAAATAGGAGACTCCACGTGTGCTCAAAGGTGTCAGGCATCTTGGGTGTTTTAATACCACGGAGCCCTCTGGGGCTGTGGGGAACATCAGAGCCTGGGAAGCATATGTGGCCTTCACATTGTGGGGTGTCCCGTTTGGGAAGGAGCCAAGCGCTGCTCTGAAGGCAGGGACTTGCTATTTTAACTGAGGTCTGAGAGGGCTAGTGATGTTTGAAGTCGGTTCTTCAGTTAGTTGAGCACTGCTCCCCGTGGGCCCCCTGCTTTGGCCATAGCCAGGGCACTGCCTCGGAACTGGGCCTGTGCCATGGCCTCAGGGGTTGGGTGGTGGTGCCAGAAGAAGGCCAGCTTGTTGAGATCCAGGGCTGCTTCGAGGCCACATTGGCAATGCCTTTGGCAGCAAGTGACATTCGGCCAGACGCTTACTCCTTGGAAGAAAAGTTATGACCAACCTAGAGAGCATATTGAAAAGCAGAGACATTACTTTGCCAACAAAGGTCCCTCTAGTCAAGGCTGTGGTTTTTCCTGTGGTCATGTATGGATGTGAGAGTTGGACTGTGAAGAAGGCTGAGCACTGAAGAATTGATGCTTTTGAACTGTGGTGCTGGAGAAGACTCCTGAGAGTCCCATGGACTGCAAGGAGATCCAACCAGTCCATTCTCAAGGAGATCAACCCTGGGATTTCTTTGGAGGGAATGATGCTGAAGCTGAAACTCCGGTACTTTGGCCACTTCATGCAAAGAGTTGACTCATTGGAAAAGACCCTGATGCTGGGAGGGATTGGGGGCAGGAGGAGAAGGGGACGACCGAGGATGAGATGGCTGGATGGCATCATGGACTCGATGGACATGAGTCTGGGTGAACTCCGGGAGATGGTGATGGACAGGGAGGCCTGGCGTGCTGCGATTCATGGGGTCACAAAGAGTCCAAAATGACTGAGCGACTGAACTAACACTCGGCCACAGGCGTGGCTGGAAGAGAAGGGTGTTGGGAGAGAATGTGACTCACAGAGGATCTGGGGGGCAGGGAGCCCTGTGGTGCTGCACTTGTGTGTGTCAGGCTGTTCTGTGTGCAGACCCTGGGCAGAGGCTTGTGGGGCACAGGACAGAGGGATAGTCTCCTGTGCTTGGTTCCTCTGGTGGGCTTTGTGCTCAGGGAATGGAGCTTGGTCACACGAGACTCGCAGGGCCGCTGGCACCTAGTGTGTGGCCATAAGGGTGACAATCGCCCATCCTCAGAATCCAAGGTTGTGTTCACACGTTTGTGGCCCTGAATCAGCGCTCAATGTGTAGGTTCCTTCCCCTCTTCTAAAGGTGCAGGAGGGGGCTGTTGATTATTTGAGTGCATGGCCTTTTTATTTTTTAATCTTTAAATGTATTAACTCATTTATTTTTGGCTACGCTGAGTCTTTGTTGCTTAGCATGGACTTTCTCTAGTTGCAGCAAGTGGCGGCTGCTCTTCATTGTGGTACATGGGCTTCTCATTGCTTCTCATTCTCAAGTTCTTCTCTTGCTGCAGAGCATGGACTCTAGGGTGCTTGGGCTCAGTAGTTGTGATGCACAGGCTTAGTCGCTCTGCAGCACGTGGAATCTTCCGAGACCAGGGATCAAATCTGTGTCCCCTGCATTGGTAGGCGGATTCTTAACCACTGGACCACCAGGGAAGTCCTCATGGCCTTTTAAGACATATAGTAATCATCTGGCCAGAATTTGGGGGGAAATTCCTAATTTTGGTGCAGTCCAGCTGCCTGCTCATGCACGCTCATCCTTGATTGCAGCTCTACACATATAGCCATGCATGCGTCTTCAGAAACATTTGAATGGAATCAGGGGATTGGAAATAGTTACACCCACCAATTGATTATTCCTTCTTTTCCTAAATTCATTGCAGCCCATGAGAAAAAAATGCGAGTAAATAAAGTGGAATTAGACATGTGGTAATTCCTAAGAGTTATGGTCTCCAAGTTTCAGGATTCAGAGCTTTAGCAATTTTATTCTCTCATCCCCCTACTTAATATCTGTTAGCAGCAGCTTCACATGGAAGATAATTCAGCCTGGTACACAAAGCCTTTCATGCTTTGGCCCATGGCTTGTGTCCTCAGCTGGTTTCATCTTTCTGACATGCTTCTTTAACATTAGTGAAGATGCACCTTAAACAATGTATGTGTATTAATTTCTTGCTGTGTTAACAAATGACCACACACTTAACAACTTAAAATAATACAAGTTTATTCTTTTATACTTCTAGAGATTTGAAGTCCAGCATCAGT
>SJYX01020550.1:125337-169895 GCA_006410675.1 Oreotragus oreotragus | reverse complement strand
TTTAGTTCTTCACTTTCTGCCATAAGGGTGGTGTCTTTATGGGACAAAGTGATTTTTACTGAACTGGATGGAGACCATTGGGGGGAACAACAACAACAAAAAAAACCTCTCAAAAATGTAGGTAACTAAAATAGCTGAAATTGAAGATCAAGTCTGGATAGAGCATCCATCCACAGATGATGCCCAGTAAGAAGCTAACTACTTATCTTACTCTTGAATGATAATCCCAAACTCTGATTTCTTTTTTTTTTCCCCCCATCCCAGTCTCTGCACCCCAGAGTCAAGGCCAGCCATGCAAAGACTGCAACCAGCTATTTCAGAGATGAGGTTAATAGCTCAGATGGTAAAGAATCTGCCTGCAAGGCGGGATCCTGCATTGCAAGCCCAGGGACTGAACCTGAGTTGGAAAGGTCTCCTGGAGAAAGGAATGACTACCAAGTCCAGTACTCTTGGCTGGAGAATCCCATGGACAGAGTAGCCTGGTGGGCTACCCTCCATGTGGTCACAAAGAGTTGGACACGACTGAGCAACTAACTTTATAGTTGGAAGAGACCAAAGGACTACCTAATCCTATTTCTGTTTAAATATATATATACACATACACACATATACATATATATACACACACATATACATATATATACACACACACATATATATATGTGGGATCTAGTTCCCTTACCAGGGATCCAGCCCAGGCCCCCTGCTTTGGGAGCATGGAGTCTTAGCCACTGGACCACCAGGGAAGTCCCCCTATTTCTTTCTTTTTTTCTTTTTTTTTTTGGTATGAATTTACCTAAATCAATTCAGTCATGCAAAAATCTTGAATGATTTTGTTTGGTAACACCAGTGGCCAAAAGGTTTGAGGTGAGAGAGGGTCAGCATCCCACTACACTCTCACTATATTCATTGGTCAACAGTCCTCAGATGATTCTATCAACCTCTCTGCCTTAGGTCATTTCAGATGCTCTGGCCAGTGCCTCGCAGACAGGCTAACGAGAGGCAGGCATGACGTTATTATAGGGTCCATAAGTCTCACATTATTATTAATAGCTCGTGTCAGGCAAACAGAAAGAAGTCTTTCCAAACAGAGTCTGAAAACAAGACTGCTGCTTAGCGATCACCCCTGGGATGACATTGCTACGGCTGCTGACTCTAATCTCTTTAGGTGTTCAGTCTGCTTATGAAAAGGAGGAGAGAACCTCTAAAATATTTTATCCACTCCACATTGCTTGAAAACCTTGTCTCAGCAATGGGCCCTCTTTTCCAACAGTCCATATGCCATTTAACAAGCTGCTCTGTCACCAAGAAAACTTCATTCCAAGTTCACTAGATCCAGATATTGATAACATACAACCTACAGCATGCTTCTGGGTTGAGATTTTCCAAGTAGAGTGCCTCTTATTTAATTGTCATAAAATAAAACATAGGGACTTCCCTGGCAGTCCAATGGTTAAAACTCCATGCTTCCACTACAGGGGACATGAGTTACCTCCCTGGTTGGGAAACTAAGCTCCTACATGCCTTTTGGGGTTGCAAAAACAAAACATATATATATATATATATACACAAACATAGCATGAAATGTACCAGCTCAGTCAGTAAGTGTGCTCCCTGGCATTAAGTACATTCCCAGCATGTGTAACCATCACCATATTTCATATCCAAAATGGTTTCATCACGGCAGCTCTTCATTTCCCCTCCCCCGGCCCCTGGTAACCTCAGCTCTATTTTATTTCCATCAGTTTGCCTGTTCTAAGTTCCTCACACATGTGAAATCATGCATTATTTGTCAAGTCTGGCTTATTTTACTTGGAAGAGTATCATTAAGGTTCTTCCACATTGTAGCATGTATCAGAATTTCCTTCCTTTTCAAGGCCGAGTGATACTCCCTTGTATGTATGTATTGCATTTTGTTTATCCATTCATCTTTGGATGAATATTTGGATTCTTCTATCTTTTGTGGACTGCAGCTAATATTATTGCTCCCCTTCTTTTTTTTTTTTTAATACTTTGTAGAAAGTACGTATCTTTTTTTGTTTTGTTTTTTTGGTGGAAAACTTTTTAATGGTTGCTGTTCTCACCCTTTAATTTGGGTGATTAAACTGCAGGGAATTTTATAAAAAACTGACATGAGAAATGAGCCTGGTGGCTAGATATGAAAATACGTGTCTACACTTCCTTTTATTTTTTAGTTTTTATTGCATTAAATAGTTGCTTTACAATGGAAAGTACATATCCCAGTAGTGTACTTTAAGGATATTTATATAGAGATAATTTTTATTTGCAAAAATCAATATATTTTAAATAATACAATAAATAAGTCCTAGACCAGATACAGTTGGTAGAAAATTGGAATTGTCTACAGATACTCTGGAGCATNCATGTCTACACTTCCTTTTATTTTTTAGTTTTTATTGCATTAAATAGTTGCTTTACAATGGAAAGTACATATCCCAGTAGTGTACTTTAAGGATATTTATATAGAGATAATTTTTATTTGCAAAAATCAATATATTTTAAATAATACAATAAATAAGTCCTAGACCAGATACAGTTGGTAGAAAATTGGAATTGTCTACAGATACTCTGGAGCATCCCTGGTGGCTCAGTGGTAACAAAAAGCTGCCTGCCAACACAGGAGATATGAATTTGATCCCTGGGTTGGGAAGATCCCCTGGAGAAGGAAATGGCAACCCTCTCCAGTATTCTTGCCTGGAAATTCCCTGGTCAGAGAAGGCTGGTGGGCTACAGTCCATGGGGTCGCCAAGAGTCAGACCACAACTGAGCACGCACGCACGCACATCCTAGCAGACACTCTGAGACACCTCCAAGCCTGAACAAGCTAGGGATGTGCGTGCTGCTGGCACTGAAAATGGCCAGGCGCAACTGCAGCTTGACAGCAGCACGGAGACTCTTCTGATCAGGAAGCGGTGTTGTAAACATTTAACACCCTCACAGGAGAATTTGTCGCTTCTGCACAGGTGTTTGATGTTTACGATGTCTTTTTTTCATGTTAGGAAATTGGGAGGGGAGAGTTGGCTTCACATCGAACGCATTGTTAAATTTCAATTACAATCTAAATTTATAATTTTAATTAGAACTTTTCCCATTGAAAATTATGGGAAATTGGTTCCCTGTTAGCTCTGTGACTCAGGACATTCTATTTAAAGGAATGAATTACTGGAATAAGGGAGATGCTTGCCTTTAAAGGTGTGTGACAGAAGCTAAGACACAGAAGAAGAGATATGGGTGCAGAGGAGGGAAGAAGCCTGCTCCGTCAGAATTCTTGGTGCTACCTGGAGATGAACAGGGTGGGTCCCTCCTAGACCCTCTCTCTCCCAGGTTCCTTAAAGGCCTCCCATTGTGTCCATATCAGAACCATCAAGGGGCTGGCCCAGAGATTTGGGCCAGGCTAACTGTTGAGAGGAGTCATGGCCTTTGCCCATGCTTGTTAGGAGTGGGCCAGGACACACTGGGAAGCTTAGGAGAGGTTACTGGGGGGCTTGGTCAGTTTTTGTGTCTGAGGGTGTGTGGGTGATGGGTGGATATGAGCCGAGAGGCATGGATTTTGCTTGCTGACTTGCTTGCTGACCTATGAAGGTCCGTGATCCAGTCTTGGACTCGCAGGCTTTCTTACTGCACAGTCAATATTTGTGGGTGAGAAATGAGTCCACTGGTACCTCCATGTCCAATACTCAGCCATGTGGATTCTCTCTGATCAATGTTGTGTGTGTGGCTTGCAGTGTTACGGCGACAACAAATCTATTTTTAATTCCCCCTTCCTCCCATCTTTTAGAAAGGTATGAAACCGTTCTTCCTGACCAGCAACCTCATCTCTCCCCCCACCTCCTCCCTGAAAATGTCAATTGAATTCAGATTTTGCAGTCGGGGCTGACTCCACATCTGCTTACAGCACGTGGCTGGACTTTGGAAAGCCGTTGCATGGAGTCCTTGTGGAGTTCAGTATTTATTTTCTCTTGGTAACGTCCATAGCAAATTTACTCTGCTCTCAAGCCAAAGGGGGATGCTTGCAATTGCCAGGGCTGCCCAGTCAAGCTGGGTGCTCCCCAGGAGAGGGCTGTGGGGCCTGATGCTTCATCAGCTCTAATGCACCTTCTGGAAGTAGGACGGGATCCGCATGCTTTGAAGAAGTTCCGAGGCAGGGTCTCTGGTCTTTATCTCTTCCCTCTTCTCTGGTTTCTTTGCCTTCTTAATGTCTTCCGTTTCCCCTAGAGAGAAAGTGATGCCACTCCCTCTGTTTTTGTTTTTTTCTCCTTCCCTTCTTCCCCTCTCCTGTGGTCCGTAGTCTAAGGAGCCTGAAGTGTGTTTGTAAGCCTGCTGCTTATTGGGTGTATTAACTGGGGTACCAGCATCTTCAAGGGTTAACTGGGGATGCGGGTATCTCCATCTGGGGGTGTTGGGGGGATGAAGTGATCAGGGCAGTCATGTAACCTTGGGTAGTTTTGATGATTACATGACACTTACTGGTTCAACATGTGTGCATTCAATCCTCAGTACCACCCATGGGGCAAAACTATTATCCTCAATGTAGATGAGGAAACTGAGACCTGGAGAGGTCTGCTAACTTGCTGAAAGTCAAAGAGCTATTATAGGATGAAGGCTGTGTTTGGCCCCAGCCTGCCTGGCTTCACCCTTCACACCATGACAGGATTACCCATGGAAGCATCTAGTGCTTGGAGCAATGACATTTACTGAACATCTGTGAGCAAAAGTTCTTTAACATGCATTGTGAAAGATGTATATTATTTGCATGATACAGGATACTTGGGGCTGGTGCACTGAGACGACCCAGAGGGATGGTACGGGGAGGAAGGAGGGAGGGGGATTCAGGATGGGGAACACGTGTATACCTGTNTTGTTCTTTGTGTGAAAAGTATTATAAACCCTATTATAGTGCAGTATTTTACAGCTAATTGTATTAGTTGGGTATCTAGGCTAATTTTGTTGGACTTATGAACAAATCGGACCTACCAACGCACTCTCGGAGCAGAGCTCATTCATGTGTAGAATACTTACTGTAAAGGGCTGAATGGAGCCAGGGCTAGAACCAAGCAAAGATCTGAGAGAAGAACATCATAGATGGAGGGAATGACGTGTGTAGCCATCCTGAGGCTGCGAGATAGATGTGCTCAGGGAACAATGAGAGCAAGAGGTGAGAGCAGAGGGTGAGGCTGTGCCAGTGGTGTGAGGCTTGCAAATGCTAGTCCGAGATTGGTTTTGATTCCAAGCGCAGCAGAAAGCCATTGATAAAAGTTGCCAGATAAAATACAGGACGGCCAGTTAAATTTGAATTGCAGATAAACCATGGTTAATTGTATAGTTTGGACATAACCGGGCATTCTGTATTTTTATTTGCTGAATGCTGGCAACTCTGCATTGATGGGTTCGGAGCAGGGGCCTGCTGTTTGGAGAGAGTGTTGGCTGGGAGCAATTTTGCAGTCAGGACCCAGAAGGAGGCATTGTCTTCCACAAGCTGGGGCTGGTCCAAGCCATGGTGGTCCCATGTGGAGGGGCTAAGAAGTATTTGGGTTGGATATGCTTTCTAACTTTGGTGTTGGAGAAGACTCTTGAGATTCCCTTGGACAGCAAGGAGATCAAACCAGTCAATCCTAAAGGAAAATCAACCCTGAATATTCATTAGAAGGACTGATGCTGAAGCTGAAGCTCCAATACTTTGGCCACCTGACTTGAAGTGCTGGCTCACTGGAAAAGACCTTGATGCTGGGAAAGATTGAGGACAAGAGGAGAAGGGGATGACAGAGGGATGACATGGTTGGATGGCACCACTGCCTCAATAGGTTTGAGCCAGCTCTAGGAGATGGTGAATAACAGGGAAGCCTGGGGTTGCAGAGTTGGACACAACTGAGGAGCTGAACAATAAAAACAAATATTGTGATGCCTAAGGGACTTGGTGATGGATTGGATATGCCAGGGAAAGAGGGAGTCAGGCGGTCTTAAGCTGGTTCCTAAGCTCTGGTTCACAAAAGGAAGCATTGTTTCTCAGCCTGGTAAGCTGTAGGCTAGGTTGCCTGCTGTATTCCTGAGCTCTGATGGGTTAAAGGTTCAGATGCCCAGAAAGGAGGGCAATTTGCCATGTTTTGCTGCATCTGTTTGTATACTTGGTAAATTTATATGCAACCATATAGATGGATCAATAGATACTGTCATAGAAGAATGTATCATCTTTTGAGCACTTAGGCTGTGCCAGATCCTCTGCTAATTGCTCTCCACGTCTGCCTCCTCTTGTCTGAGTCTTGCACAACCAGCTGGGATCATTGTGCAAGCCACATTTTACAGCAGAGAAATCAAGGTGCGGTGAGAATGTGACAAGCACGTTATTTGTTTTACTTATGTCAGGATTATTTCTCTGTTCTCTACAGGGTTATGGGCATGTGAATACCAGTCCCACATTCAGCCCTCAGCAAGGACATTGCTTACATGAGGGACGTCTTCCAAAGGTGTCCTCATCCTCAGGACCAGACTTAGAACCCAGTTCTGAGTCCCCAAATTTATATCGCTGTGTCCTCTGTCTTTAGTGGCAATGAAAACCACTGAGGGGGGTTGTTTTAAAAAAAAAAAAAAAAAAAAACAGATTCCTGAAACCCTTGCCTGGGATTCTGGTTCAATCAGAACGCGTTATGGCCCAAGAACATGCATTTGGATAAACCTTACGGTTGACTCTGATGCCATCATTTCTGTAGCATGCCAAACATAGAAAACCTCTGCTCCCCGAGATGTCCCAGTGGGTATGTTTCGATTCCATAGTCTGGCTATTAGGAGTGCAATTTTGAGTGCAGTTTAATAGCATGTGTTCCTCATATTCATATTTTCAGGAATTTCCACACATCTTCATAGATGCTTCCAGGAGGATCTGTTTTCAGCATTTCAGGCAGAGTCACTCTGGGTTTCTTTTGTGTATCAATGCCCTTGTGTTTTCTCAGCACTCACCTAGTACCAAGGGTTTCCCGGCCTTCATCATTCTGCCTTTGTCCTTCCATCTCCAGGACCTGTGACAGCTGCCCCCACACCCCTTCCTAAGCCAGATTCTGTCTCCTCCCCTCCCTGGGTGCAGAGTTGAAGGACAGAGTTCAGTGGACTCTGTCTTGGTTACATACTCATCGCCAGGGAGATCTCTGCTATTAGAAGTCTGTAGAAGCATGGCGGTTCCACTCTAGGAAGTCATCAAAATGAAGACTTGAGATGATGTGGATCCTTAGCAGAAGTCACAGGGCACCTTAAGGAAGGGAAGTAAAAAGCTCAGACCTCAGCTGGGACAGTAGGAGGGCTAGAGGGAAGAAAGGGGAGGTGGCTGTGAGAAGGCAAAAGGGACTGGAGAACCACCATGGCCAAATGTGCAGGGAATTGCAGGGAGGAGAGGGTGGCATTCTGTAGCCAGTTCTTTGCTTCTTGGCTACACATTAGCAGACTTGGCAACATTTTCCTCCATCCCTGGGTGCATGACTCATGACTAACGTGTTGTGATATACACAGTGACCTCCAGTGAATTAGGTACTGAAATTCCACATTTCTGCACAGGGTTCTCTGCAGCCATGCCTGTCCCTAAGTGAACCACTCCCTTGCCAATAGGCAGTTCTACTTAGGAAACCAATGAAACCCAAGATTAATCCTCAAGGAAAATGTCCTCAAGGGGTCTCTTGCATCAGTCCTGTTCCTTGAGGGTAGGTTGCACCCTAGTTGCACCAGGGACGTGAGGGTATAAAGCACATGGATAGCCCGTGGCCAGTCTTTGCACTCTTACTGGTCTCTATCACTGTGTCATGGTTCTCTCATGTTTCCTGTAAGTTGTTGTCTAGGTGCCATTGGTGGAGTGTTTGAGTAGAGAAAGGGAACAGACGCCAAAGAGAAGGGATTCCAGAGAGAAGGGTCATATGACACTCCTTCCCCAGCCACATTCTGTGCTCACTGTGGGCACCACCCGAGATGATTTCTGATGCTGCTGACTTAAGGGCAAACACATTTGGTACCAAATCTTGCTTCATGTCTTAGTAAAGAGCTTCTCACTGTAAAACTCTTATGTTAGTATCTCAGGATGATTTAGTGTCAACCCCACCCCCACCTCCTGGCTTCCATGTCAAAGGGCAGCTTTCAGGCTCGAGCAGTCTTGTTACTATTACAACCAATGCCAGTAATGTGAAGATGCTGCCGTGTCCTAGACTCCGGGTCAGGGTGGGGCTGGGGGAGGTATTTGCCTCCAGGAGGACATCTGTTCTAGTCTAGTAGTTCTGGACCCACACTTGGGCTTTCCACCAAGGGCTGCTGAAAGGGTTCCCTGGTATCCTGGTGGGATACAGTCAGCCTGCTGGGAAGAGGCAGGTCTGGTGGGTGGTTCACATACCATTTCTGCCATTTAGTTGCTGTGGGCTTTGTGGTACCTTGCCTAATCATTCTTTTTCTCTAAAAATGGAAATAATAACAGCATATGTCTTACAGTGTTATAAGGCTAAAATTAAAATGCAAACTGCCTAGCACAGTACTTGTTACATGGGAGGTAATAACGTGTAACCTATTGCTATTTCCATCACTGTTCCTATTTCCTCTTACGTGGTAGGTTGAAGCCAGGAAACCTGGGATGAACTTCTCGCTCCACTTCCTGCTCTTGGTGTCACTTTGGACTAAGGACTGGCCTCCCAAGTCCCAGTGAAATCAAACCATATGTCTTCAGTGTTCCCTTGGGTTCAGATAACACAGTGGCAAGCACCCAGAAGAGTGCCTGGCCCACAGTAGGCTATGCACTCAGAAGTGGATTTTCACCGAGCTTCTGCTCTATGACACATTGTGCGTTAGTTGGGGTAAATGCGGTGATTTGGAGGCACGTGAGCTGTGGTTTGCAGCAGGCTTTTGTTTTCTGAGAACACAGATGTGACCAGAGAGAGTTTCATACAAAGAGATAGTCACTGAAGCGGAAGACTGCATGCAAAGTGCCAGAACCAATCAGAGAAGAACTAACTCTACGGATGGGCGTCAGGAAACCTGAGAGTCATTTAAGAGTTTTCCATTTGGAGGAAATAGTAGAGGCCTGGCTGATAGGGAATAGCATGGGGTGCTCTGGTGAAGGATAAGGAACAGCAGTGGGAGGGACAGGAGTGGGGGCACCCCAGGGCCAGGTCACAGGCCATTTGTTTCATATCTCTCTCTTCAGGCTTAATTCTTCATCTTGAGTCTCTTGCAGTCCCCTTCCCAAGCAACACAATTTTCACAGACATAAGTAACTTTCATGGTGTTACTTTAATGTGCAACTTTGTTGCAACCGCTGTGAAGAGACAGTTTGAATTAACTGGAATAGCACAATAAACAGATTTATATGATATTTCTAACAAAACTGCAGAGTCAACAAGAAGTTCACATTATCAACGTGATGTTAATATGTCAGGTGGTGCTGTGTTGGTCTCCCAGCATGAGTGTGGGAGGGACCTTGGTAACGGAATTTGGAATGTCCGTGTGTCATGTGATTGCTTGCTTTTCCTTGCTTTCCTCTTTTCCCCCCCAAGAGTCTCGCCCTAGATCCCTTGCACTTAAAAATTGCAGACATGAGTTGACCTTTCATCCCAAGATTAATCCTCAAGGAAAATGTCCTCAAGGGGTCTCTTGCATCAGTCCTGTTCCTTGAGGGTAGGTTGCACCCTAGTTGCACCAGGGACGTGAGGGTATAAAGCACATGGATAGCCCGTGGCCAGTCTTTGCACTCTTACTGGTCTCTATCACTGTGTCATGGTTCTCTCATGTTTCCTGTAAGTTGTTGTCTAGGTGCCATTGGTGGAGTGTTTGAGTAGAGAAAGGGAACAGACGCCAAAGAGAAGGGATTCCAGAGAGAAGGGTCATATGACACTCCTTCCCCAGCCACATTCTGTGCTCACTGTGGGCACCACCCGAGATGATTTCTGATGCTGCTGACTTAAGGGCAAACACATTTGGTACCAAATCTTGCTTCATGTCTTAGTAAAGAGCTTCTCACTGTAAAACTCTTATGTTAGTATCTCAGGATGATTTAGTGTCAACCCCACCCCCACCTCCTGGCTTCCATGTCAAAGGGCAGCTTTCAGGCTCGAGCAGTCTTGTTACTATTACAACCAATGCCAGTAATGTGAAGATGCTGCCGTGTCCTAGACTCCGGGTCAGGGTGGGGCTGGGGGAGGTATTTGCCTCCAGGAGGACATCTGTTCTAGTCTAGTAGTTCTGGACCCACACTTGGGCTTTCCACCAAGGGCTGCTGAAAGGGTTCCCTGGTATCCTGGTGGGATACAGTCAGCCTGCTGGGAAGAGGCAGGTCTGGTGGGTGGTTCACATACCATTTCTGCCATTTAGTTGCTGTGGGCTTTGTGGTACCTTGCCTAATCATTCTTTTTCTCTAAAAATGGAAATAATAACAGCATATGTCTTACAGTGTTATAAGGCTAAAATTAAAATGCAAACTGCCTAGCACAGTACTTGTTACATGGGAGGTAATAACGTGTAACCTATTGCTATTTCCATCACTGTTCCTATTTCCTCTTACGTGGTAGGTTGAAGCCAGGAAACCTGGGATGAACTTCTCGCTCCACTTCCTGCTCTTGGTGTCACTTTGGACTAAGGACTGGCCTCCCAAGTCCCAGTGAAATCAAACCATATGTCTTCAGTGTTCCCTTGGGTTCAGATAACACAGTGGCAAGCACCCAGAAGAGTGCCTGGCCCACAGTAGGCTATGCACTCAGAAGTGGATTTTCACCGAGCTTCTGCTCTATGACACATTGTGCGTTAGTTGGGGTAAATGCGGTGATTTGGAGGCACGTGAGCTGTGGTTTGCAGCAGGCTTTTGTTTTCTGAGAACACAGATGTGACCAGAGAGAGTTTCATACAAAGAGATAGTCACTGAAGCGGAAGACTGCATGCAAAGTGCCAGAACCAATCAGAGAAGAACTAACTCTACGGATGGGCGTCAGGAAACTTGAGAGTCATTTAAGAGTTTTCCATTTGGAGGAAATAGTAGAGGCCTGGCTGATAGGGAATAGCATGGGGTGCTCTGGTGAAGGATAAGGAACAGCAGTGGGAGGGACAGGAGTGGGGGCACCCCAGGGCCAGGTCACAGGCCATTTGTTTCATATCTCTCTCTTCAGGCTTAATTCTTCATCTTGAGTCTCTTGCAGTCCCCTTCCCAAGCAACACAATTTTCACAGACATAAGTAACTTTCATGGTGTTACTTTAATGTGCAACTTTGTTGCAACCGCTGTGAAGAGACAGTTTGAATTAACTGGAATAGCACAATAAACAGATTTATATGATATTTCTAACAAAACTGCAGAGTCAACAAGAAGTTCACATTATCAACGTGATGTTAATATGTCAGGTGGTGCTGTGTTGGTCTCCCAGCATGAGTGTGGGAGGGACCTTGGTAACGGAATTTGGAATGTCCGTGTGTCATGTGATTGCTTGCTTTTCCTTGCTTTCCTCTTTTCCCCCCCAAGAGTCTCGCCCTAGATCCCTTGCACTTAAAAATTGCAGACATGAGTTGACCTTTCAGCTCGTCTTTTAGTAGCTGCTGCTGCTAAGTCGCTTCAGTCATGTCTGATTCTGTGCAACCCCATAGACGGCAGCCCACCAGGCTCCACCATCCCTGGGATTCTCCAGGCAAGAACACTGGAGTGGGTTGCCATTTCCTTCTCCAATGCATGAAAGTGAAATGTGAAAGTGAAGTCACTGAGTCATGTCCAACTCTCAGCGACCCCATGGACCGCAGCCTACCAGGCTCCTCCGTCCATGAGATTTTCCAGGCAAGAGTACTGGAGTGGGGTGCCATTGCTTTCTCCTCATTTAGTAGCTACCTACCCAAATAACTAATGACCCATTTTCATCATTCCCTGAATGTGTTTAGGGGTTGATGACTTGTTAAAACTTAATATTCAGAGCCATGCTGCCCACTGCTATTTGACAATTTCAGATATAAATCTACCTTAAAGATGTACAAGTACAAATTATGCAATTTGATTTTTAAGTGCTTTTCCAGCAATATAAATAATGAAGGGTGTTGGAACTGGCAGGTATATACATTAAATTGAGTGCAATTAAAACACTGTGCTATTTTTAAAGTAACAAGACAAAATAAGTGGCAAAATTATGAAATCCGAATCTGTCTTTGCAGCCTCCTCCAGCTGATAGTGGGCTGGGTGACTGCAGAGGATATTAGTAACGTTTATGCTCTGGATTTCAAGTGAGATGATAGTCACATTTAACACAAAGAGCACTTTGATTTTGCTTCTGCATAACAGGCAGATGACATTTCCAACAACATCATCTTTTCAGTTTTTTTGAAAGCAGATGACAAGGGGGTATTCTGGGAAGACATCTGAGTTGAAATAATGACTTGCCTTCTGGGTAGCGTCTCAATGAGACATCTGAAAGTCAGGATTCTCTTTGCTAAATGTGAGAAGAATCTGCATCTTCCACCCTCATGGGTGGGCTTCACCCTTTCCAAAAGGCAAGAGTCTGTTCTTTGGGACCCAGGAGGATGAAACAGCTGTTCAGATTGTTTTTCATGCCCCTCCCAAAAGCTTGTCAGGTGGGGCGAGAGCTGCTCCCAGCTAATCGTTACTGTAAAACCTGGTAGATACATGTTTGTTTATCAAAGATCTCCTTTGGACTTCCTCTTATTTCTGGAGCTGGGAAGGTTCAGACAAGAGACTGCTGACTGATTTTGATGTAAACATGCCTGTACCTCTGAATTCATGTGAGGGTACTTGCCCCGGAAATGGTTATCTTATTTACTTGTCCACTTACTCCCAATGCTTATTTCCCTTTATCATTGCTCAATGGCTCTGTGAAGGTGTTAGTGCCTCAGTCGTATCTGACTTTTTGTGGCCCCATGGACTGTAGCCCACACGCTCCTCTGTCCATGGAATTCTCCAGGCAAGAATACTGGAGTGGGTACCCATTCCATTCTCCAGGGGATCTTCCCAACCCAGGGACTGAACCTGAGCTTTCTGCATTGCAGGCAGATTATTTACCATCTGAGCCACTAGAGAAACTCAGTGTTCAGAGGCTCCATGGAAATCCCGTTTTTTGACAGTGGCCTGGAGAATGCAGTTATGGGTGGCCCAGATGGGAACTGTGAATAGCTCCAGATTGGAACGGAATCTCCTTGGTTTGGAGTCCCTATGGATTAGTCTGCCAGGGCTGCCATGATAAAGTGCCACAAACTGAGTGGCTCAAACAAAAGAAATTTATTGTCTTAACATTTCTGGAAGCCAGAAGTCCAAAATCCAGATGTGAGTAAGTCCGTGCTCCATCGAAGGTGCTAGTTAAGGTCCGTCTAATGTCTCCCTCTGGCCATTCCTCAGCTTGTGGCTGCATCACTCTGGTATTTTACAGCTGTCTCTTGCCTGCATGCTTCTTTGCAGATTTCCCATTTTCTAAGAACTCCAGTCATACTGGAATAGGGGCCCACTCTGCTGCAGGGTGCCCTCATCTTAGCTAGTTACTTACAACTACCCTGTTTCCAAGGTTAGTATGTCAAAGGACAAACTTGGGGAAAACATGGGTCAACCCATTACAGCCTGTAACCAGCAAGTGGCTGGTACATAGATCAATTCCTACATTCATTGTTTAGTCGGTGAAGATCTGAGAAATTTGTGCCAGGTGCTGTTCTAGACATTGGAGGTAACCAGTGAGCGAAACAGACTTCTTGATCTCAGGAAGTTTACTTCATGATGGGAAAGACAGACTTTTAAATATATATATATATATATATATATATATATGTGTATATATATATATATATATTTTTTTTTTAGGGTCTTTAGTTGTGGCATGTGGGGTCTAGTTCCCTACCCAGGGCTGGAATCGTGGGCCGTTGCATTGGAAGCACAGTCACAGCCACTAGACTGCCAGGGAAGTCCTGGGAAAGACAAATACTAAATTTGAAAACTCCAATGGCAAATGGTGGTGCTCTTCCGATCTATTTATTTATTTATTTATTTTTAGGGTCTTTAGTTGTGGCATGTGGGGTCTAGTTCCCTGCCCAGGGCTGGAATCGTGGGCCGTTGCATTGGAAGCACAGTCACAGCCACTAGACTGCCAGGGAAGTCCTGGGAAAGACAAATACTAAATTTGAAAACTCCAATGGCAAATGGTGGTATGTTCTAAGGAAAAATAGGAAGGCAGATAACCAATGGCACTTGGCATAGGAGGCTGTTTTAGACAGAGTGCTCAGGGCGGGTGTCTTGGACCTGCAGACATTTGGACCAAGTTCCAGTGAAGTCAGGAGTAAGCCATGGAGAAACCTAGAGAAGGAGTGTCTTTGAGACAAGTGCTCACTGTATATTCACGAATAGTATATGTGTTGTACATTCATAAAGAGTATATGTGTGTAGAGTCAGTTCAAGAAGGTATTTGTGGGTGAGGGAGTTATTTTTAAAGCACCTTCTGAGTATTTGGGAGTGAATTTTGATAAATAAGAGATGCGTCAGCGTGTTAGGGGAAAAGGGAACAGCAACTTAGGTTTACTGCATGGTAGAACTCCCAGAGTCTTCTGTCACATCGAATCTGAACATCAGCCTGGAAAACCATTCCAGAGGCCACAGGGCATCCTACCTTGTGTGAATCTTGGACTCGTGGGGTTTCAGAGAAACTCCACATCCATTCAGCCCCTCCTCCCACCTGGTGCAGAGATGAGCCTCCTCTTCTGACGTCTCCAGTGGGGCTCTGCCTTCAGCCCTCTCCTGAGCCGCCTCTTGGGGGTGAGCTCAGCCGCAGGACTTAGCCCCTGAACTAGCTGCTCCAGACCTCACTCGTTGGCCCATAGACACCGTGACTCATCCGCTTCCCTCCTCGGCTAAGGCGCCTGCGTCCTCGCTTAAATGTGTCTTGCCCTAAACCAGCAGTCTTCGAGGCTGACTGTGTGACAGGAGCCTCTGAAGGACTCCGTGCTTGTGCTCAGGCAGTCAGTTCAGTCGCTCGGTCGTGTCCGACTCTCTGCGACCCCATGAACTGCAGCACGCCAGGCCTCCCTGTCCGTCACCAACTCCCGGAGCTCACTCAGACTCACGTACATCGAGTCGGTGATGCCATCCAGCCATCTCATCCTCTGTTCTCGCCTTCAATCTTTCCCAGAAACAGTCTTTTAAAATGAGTCAGCTCTTCACATCAGGTGGCCAAAGTATTGGAGTTTCAGCTTCAGCATCAGTCCTTCCAATGAACACCCAGGACTGACTTCCTTTAGGATGGACTGGTTGGCTCTCCTTGCAGTCCAAGGGACTCTCAAGACACTTCTCCAACACCACAGTTCAAAAGCATCAATTCTTCGGCACTCAGCTTTCTTCGCAGTCCAACTCTCACATCCATACATGACCACTGGAAAAACCATAGCCTTGACTAGATGGACGTTTGTTGGCAAATATAACGTCTCTGCTTTTTAATATGCTGTCTATGTCACTTCCATCATGTCCAACTCCTTGGGACCCTATGGACTATAGCCCACCAGGCTTCTCTGTCCTTGTGATTCTAAGGCAGGAATACTGGAGTGGGTTGCCATGCCCTGCTTCACGGAATCTTCCTAACCCAGAAATCTAACCTAAGTCTCTTAAGTCTCTTATATTGGCAGGTGATGGATAATTAATTCCTAGAACCATATGAAACTAAAAAACATAATGTGATACATGCTGAATTGGAGTTTTGTGGGTGGGTACCTGGCAAATATTTTTATTTTTATTTTTTTTTTTACAAAACTCTAAAGATAATTCTGCCATTAAGACTCACTCCCTAAAGCCCTGAGATTATGTCCTCAGTGTGCAACTCTTTTACTAGGAGAACATCAAGAAAAAGAACTGGGGGGCCACTTGTGCCCCCACCACAATGTCTTGGCCATCAAGATGCAAAACTGCCTCAGATGCTCTTCTTCCTCCTGGTGGTCGTGAAGGTTCCATCCTGTAGTGGAACCCTGCTCAGAACTGTGGCGGATCAGCCACCTCATAACCACACACTGTCCTCAGGTCTCAGCATGTGTTTAAAGAACGCTGAGAGATCTGGGTCAGCTTGGAGAAGCAGAGGGAGAAAGCTGGTTCCAGTGCTTATGCTAAAAACAGAACTTGAGCAGAGATTTATTTTCTCATTGCCTAAGGTCCATTTGGACAGAGAAATCAAAGAAATTAATGAGTTTTTCTGGTCTAGCATCTCCGTGTTGAATTCTGATACAAAGTGAAGAATTGTTTGCAATGCTAGTTAACCTCCCCCTACCCATGTTCTATGTACACATTCAGGGTAACTTATACCTGGTTATTTGTGTCAGTTCAGACACTGTGTCGTACCCATTCGCAGCCTCTGCTGGAATTTACTGTCAGCTTCTTTGAGTCAGATAGGTGCGCCTGCTTGGGTTCTTGTTCTCTGGTGTTCTGCCCCTTGTGGGTTAAAAAGCAGCTTTCTGCAACTGTTCAGTAGTGCCCCTTTTTACATAAGATAAGAGCAGCCTTCGCCACAATTGTATTTTTATAGTTTTGCATACTGGATTTTTTCATCCATATGATTATTTTTATCACTCTCATTTGGTCTCTCTCCAAGAATCTTCAGATTCTTCCCGAACTGAGTAAACACATCCCACTTCTTTTAAGTACTTTTTTGATTCGAGCTTGGCTTTGTGCTCCTCCAGCCTGTCTGCTGTTGCTCTTGGATTGTAGATCCCAGTCATCCTTCCTCTCTTTCTCATGTTAAGGTGAACGCCAGCCCTTCTCAAACAACTGGCTGTTGCCCATGGCTCAGGCAGGCATCCCTAAATGTGTCTGGCATCACAGGTCTGCTCCATCCTTGACCATGGCTGTTTGGGCTAAGAATGCACCTGTGACCCAGGCCTGGTTAATGCCTGAGCTTGAGACCAGTTGGATGCTCCATCCCAAGAATTTGGACAGAGAGACACTGGGCAGAAGCTGTGGGTCCAGAGCAGAAGGAGAGGGTGGCATCAGGACACTGGTGCCACTCTGGCAGCTGTGCCCATTCTCACGTCAGCTGGGGATGTGAAGGCAGGCACCCGAGAGTTAGCAGAGAACATTGGATGGTAGAGCAGGGAGAATATCATGGACACCTAAGGAGAGCATCACTGGGAGACTCTGGGACTTTGGACAGAGGGGGAGGGAGGTTGGGAGGGAAGGAGGAGAGAGACAAAGGGAGGAGAGGGAAGGAGGGATAGAGGGGTAGGTAGGGAGGGAGAACAAGGGAAGGATAGAGGGAGGGAGAGATAGGGAGGGTGAGAGAGAGGGGCTAGAAGGCGGGAGGGTTGGTAAATTATGGACTGCAGATCAAATCAGGCCCACCATAGGTTTCTGTAAAGAACATTTTCTTGGAGCACAGCTTTTTTTTAATATACTGTCTGTGGCTACTTTGAGCTACAAGTGACCCAGCTGAGTCAAAAATATTTAGTATCCTGGATCGTTATAGGAAAAGTTTTCCAACACCTTTTCAAGGACCTGAAAGTCTCCATAAGAATGAATAAAACAGCATCTATTATTCCTGTTGTATATTATCTTAGACTTTCACTTTCACGTTTTATCATTTAGCCCTATTGGTCTTTATGTATTTTGGCTTTTCACTTAAATCTGCCTAGTATACTTGATGCTATTCTTGGTTCTGTTTAACTGTCTTTAGAAAGCATTCTGAGATAGGTGGTCAAGAATCCACCTGCATGCAGGAGACACGTGCTCCATTCCTACCATGGGAGGATCTCCTGATGGAGGAAATGGCACCCCACTCCAGTATACTTGCCTGGGAAAGCCCCTGGACAGAGGAGACTGGTGGGCTATAGTCCATGGGGTTGCCAAGAGTCAGACACAACTGGGCAGCAACAAACGTGTGTTCTTCCCTTGGAATCTGTAACAACGTGATGTATTGGTTGAACTCACCAGTCACACTGTCACATGCAAAGAACCGCGCGCATCCACTGATGGCTCGGGGGATTCTCCCACCTGTAACTGACTGGCTCTTGCTCCTCTGGCTTCATTTCCAGAACCTGGCTTCTTTGGGGAGACTTAGAGCTGTGACATGAGTCTCCCAGCAAGTACAGTGAGCACTGAATCTGTATTAGCTACTTTTTTATATTTTCTGCAAAAAAAAACAAACCTCCAGGCTTCAAAAGGACATGATTTGGTGAAAACTTCATGGATGTTGAAGACAAATCTTGTCCAGATCTCAGACTCTCATTTACCAGCAGAATGACCTTTACTATCCTGTAGATTAGAGAGGATTATTGACTTCAAAAAGGTGTTGGGAGGATTAATTGAGACAATGCATATAAGAAATTAGGGTTATTGCCCTGCCTACAGTCCTTATGTGTGGGGTAAGTGTAGTCTTGGAAAGTTACTTAGAGACAGTTCTTTTGAAAAGCCCCTCAACAGTATAGTACTGTTTACACTGAAACTTTCTGGGATTGGAAGTCTTCAGAGATTATCAGTTTGAAAGTGTAAAAGTGAAAGTGTCAGTTTCTCAGCTGTGTCTGACTCTTAGCAGCCCTGTGGACTGTAGCCCGCCAGGCTCCTCTGTCCCTGGAATTCTGCAGGCAAGAAAACTGAGTGTGTAGCCATTCCCTTTTCCAGGGGATCTTCCTGACCTAGGGATTGAACCTGAGTCTCCTGCATTGCAGGCAGACTCTTTACCATCTGAGCCACCGGGGAAGTCTGATTCTCTTGGCTCAGGCCTTTAGGTCCTGTTGCTTGGGGCAGTCCATCCCCTGGAGCCCCCCTCCCTGTTCATGCTCCTCCCCCACTCTGGTCTTTGCTCTGTGTTATGTAGTTTGTTTTCCAGTTTCCCAAGTCTACCAACCTCCTTCTCCCATGAGGACTTTGACTTCCTGCCCTTCTATTTTGGATCTACTATCTCTCCTGTGTTTGCTAATTAAGTTTTTATCGTTTTTCAGTTCTTGGATCAAATCTGCCTTTCTCAGGCATATGTCTTTCCTGAACCCATGCAAGGCAGGTTTTACTCTTGTGCTCATTTGTTCCCCAATGCTGGGTGATGCAGAGAATGGAAATCAGGCACTTGTGAGCCAAGAACATTCTGCTAGGCGAGGGAAGCCAGCTGTCCAAAGACAGATCTTGTGTGATTCCTCTCATGGGAGGTACCTAGAGCAGTTAGATTCAGAGAGGCAGAAAGCAGAATGGTTTTGCCAGGAGCTGAGGGGAAGCAGTATGGAGAATTCTTGTCTGATGGGTATAGAGTTTCAGTTTTGCTAGATGAAGAGAGTTTTGGAAATGGATGGTGGCAATGGTCACAACAATAAGGATGTGCTTAGTGCCACTTCCTGTACATGTAAAGATGGTAAATTTCATGCCATGTTTATTTTCCCACAATTAAAAACAACCTTAAAAAACAATGGATCCAAGCAGATCAATTGGGAGATGATTTGCAGCAGTCAGGGGAAGAGACCAACTGGGAAATTGATGTGTGGAGTTGCTGGTAGGGATGGAGAGAGTTTGATTTGCCTGCAAGGTGGTGGGGAGATGAAGTAGCTAGGGTTGGATGATGGATAAGCTTTGGTCCAGGAGCGGGGGCAGTGTGGAGAATGCAATGGCAACCCACTCCAGTGTTCTTGCCTGGAGAATCCCAGGGACAGTGGAGCCTGGTGGGCTGCTATCTATGGGGCAGCACAGAGTCCGACACGACTGAAGCAATTTAGCAGCAGGAGGGGGGGCCGGGGAGGGGGAGGGGAGAGGGTGCCATGTTGGTGCTGAGGGTGGTTCCTGAGTCTTAGACTTGCCCATGTGGTGGAGACATTGACCACAACAGAATTTCTTTTTCTTTTTCTTTTTTTAACTTATTTTGTATTGGGGTATAGCCAGTTAATGATGCTATGATAGGTTCAGGTGAACAGCGAAGGGATTCAGCCCTATGTACACATGTATCCATTTTCCCCTAAACTCCCCTGACATCTAAGCTGCCACATAACATTCAGCTGAGTACCCTGTGCTGCACAGTAGGTCTGTGTTGGTTATCCATTTTAAATATAGCAGTGTGTGCATGTCCATCCCTAACTCCCGAACTTCCTCTCTCCTTCCCTCCTGCAACCATAAATTTGTTCTCTAAGTCTGTGAGTCTCTTTCTCTTTTGTAAGTAAGTTCGTGTGTATCATTTCTTTTTATTTTTCTTTTTTTTTTTTTTTACTTTACACTATTGTATTGGTTTTGCTATATTAGATTCGTCATATAAGGAATGTCATGATATTTCTTAGACAGATTCTTGATGAGGTCTCTTTCACAGCACTTTGCACTTACCACAAATATGACTAAATGAGTAACTGTGGGGGCATTGATTATACTCCTGTTGAACTATAAATAGCTCCCAAGGAAAAACCTTATCTCCCTTCTTCCCCAAGTGTCCCCATCAGCTAAATAATGTATTAAATACAATGGAGACTCCGTATTATATTTGTGCTCAGTTGTGTCCTACTCTTTGCGACCTCATGGACTGTAGCCCACAAGGTTCCTCTGCCCATGGAATTCTCCAGACAAGAATACTGGAGTGAGTAGCCATTCCCTTCTCCAGGGGATCTTCCCGACCCAGGCATTGAACCTGTGTCTCCTGCACTGCAGGCAGATTCTTTACTGCTGAGCCATTGAGATGCAGATGATTTGTGGTTTGTCAAATCTACCCTTCTACCAGCTGACTTGGTTCTTTGCTTTCTTTATAGAGTTAAGGTTTTAAGGATCAATACATAGTACCCCTCCCTTCCATATCTGAGATGAGAACACATTGAGAGAGACACAGGGGGCCAGGCAGAAAGAGGTCAGGATACCACTTTTTTTTTTATGAAATCATTTAGGAAATGAATGTGTCTCTATGAGGTGGACTTATTTCCTCACCCAAATCAGACCATCTTAGCAGCAGAGCAAACCACATCAGGTCCTTTTCCTGGGGACTCGTGACACACGCTCCCTATAGGCAGATGGAGCTTGAAAGAACACGCAAGCAGGGTCAAGCTGAGAGCTAACACATCCTCACACAGACTCCTGATCAGCGGTGTCGCTCCTCTTCCCTGGGGAGGAGCGAGTGATGGCTGGGAGGACAGCCGAGCTTGTTTGTGGCTCTGTAGCGCTCGCTCTACCTGCAACCCTGAGCAGTAAGGAGGAAGGGTTAATAGACATAGGATAGCTTTTCTAGATGCAGTTTGCAGAGCTAGTAGGTTTTTCTGCTGGAGATCTTGGGACTAGCCAACGTCTCTGTCCCCTGACCATTCTCTGTCCTGCCCAAGAGAAGGAGCTTGTAATAAGCATGTGTTCCTGGCTCCTATGCTAGGCGCTCACTCTGGGTCTGCCTTTAAGACATCCCCTCCTCCCATCTTTCAAAGACCCAGGGTGGCCAGGAAGATGTTTGTCTTCCTGTTACTGTAATGTTTTTTTCTAACTTATGGACATGCCAGGGAGTGGGAGTGATGAAGTCAGTTTAGCTTTAGGCTGATAAAGCTTTCTTGTGACTGGTAAGTTTTTCTTCAATACAGCACTTTAAAGGATAAAAGAAACCTTCATGTAAAATGTTTTAGATGGGTTTTCCGTATTTATTGTAAATCGTATCACACAAGCAGACAAGAAGAGTCAGCATTCTTAAAACTCTTGGATTACACTTCAGAGAAATGACAACATGCATTGTTTCAAATGCTTCTTCACAATGGGCTATTATTGAGCCATGAAACAGAATGAAATAATGCCATTTGCGGCTACATGGTTGGACCTAGAGATTATCACACTAAGCAAAGTAAGTCAGAAAGAGAAAGACAAATACCATAGTTCAGTTCAGTCGCTCAGTCGTGTCTGACTCTTTGCCGACCCCATGGAGTGCAGCATGCCAAGCTTCCCTGTCCATCACCAACTCCTGGAGCTTACTCAGACTCATACCCATTGAGCTGGTGATGCCATCCAACCATCTCATCCCTTGTTGTCCCCTTCTCCTCCTGCTTTCAATCTTTCCCAGCATCAGGGTCTTTTCCAGTGAGTCAGTTCTTCGCATCAGGTGGCCAAAGTATTGGAGTTTCAGCTTCAGCATCAGTCCTTCCAATGAACACCCAGGACTGACTTCCTTTAGGATGGACTGGTTGGCTCTCCTTGCAGTCCAAGGGACTCTCAAGACACTTCTCCAACACCACAGTTCAAAAGCATCAATTCTTCGGCACTCAGCTTTCTTCGCAGTCCAACTCTCACATCCATACATGACCACTGGAAAAACCATAGCCTTGACTAGATGGACGTTTGTTGGCAAATATAACGTCTCTGCTTTTTAATATGCTGTCTATGTCACTTCCATCATGTCCAACTCCTTGGGACCCTATGGACTATAGCCCACCAGGCTTCTCTGTCCTTGTGATTCTAAGGCAGGAATACTGGAGTGGGTTGCCATGCCCTGCTTCACGGAATCTTCCTAACCCAGAAATCTAACCTAAGTCTCTTAAGTCTCTTATATTGGCAGGTGATGGATAATTAATTCCTAGAACCATATGAAACTAAAAAACATAATGTGATACATGCTGAATTGGAGTTTTGTGGGTGGGTACCTGGCAAATATTTTTATTTTTATTTTTTTTTTACAAAACTCTAAAGATAATTCTGCCATTAAGACTCACTCCCTAAAGCCCTGAGATTATGTCCTCAGTGTGCAACTCTTTTACTAGGAGAACATCAAGAAAAAGAACTGGGGGGCCACTTGTGCCCCCACCACAATGTCTTGGCCATCAAGATGCAAAACTGCCTCAGATGCTCTTCTTCCTCCTGGTGGTCGTGAAGGTTCCATCCTGTAGTGGAACCCTGCTCAGAACTGTGGCGGATCAGCCACCTCATAACCACACACTGTCCTCAGGTCTCAGCATGTGTTTAAAGAACGCTGAGAGATCTGGGTCAGCTTGGAGAAGCAGAGGGAGAAAGCTGGTTCCAGTGCTTATGCTAAAAACAGAACTTGAGCAGAGATTTATTTTCTCATTGCCTAAGGTCCATTTGGACAGAGAAATCAAAGAAATTAATGAGTTTTTCTGGTCTAGCATCTCCGTGTTGAATTCTGATACAAAGTGAAGAATTGTTTGCAATGCTAGTTAACCTCCCCCTACCCATGTTCTATGTACACATTCAGGGTAACTTATACCTGGTTATTTGTGTCAGTTCAGACACTGTGTCGTACCCATTCGCAGCCTCTGCTGGAATTTACTGTCAGCTTCTTTGAGTCAGATAGGTGCGCCTGCTTGGGTTCTTGTTCTCTGGTGTTCTGCCCCTTGTGGGTTAAAAAGCAGCTTTCTGCAACTGTTCAGTAGTGCCCCTTTTTACATAAGATAAGAGCAGCCTTCGCCACAATTGTATTTTTATAGTTTTGCATACTGGATTTTTTCATCCATATGATTATTTTTATCACTCTCATTTGGTCTCTCTCCAAGAATCTTCAGATTCTTCCCGAACTGAGTAAACACATCCCACTTCTTTTAAGTACTTTTTTGATTCGAGCTTGGCTTTGTGCTCCTCCAGCCTGTCTGCTGTTGCTCTTGGATTGTAGATCCCAGTCATCCTTCCTCTCTTTCTCATGTTAAGGTGAACGCCAGCCCTTCTCAAACAACTGGCTGTTGCCCATGGCTCAGGCAGGCATCCCTAAATGTGTCTGGCATCACAGGTCTGCTCCATCCTTGACCATGGCTGTTTGGGCTAAGAATGCACCTGTGACCCAGGCCTGGTTAATGCCTGAGCTTGAGACCAGTTGGATGCTCCATCCCAAGAATTTGGACAGAGAGACACTGGGCAGAAGCTGTGGGTCCAGAGCAGAAGGAGAGGGTGGCATCAGGACACTGGTGCCACTCTGGCAGCTGTGCCCATTCTCACGTCAGCTGGGGATGTGAAGGCAGGCACCCGAGAGTTAGCAGAGAACATTGGATGGTAGAGCAGGGAGAATATCATGGACACCTAAGGAGAGCATCACTGGGAGACTCTGGGACTTTGGACAGAGGGGGAGGGAGGTTGGGAGGGAAGGAGGAGAGAGACAAAGGGAGGAGAGGGAAGGAGGGATAGAGGGGTAGGTAGGGAGGGAGAACAAGGGAAGGATAGAGGGAGGGAGAGATAGGGAGGGTGAGAGAGAGGGGCTAGAAGGCGGGAGGGTTGGTAAATTATGGACTGCAGATCAAATCAGGCCCACCATAGGTTTCTGTAAAGAACATTTTCTTGGAGCACAGCTTTTTTTTAATATACTGTCTGTGGCTACTTTGAGCTACAAGTGACCCAGCTGAGTCAAAAATATTTAGTATCCTGGATCCTTATAGGAAAAGTTTTCCAACACCTTTTCAAGGACCTGAAAGTCTCCATAAGAATGAATAAAACAGCATCTATTATTCCTGTTGTATATTATCTTAGACTTTCACTTTCACGTTTTATCATTTAGCCCTATTGGTCTTTATGTATTTTGGCTTTTCACTTAAATCTGCCTAGTATACTTGATGCTATTCTTGGTTCTGTTTAACTGTCTTTAGAAAGCATTCTGAGATAGGTGGTCAAGAATCCACCTGCATGCAGGAGACACGTGCTCCATTCCTACCATGGGAGGATCTCCTGATGGAGGAAATGGCACCCCACTCCAGTATACTTGCCTGGGAAAGCCCCTGGACAGAGGAGACTGGTGGGCTATAGTCCATGGGGTTGCCAAGAGTCAGACACAACTGGGCAGCAACAAACGTGTGTTCTTCCCTTGGAATCTGTAACAACGTGATGTATTGGTTGAACTCACCAGTCACACTGTCACATGCAAAGAACCGCGCGCATCCACTGATGGCTCGGGGGATTCTCCCACCTGTAACTGACTGGCTCTTGCTCCTCTGGCTTCATTTCCAGAACCTGGCTTCTTTGGGGAGACTTAGAGCTGTGACATGAGTCTCCCAGCAAGTACAGTGAGCACTGAATCTGTATTAGCTACTTTTTTATATTTTCTGCAAAAAAAAACAAACCTCCAGGCTTCAAAAGGACATGATTTGGTGAAAACTTCATGGATGTTGAAGACAAATCTTGTCCAGATCTCAGACTCTCATTTACCAGCAGAATGACCTTTACTATCCTGTAGATTAGAGAGGATTATTGACTTCAAAAAGGTGTTGGGAGGATTAATTGAGACAATGCATATAAGAAATTAGGGTTATTGCCCTGCCTACAGTCCTTATGTGTGGGGTAAGTGTAGTCTTGGAAAGTTACTTAGAGACAGTTCTTTTGAAAAGCCCCTCAACAGTATAGTACTGTTTACACTGAAACTTTCTGGGATTGGAAGTCTTCAGAGATTATCAGTTTGAAAGTGTAAAAGTGAAAGTGTCAGTTTCTCAGCTGTGTCTGACTCTTAGCAGCCCTGTGGACTGTAGCCCGCCAGGCTCCTCTGTCCCTGGAATTCTGCAGGCAAGAAAACTGAGTGTGTAGCCATTCCCTTTTCCAGGGGATCTTCCTGACCTAGGGATTGAACCTGAGTCTCCTGCATTGCAGGCAGACTCTTTACCATCTGAGCCACCGGGGAAGTCTGATTCTCTTGGCTCAGGCCTTTAGGTCCTGTTGCTTGGGGCAGTCCATCCCCTGGAGCCCCCCTCCCTGTTCATGCTCCTCCCCCACTCTGGTCTTTGCTCTGTGTTATGTAGTTTGTTTTCCAGTTTCCCAAGTCTACCAACCTCCTTCTCCCATGAGGACTTTGACTTCCTGCCCTTCTATTTTGGATCTACTATCTCTCCTGTGTTTGCTAATTAAGTTTTTATCGTTTTTCAGTTCTTGGATCAAATCTGCCTTTCTCAGGCATATGTCTTTCCTGAACCCATGCAAGGCAGGTTTTACTCTTGTGCTCATTTGTTCCCCAATGCTGGGTGATGCAGAGAATGGAAATCAGGCACTTGTGAGCCAAGAACATTCTGCTAGGCGAGGGAAGCCAGCTGTCCAAAGACAGATCTTGTGTGATTCCTCTCATGGGAGGTACCTAGAGCAGTTAGATTCAGAGAGGCAGAAAGCAGAATGGTTTTGCCAGGAGCTGAGGGGAAGCAGTATGGAGAATTCTTGTCTGATGGGTATAGAGTTTCAGTTTTGCTAGATGAAGAGAGTTTTGGAAATGGATGGTGGCAATGGTCACAACAATAAGGATGTGCTTAGTGCCACTTCCTGTACATGTAAAGATGGTAAATTTCATGCCATGTTTATTTTCCCACAATTAAAAACAACCTTAAAAAACAATGGATCCAAGCAGATCAATTGGGAGATGATTTGCAGCAGTCAGGGGAAGAGACCAACTGGGAAATTGATGTGTGGAGTTGCTGGTAGGGATGGAGAGAGTTTGATTTGCCTGCAAGGTGGTGGGGAGATGAAGTAGCTAGGGTTGGATGATGGATAAGCTTTGGTCCAGGAGCGGGGGCAGTGTGGAGAATGCAATGGCAACCCACTCCAGTGTTCTTGCCTGGAGAATCCCAGGGACAGTGGAGCCTGGTGGGCTGCTATCNGGAGAGAGTTTGATTTGCCTGCAAGGTGATGGGGAGATGAAGTAGCTAGGGTTGGATGATGGATAAGCTTTGGTCCAGGAGCGGGGGCAGTGTGGAGAATGCAATGGCAACCCACTCCAGTGTTCTTGCCTGGAGAATCCCAGGGACAGTGGAGCCTGGTGGGCTGCTATCTATGGGGCAGCACAGAGTCCGACACGACTGAAGCAACTTAGCAGCAGGAGCGGGGGCCGGGGAGGGGGAGGGGAGAGGGTGCCATGTTGGTGCTGAGGGTGGTTCCTGAGTCTTAGACTTGCCCATGTGGTGGAGACATTGACCACAACAGAATTTCTTTTTCTTTTTCTTTTTTTAACTTATTTTGTATTGGGGTATAGCCAGTTAATGATGCTATGATAGGTTCAGGTGAACAGCGAAGGGATTCAGCCCTATGTACACATGTATCCATTTTCCCCTAAACTCCCCTGACATCTAAGCTGCCACATAACATTCAGCTGAGTACCCTGTGCTGCACAGTAGGTCTGTGTTGGTTATCCATTTTAAATATAGCAGTGTGTGCATGTCCATCCCTAACTCCCGAACTTCCTCTCTCCTTCCCTCCTGCAACCATAAATTTGTTCTCTAAGTCTACATGTATCCATTTTCCCCCAAACTCCCCTGACATCTAAGCTGCCACATAACATTCAGCTGAGTACCCTGTGCTGCACAGTAGGTCTGTGTTGGTTATCCATTTTAAATATAGCAGTGTGTGCATGTCCATCCCTAACTCCCGAACTTCCTCTCTCCTTCCCTCCTGCAACCATAAATTTGTTCTCTAAGTCTGTGAGTCTCTTTCTCTTTTGTAAGTAAGTTCGTGTGTATCATTTCTTTTTATTTTTCTTTTTTTTTTTACTTTACAATATTGTATTGGTTTTGCTATATTAGATTCGTCATATAAGGAATGTCATGATATTTCTTAGACAGATTCTTGATGAGGTCTCTTTCACAGCACTTTGCACTTACCACAAATATGACTAAATAAGTAACTGTGGGGGCATTGATTATACTCCTGTTGAACTATAAATAGCTCCCAAGGAAAAACCTTATCTCCCTTCTTCCCCAAGTGTCCCCATCAGCTAAATAATGTATTAAATACAATGGAGACTCCGTATTATATTTGTGCTCAGTTGTGTCCTACTCTTTGCGACCTCATGGACTGTAGCCCACAAGGTTCCTCTGCCCATGGAATTCTCCAGACAAGAATACTGGAGTGAGTAGCCATTCCCTTCTCCAAGGGATCTTCCTGACCCAGGCATTGAACCTGTGTCTCCTGCACTGCAGGCAGATTCTTTACTGCTGAGCCATTGAGATGCAGATGATTTGTGGTTTGTCAAATCTACCCTTCTACCAGCTGACTTGGTTCTTTGCTTTCTTTATAGAGTTAAGGTTTTAAGGATCAATACATAGTACCCCTCCCTTCCATATCTGAGATGAGAACACATTGAGAGAGACACAGGGGGCCAGGCAGAAAGAGGTCAGGATACCACTTTTTTTTTTATGAAATCATTTAGGAAATGAATGTGTCTCTATGAGGTGGACTTATTTCCTCACCCAAATCAGACCATCTTAGCAGCAGAGCAAACCACATCAGGTCCTTTTCCTGGGGACTCGTGACACACGCTCCCTATAGGCAGATGGAGCTTGAAAGAACATGCAAGCAGGGTCAAGCTGAGAGCTAACACATCCTCACACAGACTCCTGATCAGCGGTGTCGCTCCTCTTCCCTGGGGAGGAGCGAGTGATGGCTGGGAGGACAGCCGAGCTTGTTTGTGGCTCTGTAGCGCTCGCTCTACCTGCAACCCTGAGCAGTAAGGAGGAAGGGTTAATAGACATAGGATAGCTTTTCTAGATGCAGTTTGCAGAGCTAGTAGGTTTTTCTGCTGGAGATCTTGGGACTAGCCAACGTCTCTGTCCCCTGACCATTCTCTGTCCTGCCCAAGAGAAGGAGCTTGTAATAAGCATGTGTTCCTGGCTCCTATGCTAGGCGCTCACTCTGGGTCTGCCTTTAAGACATCCCCTCCTCCCATCTTTCAAAGACCCAGGGTGGCCAGGAAGATGTTTGTCTTCCTGTTACTGTAATGTTTTTTTCTAACTTATGGACATGCCAGGGAGTGGGAGTGATGAAGTCAGTTTAGCTTTAGGCTGATAAAGCTTTCTTGTGACTGGTAAGTTTTTCTTCAATACAGCACTTTAAAGGATAAAAGAAACCTTCATGTAAAATGTTTTAGATGGGTTTTCCGTATTTATTGTAAATCGTATCACACAAGCAGACAAGAAGAGTCAGCATTCTTAAAACTCTTGGATTACACTTCAGAGAAATGACAACATGCATTGTTTCAAATGCTTCTTCACAATGGGCTATTATTGAGCCATGAAACAGAATGAAATAATGCCATTTGCGGCTACATGGTTGGACCTAGAGATTATCACACTAAGCAAAGTAAGTCAGAAAGAGAAAGACAAATACCATAGTTCAGTTCAGTCGCTCAGTCGTGTCTCTTTGCCGACCCCATGGAGTGCAGCATGCCAGGCTTCCCTGTCCATCACCAACTCCTGGAGCTTACTCAGACTCATACCCATCGAGCTGGTGATGCCATCCAGCCATCTCATCCCTTGTTGTCCCCTTCTCCTCCTGCTTTCACTCTTTCCCAGCATCAGGGTCTTTTCCAATAAGTCAGTTCTTCGCATCACATGGCCAAAGTATTGGAGTTTCAGCTTCAGCATCACTCCTTCTAATGAGTATTCAGGGCTGATTTCCTTCAGGATGGACTGGTTGGATCTGCATAGGATATCACTTATACGTGGGATCTAAAATATGACACAGATGCACTTACCTACAAAACAGAAACAGATTCACGGACATGGACATAAAGAAGAAACTTGGGGTGCCTAGGGTCAGGTGTTAGGGGAGGGACGGAGTGGGAGTTTGGGACTAGCAGATGCAAGTTCTTATATATAGGATGGATAAACAATAGGTCCTCCTGTACAGCACAGGGAATTATAGTCAATATCCTGTGATAAACCACAATGGAAAAGAAAAAAAGACTACGTATTTATATATAGAGTCACTTTGCTGTACAGCAGAAACTAACACAACATTGGAAATCAACTATACTCCAAGAAAAACAAGCGACTCTTGAAGTTAAGCAGTCTGGAGAAGGGAATGACTACCCACTCCAGTATGCTTGCCTGGAGAATTCCATGGACGGGGGAGCTTGTTGGAACACAACTAACACTTTCAATAAAAACAAATGCCTCCTGAAGCTAAGCAGTCCAGAGTTCACCATATAGCTCTTCCTTGTTTTTGTTTTTGTTTTCCAGAAGTTGTTTTAAGGATTAGAGGAAATGCATGAGCTTTGGCGGTGATACAGAATAAGGAAAGGAGATGTTAGCAACCCACCAAAGAAGGGGTCAAGGCAGGACTGATATTCACTGTTGGTTGGCTACTTTTAGAATATGCAGCTCACATATCGGAATGCTAGCCAGTGATAACTTTTGTTTATAAAGCATTCTATACTTTACACTCTGTTTTTTCTTAGGTTCAGTGATGTTAGGTGATGTTCCTTAGGTGATGTTGCAAGCCATTCTGCAGAAGCCTCACAAGGGCTTCTGCCAGAACTGGTCTGGTTCTCACCCATCATTCCTCAAATGGACTCCACAGTGTGGCATCCACATGGCTGAAACACAGCGCTTCCAAGAACTGAGTAAAGTCCAGTGGAAGTTGGGTGGTATTTTGTGCAGCAGTGAAGTTTAAAACTCTCCTGTGGCTTCTCCAGCCTCAGAGTAAAGGCCAAGTTCATACACGTGCTTGCAAGGCTTTCTGGGATCTTCTCTACCTTTCCGGCATTGTCTTTCACCAATCCAGTCCTCACCTTGTCCTCGAGTGAAAGGGGTTTCTCTCTGCTCTAAAGATTGTCTCTCTGGGCTCTAATCCAACGGTTTCCCACATTTCCTCATTTCTTGGGACCCTTGGTGTAAAAATGTCAGTAATTTTTTCATACCACTCATAGGCCAAATCAAAGACTTGGCTATTCCATTTATAAAGTGGTTGCGTCCTAACAGTTTAGTAGTTGTTTGAACAGAGAACACACATAAACTGAAGGAGAAAATATTTTTCTTTCCCTCTTAATTAACCACAACCATTTACTTGTGGGATGTTTCAGTTAGTTTAGTCGCTCGGTCGTGTCCGACTCTTTGCGACCCCATGGACTGCAGCACGCCAGGCTTCCTGTGCGTCACCAACTCCTGGAGCTTGCTCAAACTCATGTCCATTGAGTCAGTGATGCCATCCGACCATCTCATCCCCTGTCATCCCATTCTTTGTTTACCTGCTGGGCAAACAGCCACAGACCTTCTTGTCAGACCTTAGCATCAGACTGGACACCCACTGCACATTAATTTTCAGGCAGCTGCTGCTTTTTAGCACAGAGAACTCTGAAAACCCAGCTTTGCAAAAAATACAGGATGTGGTATAATCTGTGGAAACCTTGAACTACCTGGTCGCACAGGAAGTGCCCAGGGATCCTGAGAATCGCCATACGTCTTGGGAGCTTGTCAACGTCCACGGTGCCCCTGGGGGTTTACTATGGTACTCTGGGGCACCTGGGCAGACAGTATGGGAGCTACGGTTCTGAGCCTTTGCGTTTGCTGTTAACTCTGCTTGACCTTGCCTCCTCTCATGCTTTAGCTCTCAGCATGGATGTGATGCCTCCTAGAAGGCGCCCCGGACCTCTCGGGCTAAGCTCGGGGGTGGTCCTACGTGCTCCCCTAGCACACACTGTCCTTAGTCCTATGCGTGATCTCTCCACACTGTCATTTTTACCTCTTTCCTTGCACTGAGCTTTCAGTTCCCTGAGGAACTGCCCTCATGTTCCCGTATTGCAGATGCTACCTAAAGGTGTAGATTGGATGAATGAATGAATGAGTGAATGAAAACCTATTGAATTTGGTTTGGAATAATCTTGTATATTGCAGGAAATAATAGTTCGCGACAGGTTGACGTACGCGGCTCTTTTCATTTGTATGAAGATGTCTTTTGAAATGGCCTGACCTTAAGGACATGCCAAATCTATTTCTCCCCATGGCCTCATTTTCTCTCTGGCCACTTTCTACTGACCTCTCTGGGAACAAGCACATCATCCTCCTAAATCATAATACCAACAACAGTGGAGGGCAGTTTGATTCTTTTGCATTTATTTATGTTGTGAGGCATTGACCCATACATACATCTCTTGGCTCAGAAACTGTAGATTTAACCTGTTTCAGATGTGTTTGTTGTTTCCTTGAGAAGGAAATATATTAAGTTGCCTGATGGCTTGGATTCCCAGGCCCCTGTAACATTCTGAAAATACAGCTGTGCTTGCAGCTACTTAACTGAGAGGTGATGGCGACTTGGGGACTGTGGCACGGCTCCTCTCAGAGGGAGCAGGGCTTGGGTTTTACACTAAAGCATGTGGGCAAGGTCACTCCAGGCCTCGACTAGCAGATGGTGGCCAGTCAGGGGCCTGCTCACTGTCTTGTTTATTTTTCATGTCTGTTGCTGGAACTAATGTAACATCAGGAGCCTTCTGACATGATGAGTACCCTCCACCAGGTTGGAATGATTCACATGGCTTTTCAGAGCTCTATGAACATTGTTTGTCTTCAGTTTTGCCTTATCTTTATAATATAAGGATGGTAATGCTTTCATGAGCACAGAGGGCTGTTTTTACTAGTTAATTAAACAACAGGCTCATCAGAATAGTAATACGGACTTAGTCCTATGTATCTTCACTTAGGAAGAACATTGTGTCCTATTCCCATAAGGTTGCCTGTCCAATCTAGGCCTTTCCCATAGGCTGTTTTTTTTGTTTTTTACTTTTTGTTTAAAAAAACAAACATTTCCCAGTGGCCCTGGGAAGTGACAGAAAAGTTTGTTCCTTGTTCATTGAGGCTTAGCGGTGTTCAACAACTTCCCAAGGGCAGCACAGCTGGGAACCCTCTGCTTTCTCCTCGGCATTGACTCCCTCACTGCAGGCAAAGATTTCCCCCCCTTCTACTGCAGCTGTGTGGTCCTTGAAGACTTTTGTTATACAGACTGAGGCTTCAGGACTGAAGGTCTGGCCAGTGTTTCATGTGGGAGGCCATGGAGGGCTGAGGGGTCTGCAGAGATGTTTCTGTCTACTCACTCCTGATGTTTTTGCAAAGAAATATCTGTTTCTATTCACCTTTTCATGTCATTAAATAATAGCATCTTTATAACTTTAGAAGGAGTGTAAGAAGCAGCATCATACGCAATAGAACAACTTCAGAAAATGTGAAGTAGCACAAAGAGAATTCCTTTCGCCTCCTAGTCCTGCTCCTAACAGTCCCAGAGACATTAGGCAATTGCCTGTGGGTCCCTGGATCTCACTTGCCTCATGGAGAAGTTATCACTTCTCCACCTACACCACTTCACGTGAAGGAACAATGGATTAGCACATCCACAGATGCTCCAAATTGGTCTCCGGGTGTTCCACCAATGAGAAGGAGGAGTATTTTTATCAGAAGCACATGGGAAGTGATTTCAAAGCTTGCATCCATCGTTGACAGGAAAAGTGGCTTGACTGATGTAATGAGATAAATTACTACTAAGAAATTTTTACCAAGTCTTGATTTCATACCTATTATGGGAATCTAAATGCCTCCTGTTCATTATCTTATGTATTCATCCCAGCAGTGCCACCAGGTAGATACTCAGTGGGAGATTTCTTACTCCACCTAAGAACACACCCAGTAACCTAGCATTCCTCCAGGCCCTCTCTCAAGCACTGTTCACTGTCTAGGGCATGTGGAGTCTCTTGCTCTTGGCTGTTTTCTAATGCCATTTGGCACTGCTGAGTACCCCCCACTTGAACTGTGTTCTTAGCTAAAGTCATTTTAATTTATCATCAAGACTTTCGGGTGTACCTTTACCATATAATTAAATATAACTAAACTATAGTTTAATAACAGAATTTAATTATTGCATAACAATGACATAGTACAGGAAGAAGCATATCAATAAACAACTAAGTTGTATATTTTGGGACAACCTTGATTGCCATAAAAATTAAATATAAACGAGACAACTAAAAAAAATGGAGGGAAAGATAAAAATGAGAAAGGAATGCTGTACTCTGATTACTTCACAAATGTCTTTTTTTTTTTGCATTTTCCTTATATCTTAAAGATACCTAGGCCAAAAGCATTTGGCAACTTCTTTGTGGTTTTAGCACATGAAACAGGAAGGCGATGTTTTAATAGAATTTCCTACCTGAGCATGTTCTTACAGAAGAAGTCTTAGCTTCATTTCAAAACGTTGTCTAATGAAGGCATGTTTATAGATGTTTATAGATCTAACATTAAAATGTGGTTGGCCTCATGTAAGAATTCCTGCAGAATCTTTACTCCCATTTTTCAGATGGGGGAACTGAGGTGCCAAGAGGATCATGGACTTCAGCTCAGGATGGAAAGACCCAGAGTTAATCATTTGTACTGTTTCTTCATCTTGTTGTCTGTCTCTGTCTTTAGAATGTCATGAGTATCATCTTAGACATCCTACACAATTTAGACAATCCTGGCAGCTTCGTTTTCACAGCCATGTCCTAGCAAATGACTCGCCTTTTAAAGTCCCTGATTTTCAAGCCATACTAAGGACAGTGTCCTCGCTATACTCCTGGGAATGAAGGCTTTTTTCTGTGTGCCATCCTTTCCTGTGGGAGGAGAGACAAGCTCAGTAACTTCTTTCCTCCTCACAAGCCAAGATAAATGTCATAACAGAGATGAGCCATCAGATACTTGGAATTTGATGCTGTTTGCGTTTCCTTCTTGCTTCTTTGGGGCTGAAGCTTCTTAATCGACAGGTGCCAAGATTGAAAAGTGTCAAATACGTGAGGAGGATAAAAGCCTTCTTTTTGGAGAAACTAATAACCGCTCCATCATCCTGTACAATAACCCAGGTGTGTGTGTGTGCCTGCCCACATGTGCCAGATTGGATAATCTCAGGCCTTACAGACGCCTATCACAGTAGACTGCCTCTTCACCAGAGCTGAGAGGGAGGTCTCTTATCTGAGCTGGGGGTTTTGACAAAGGTGCATTTTGAGATGTGGGGTTTATTTCTGCTGAGTATCTGGCTTGATGAGTATGGAGAAGCACATACAAAGTAGGCTGGAGCCCCGCCCGGCCCCAGCCTCCCCCGGGCTGCACAATCAGGAAGTGCTTCTCCCTCCCACTGTGGCTTCAGAGAGAAGTATGCTTTACATATGCAAATACAAGCCCCCAGTTTCACTTAATAATTATCAGCTGGAGATTCTATTGATGAGCAGCTGAAGCTACTCATCAGGAGAGAAACTGTGAGTTAACCATTTCTATGTCCCCCTGGAGACTGCTGCTTCCACCCAGCCTCTAAATACTCTGGTGATGGCACACAAAGGTTCCGATCTCCCCCCATTCTTCCCTTCTCCTGTCTGGTGGGAGTCTGGCAGCTGAGCCTTCCTGACCCCTTTTATCATCCTGTGTGCATCTTTCCTCTGCCCCCACCTGCTCTCTGTTGCATAGACTACGGAAGGCAGAATAGGTCCATCTCTATTTGAAGCCTTGGGATTGCTTGCTGCTGCTGCTGCTAAGTTGTTTCAGTTGTGTCCGACTCTGTGTGACCCCATAGTCGGCAGCCCACTAGGCTCCTCTGTCCCTGGGATTCTCCAGGCAAGAACACTGAAGTGGGTTGCCATTTCCTTCTCCAGTGCATGAAAGTGAAAAGTGAAAGTGAAGTTGCTCAGTCATGTCCGACTCTTTGTGATCCCATGGACTGTAGCCTACCAGGCTCCTCCGTCCATGGGATTTTCCAGGCAAGAGGACTGGAGTGGGTTGCCATTGCCTTCTCCACAGCTTCTCAAATAATGGCCTCATGTTAACTCCTACAGTAGCTCTCCAGCTTAGGGGACCAAAGGCTGGCATTCTTTCAAAAGGACCCAAGATGGGGAAGGAGGTTGAGAAGAATGAACTCGAAGTTTGAGGTTAGTAGATGCAAACTATTACATATAGAACCAATGGACAGCAAGGTCCTACTCAGTAGCACAGGGAACTATATTCAATGTCCTGGGATAAACCATAATGGAAAAGAACATTAAAAAGAGGAATTTCCTTGGTGGTCCAATGGCTAAGACTCCAGGCTCCCAATGCAGGGGGCCTGGATTTGATCCCTGATCAGGGAACTAGATCCCACATGCTCAACTAGGATCCAGTGTAGTCAAATGTTTATTTTTTTTAACAAAAGAATGCATGTATATGTATAAGTGAGTCCCTTTGCTGTACAGTAGAAACTAACACAGCATTGTAAATCAGCTGTGTTAGTCACTCAGTGGTGTCTCTTTGTGACCCCATGGACTGTAGCCCACCAGGCTCCTCTGTCTGTGGGATTTCCCAGGCAAGAATACTGGAATGGGTAACCATTCCCTTCTCCATGGGATCTTCCCCACCCAGGGATCAAACCTGGGTCTCCTGCATTGCAGGCAGATTGTTTATTGTCTGAGCCACTAGGGAAACCCCCAAGGTCAACTGTACTTAAATTTAAAATATAAAATTTGATGGTGAAAGGACACAAGAGGACTTCACAGCACGGCACCTAGGATGCTGAGATCAAGATCAGTGTCAGTTCAGTTGCTCAGTCATGCCTGACTCTGAGACCCCATGGACTGCAGCCCACCAGGCCTCCCTGTCCATCACCAACTCCCGAGTTTACCCAAACTCATGTCCATTGAGTCGGTGATGCCATCCAACCATCTCATCCTCTGTCGTCCCCTTCTCCTCCTCTCAATCTTTCCCAGCATCAGGGTCTTTTCCAGTGAGTCGGTTCTTTGCATCAGGTGGCCAAAGTATTAGAGTTTCAGCTTCAGCATCAGTCCTTCCGATGAATATTCAGGACTGATCTCCTTTAGGGTGGACTGGTTGTGTCAAGCGAGTGTATCCTCCTCAGTTCTGTCTCGTCACAGCAAAGGTTTGGAGTGACGGACATTAGAGCCCCCAGCGCGTCACAGCTCTCGGGTCTTGAACAAACCGTGTTATAGCTTCTTAGACAAATCAGTGTTACAGCTCTGTTTTATTTAGAAGATAGCAGGAGAACCCATCCTCCAAGTGTGAGGGCATGCCAACCCAAAGACACTAAGAGAAGAGAGTGGAGGAGCACGCCAGTGCACGGGGGAGCAGGAGAGAGAGAGAGCGCGCGAGCACACGCACGTGGGAGAGAGAGAGAGCGCGCGAGCACACGCACGTGGGAGAGAGCACGCGCGAGCACACGCACGTGGGAGAGAGAGAGCGCGCGTGAGCACACGCACGTGGGAGAGAGAGAGCGCGCTTTGGCTCCTCCTTTTATATGTTTTTTCCTCCCCTGGGCCTGCCCTATGCAAATTGGGCCTAGCCAAGAGTGCTGTTTGTTCTTCCTGAGGTCTTCACTCCAGTCCTTGGACCTTCCTTTGACCCTCCTTTGTTCTATTTCCGCGGGCTTTTCCCTTCCTTGTCTTTTAGCCACCGCCATTTTGGACTCCTGTTTTCTATTCTAACTACCTAACAGTTGGATCTCCTTGCAGGCCAAGGGACCCTCAAGAGTCTTCTCCAACACCACAGTTCAAAAAGCATCGATTCTTCGATGCTCAGCTTTCTTTATGGTCCACCTCTCACATCCATACATGACTACTGGATAAACCATAGCTTTGGCTAGGTGGACCTTTGTTGGCAAAATAATGTCTCTTCTTTTTCATATGCTATCTATGGTTGCTAGCTAGGTTGGTCATAGCATTTCTTCCAAGGAGCAAGTGTCTTTTAATTTCATGGCTGCAGTCACCATCTGCAGTGATTTTGGAGCCCAAGAAAATAAAATATGTCACTGTTTCCATTGTTTCCCCATCTATTTGCCATGAAGTAATGGGACCAGATGCCATGATCTTAGTTTTCTGAATGTTTTAAGCCAACTTTTTCACTTTCCTCTTTTCCTTTCATCAAGAGGCTCTTGAGCTCTTCTTCACTTTCTGCCATAAGGGTGGTGTCATCTGCATATCTGAGGTCAAGATGCCAGGAGTTTTCCTCTCTGCTCCCCCTTTTCTTTCTTCTGCCTGTGCTTGTCCTCCAGGACATCTGATAGTGTATTTGGGTTGCTTTGTCAGCCTCATGTGTTCTGGCTGTGTTTGCACAGAGTTCAGAGGGCTGTTAGAAATGGTTTTATGAGGATTTTCTTCACATCCATCTTTCTGCAGGAAGCTCTTTGCTTTCTTGATCCCTACTGAAATTGTCCTGCCACTTGTCTCTCTTATAAGTATATGCCATGCAGGGTGTCCCCACTTGTCACATGGGAATGCAACCTTGATTTCCTGGAAAGAGCTATTTAGAGGCAGAAGGTGGAATGAAAACAGGGGTTTGGTGGGTGGCGGGGAGTGGGGGGCGTGGTGTCAATTCAACCTCTTCCCTTTGTTTGCAGAAAGTCTTGACAAGTTATTACAGCTCAGTGAGTCCTTGCTTTTTCCTTTTTAAAATGGAAACAATAAAACCCTCTTCAGAGATTCAGGACCTAAATAAGATAATGTCTGAGACTCACTCAGCCAACATGCATGGTCAGTAAGGGTGCTCAGAATTGTCATCCTCATTCAGAACCCAATCACTGTCCTTGACCTGTTCTAGTAATTGCTTGTATTCCTTGCCTTGGTCATTTAAGACCTTGATTGCAGGCCTGTTACATGTTTGGTTCTATAAACTCTGGAGGTATAATAGTGGCTGAGACAGATCCACAAAATACCCTTCTACTACTGAACTTGTACTCTAGGGGAAGAGACAGGCCAACAAAAAGGAAACAAATGTCTGCGTGGGGAGAATGCTGTGATATGTGGAGAAGAAGAGCTAGAGATGGAGTGAGCGAGACTGGGGCCGACAGATGGGCAGGGATGGGCCTTTAGGGACTGGCGCACAGATTCTTCTCTAAGGATTGGTAATGAAGCAGGCCTCCTAGTTCAGAGTGTGAAAGCCAATAGCGAGTGCAGAGGCCCCAAGGTGAGACAACGCTTGGTACATTCAAGAACACTTAGAAGGCCAGTGAGGTGGCTGCAGAGGGAGTGGAAGAACTTTCTGAGGTAACTGTGGTCAAGGTTCCATGGGACCGTGTAACCCACGGTGAGGTGCTTGGCTTTTGTTTCTGGTTTGATGGGAAGCCATATGAGGGGTGGTTTGAGCATGGTACTGAGAGGGTCTGAGAACCATTTTTAAGTGTCCTCTGGCTGCTGAGCGGTGAGTGGCCTGAGGCAGGGCGGCCGGGTGTCCTCCGGTTGCTGAGCGGTGAGTGGACTGAGGCAGGGCGGCCGGGTGTCCTATGCTGCTGAGCGGTGAGTGGCCTGAAGCAGGGCGGCCGGGTGTCCTCCGCTGCTGAGTGGTGAGTGGCCTGAGGCAGGGCGGCCGGGTGTCCTCTGCTGCTGAGTGGTGAGTGGCCTGAGGCAGGGCGGCCGGGTGTCCTCCGGCTGCTGAGCAGTGAGTGGCCTGAGGCAGGGCGGCCGGGTGTCCTCCGGCTGCTGAGCAGTGAGTGGACTGAGGCAGGGCGGCCGGGTGTCCTCCGCTGCTGAGTGGTGAGTGGCCTGAGGCAGGGTGGCCGGGTGTCCTCCGCTGCTGAGCGGTAAGTGGCCTGAGGCAGGGCGGCCGGGTAGGAGGCTCTTGCATGAATCCAGGTGGGAAATGGTGGGGCCTGGGACTTGTGTGGTGGTGGTGGTCAGATGGTGGATTCGGGGTGTACTTTGAAGGCAGAGACAACATTCTGACACATTGCTCACACAGCATGTGTGGCAAGTGAGGGAAGAGATTCAGGGGTGAGCCCTGGGTTTTGGCCTGTTGCCTGGGGAACAGCAGTAATGCTGTTGACTGAAGCGGGGAGCAGAAGGGTTAGGAGGGTCTCTAATCTGTTTTGCTGTTTTGTTTGCCTGCCCTGGGTCTTAGTTGTGGCACGCAGGACCTTTAGTTGTGGCATGTAGGATCTGGTTCCCTGACCAGGGATCCAACCTGGGCCCCCTGGATTGGGAACACAGAGCCTTAACCACTGGACCACCAGGGAAGGCCCAGCCAGGAAAGGCTCTCTCTGAATGAGGGGACATTTCACTCCTCAGCCGTTGTCATCTTTCCGCAGTTGGGAGCATGTAAGATGCCTATCACTTACAGACATGGTGCTGGACATTCAGGAAACTAAAGTGGCTCAATGTCATCCTTGCCTTCCCTGGCACAGTATCTGCCTTGAACAGGTGCTGAAGGGATGGGAGTCCCAGTGCCAAGCAGTTTGCACAAACAGCTGCTACAAATGTAGTAAGACCCATCACCTTGGATCCATGGAAATCTAGCTACTGGGAGAGGAAAAGAGCAGCCAGCCCACTCTGGGCAGATTGGATAAGGCTGCCTCAAAGGGACTTTTGAACCAGGTATTGGAGAGGCAATGGTAATTCACCAGGTGACAAGACCTGCAAATGAATCAGCACAAACACTTAATGCTCATTCCAGTCGCCAGTGGTGCCAGCCAGCATCTTAGGTCAGGGCTTCCATGTGTAAGGGCTTTGGAGATAACTGGGTAGTGAAGATCCCTGGTTCTTGGAGGTATTCAGGCACAAAATGGAGTCAGAAAGTGCAGGAGATTTCAAGAGCAGTTCCAGAAACCCTATGAATAAGGATTTCCTCTTGATAGATCCTCTCCAATTACCCCATCTTGACGTGGCTTCTGAGGTCAGTCCCATTGGTACAGCCTCAGGCGGGCCTCTGGCCTGCCAGGAGATCTTCTGTCTGTGGCCAGGAATTTCAGTCTGGCCCTGGACCGCCACCCAGCTATCCCTCGGGTCCTCTCTCAGTGCTCCCTGCACCCAAGCCCATGCTTCTTTGAACTTGCCAAGGAAACTCCTGGCTTTGTCTCCTAGTGGAGCTGAATTGAGAGTCCTTCGTTTTCTTTTTGCCTTTGTGATAAGGTTGGAAGCACCTTCTAGAAAAATCTCCATTACCCCTGGAGTAGGACTTGGGAGAAAATAACAATCTGTCAAAAGTAGAAATGGCAGCTTTTTCTTAACAGGTATTAGCATGATATTTTACCCAAGCATCTATCTTGCTCTTGGTAATGTCTTATCTTTGCCAAGTGCCCATCCTGATAAAATACTATTTCTGTCAAACTGAACTCCTGATAAAAATCTTCTATCTATCCCCGCCCCCAATCTATGCTGATAAAACCTCACGCTTCATTTCTTATTTCCTCCCAAGGGATAGTTTGGATTTGTCAGGAAAGGGTGAAAAAAAGGATGATAAGGGTTTTTCTTCTTTTTAAAAATTTTGTCTCCATATATTAATAGATGCTCATGGCAATTGGAGTATAACTTTAAGTCAAACTGATAAGGAGGGCATTGGAGACTGTGAAGAAAGGAAAAGAAGAGAGAGAAAAGCAGAGCAGTCATTTATAGGCAAAGGGATGCTCAGGCAGGCTTTTGCTTGCTTTCTCTTGTTTTTAATTTACAATTGAGCCGAGGCTGGTAACACTGATTTAGGTGACGTGGCAGTTTACAGGAAGGGGATGCTGTTGAAAGAATCAACGGCATTCACAAAAATACTCGCTTCCTCTGGTCTTTGAAATGTGTAGAAATAGTCTCTTTTATTATTGAAGTATAACTGCCTTACAGTGTCTGCTGTACAATGAAGTGAATCAGCTGTTTTATATCTAGCCCCTCACTCTGGAGCCTCCCTTATTCCAACCACCTAGGTCATCAGAGTACCAAGCTGAACGCCCTGTGCTATACAGCAGGTTCCCGCTAGCTGTTTTACAGACGGTTGTGTATATATGTCAATCCCAACCTCCCAATTCATCCCGCCCTACCCTTTGCCCATGTCCACTTTCTATGTCTTCATCTCTATTCCTGCCCTGGAAATAGGTTCAGCTGTAGCATTTTTATAAATCCCACATACATGTATTAATATACAATATTTGCTTTATTTCTCCCCCCCCCCCCTGCCTTTTTCTGACTTCCCTGGTGGCGCAGATGGTAAAGCATCTGCCTACAATGAAGGAGACCCGGGTTCAGTCCGTGGGTTGGGAAGATCTCTTGGAGAAGGAAATGGCAACCCACTCCAGTACTCTTGCCTGGACAATCCCATGGACAGAGGAGCCTGGTAGACAAAATTGTAGTCCATGGGGTCGCAAAGAGTCGGACACGACTGAGCGACTTCACCTTCACCTTCACCTTCTGACTTACTTCACTCTGCATAACAGATTCTAGGTCCATCCACAACTCTGCAAATGGGCCAGTTTTGTGCCTTTTTATGGCTGAGTAATATTCCATTGTATATATGTACCACATCTTCTTTATCCACTCCTCTGTTGATGAACATTTGGCCTGCTTCCTTGTCCTGGCTATTGTAAATAGTTCTACAATGAACATTGGGGTACAATGTGTCATTATGAATTAAATGTTTTTCTCAGAGTATATACCCAGAAGTAGCATTCCTGGGTCCTGTGATAGTTCTAATTTCAGTTATTTAAGGAACCTCTGTGTTGTTCAATTTACATTCCCACCAATAGTGCAAGAGGATTCCCTTTTCTCCACACCCTCTCCAGCATTTATTGTTTATAGATTTTTTGATGATGGCCATTTTGACCAGTGTGGAGGTGATACTTCAACTGTAGTAACAGTTTTGATATGCATTTCTCTGATAATTAGTGATTTTAAGCATCTTCTCATGTGCCTCTTGGTCATCTGTATGTCTTCCTTGGAGAGATGTAGGAATATTCTTTATGACAACTACTGATGCTGGTGGTGGGCTCCATAGCCATTTCAGACTTTAACCATGCACTTCAAGAGTCCTGCTGATCTTGGATAACTCTTTCTACCGTTCTGCTTCCCAACTCCTTTTTTCCGTACCTCATCAGGTCTAACTATATCTTGAACACTGCAGGGCAAGTTGGGTTCTCCTGAAGCAGTGCTTTCTGCATGAGGTTTGCATGAAGAACAGTGGCTATATCTCAAAGCTAGTTCAGTGTAGAGCAGATGAGGTGTGTCAGAGGGCCCAGAAAACATGATGCAGATCAAGCCAGTCCTCACTGGCACAAGAGCTCCTGAAACACTAGAGGTGGGAGATGGGATTTCCCCCCATGTTGATCCTCACTCACATGCAGCCCAGAGAAAGAGCCTTTGCTCAGAGTGGCATATGCCTCATTTCAGATGCTGCGGTGGTTAAGCACCGTGATGACCGCCACTGACATGGAGTTTGAGGAATGCTGTCTCAACTTCTAGCCATGTTTTGCACTCAGTGTTCCTTTTTCACTCCCAGAACATTCATGAGAATGTGCCATCCTCCAAACACAGGAGAATATCCAAGTCCAGCTGTGCTGTTTGCTGGTCCCCTTCTTCCCTAGATGAGCCGAGCACCGTCCTCCAAGTCTAACACAGTCCAGTGAAAGATGCATGCATGCTAGAAGGCAGTCATTCTTTTGAGTCATTTCTACAAGAGTCCTTGACTCTTTTCCCTAGATCTGAATTCCACCCTGACACTTCACCCCTCAAATGAGATAACCTAGGAGCCCTGGGGGTAGGGGGGTGCTTCGCTGGTGGCTCAGCAGTAAAGAATCCACCTGCTAATGCAAGAGACATGGGTTTGATCCCCAGGTGGGGAAGAGCCCCTGGAGAAGGAAATGGCAACCCACTCCAGTATTCTTGCCTAGAAAATCCCATGGACAGAGGAGCCTGGCAGGCTACAGTCCATGGAGTCACAAAAGAGTCAGACACGACTTAGCAACTGAACAACAGCAACAAGGAGCCCTGAGGAAGGGAAGGGAGCCGAGCGGACGAGTGGGGGCTCTGTCCTGAGTTCGAGATCTGTCTTGAGTCCGGACGCAGCTGCTGCCTGCCATTGAAATCTTCTATCCCTCCATAATCCAAACCAGACTTTCTTGTCAATACTCCCCATTAAAATTATTTTTCGGTGTTTACTGATGAATAAAATGGCCACTGAGAATGACAATGTGAGGCTTACACCAAGTGTGAGTTCACATTTTTAGAAAAGAATAGTTTTCCGTATCCTTAGTGTGACAGATACAAAATTTAAAACCTCGATGAAGAGTTCATCCCATGTAGCTTTCTTGATGTGAACAAGATTTTAGTTACCAAAAAAAAAAGTAAGCCTCATTAAGAATGGTTTACCATAAAATATGATTCTCTCCAACATATATGATTTGCTACTCTTGGAACATATTAGTGGGATTTTATAAGGGCTATGAATATGTCATATAAAATAGCACATTTATTGCTAAGGTTAAAAAAATAGATCAATGGAAAAATATGAAGTCGTTTATCTTGAGTGCTTCCAAAAAGGAAATTATAAGGAGGAATTCTAGAATATTTCTGATTATTCAATCAAAGGCCATGTTGGTTGGTAACTTAGTGTGGCATGTCCATTTCACACTTTGCAAAGGATAAAATCATTGTGCTCATTTTGCTTCTGGTTTTGAAGTCTCTCCTAATAAAGGGAACTTTTTCCACCTATTGCAAGTATATGAACTATGTCTCAAGGGACCGTAGAACAGGAAACAGCCACTGAAGATCACCAGTAAAGCTTGGCATCTTTGAGGATATGCAAGAAAAACATGGTTGAAGTTAATGAACCAAATGGGGGCAGAGTGATCAAAGGTGATGGGAATGTGAATTTATTTTGCTCTCACACACTGGTTGATTCTTGAGATTGGAATAAAGACCACATTTTCTGGGATGCACCATATTGTTAACCTCCAATAGTTGTTTTCTAAACTACCTAAGTGGTCTAAGCCCATGTCATTCAGTTATATACAAAATAGAGCCCTAAATACATTATACTTTTTCTTGTTTGCTGACGATTTCAATGCTACCAACAAAGTCTTTCTGTTAATACTTAGATTCTTTGAACATCAAAGAGAAATAAGATTGGCCAGATTTAGAAGCGGAAAGATTCAGTTATACTTCTATAAGAACAGTGGTTCAAAGACCAACTGTCTCTGGCTTTTAGAACTTAGGATGTTTGGGGGGGAAAAAAATGAAGCTTTGAAATCAT
>SJYX01020550.1:101341-123313 GCA_006410675.1 Oreotragus oreotragus | reverse complement strand
GGTGGTTGGGGCGGGGGGCGGGGGGAGGTGGGGGCGAGGAATTGAAGCTTTGAAATCATTGATCCTGAAGTTTCAAGGGGCAAACCACTGACACTGTTGCTTATTAGGATACCTTTAAGTACTTCTAGCCAAAACCCAGCTAGGGAGACAGCAAATTGGTGCTAAAAATGTCTTCATTTTCTTGACTTAATGAAGCTCTTTAAGACAAGACAAGGTTCTGGAAAACAGTTTCATGAAGGAAAAATCTATTACGATGAGATGAATCTAGGCCGCTTTTTCTAGCCTGCTGGTTGCAGTTCTTTTCTGCTTTTTTTTTTTTTAGTATATTTTATTTTTTTAATTAGGGGACAGTTTCTTTACAATATTATGATGGCTTTTGCCATATATCAACATGATTTGGCATTAGTTATACATATGTCCCCTCCCTCTTGAACCCCCGTCCTGCGTCCGTGCCCATCCCACCCCTCTAGGTTGTCAATGAGCACTGGCTTTAGGTTCCTTGCGTCATACAACCAACTCCCACTGGCAGTATGTTTTACATACGGTGATGTATATGCTTCAGTGCTGTTCTCTCATAGCATCCCACTGGCTGTCTGTTTTACATACGGTAATGTATGTGATTCAGTGCTGTTTTCTCATAGCATCCCACCCTGTCCTTCCCCCACTGTGCCCAAAATGTCTGTGTTTCCTTGGCTGCCCTTCCAGTAGGATCATCAGTGCTATCTTTCTAAATTCCATATATATATATTCATTAATATGATATTTGTCTTGCTTTATTTGACTTACTTCACAGTAACAGGCTCTAGGTTCGTCCACCTCATTAAAACTAACTGAAATGTGTTCCTTTTTGTAGCTAAGTAATATTCTATTGTATATATGTACCACAACTTCCTTATCAGTTCATCTACCAATAAACATCTAGGTTGCTTCCATGTCCTGGCTATTGTACATAGCGCTGCAGTGAACATTGGGGTACTTGCGTCTTTGTCAGTTCTGGCTTCTCGGGGTATATGCCTAGTAATGGAATGACTAGGTCATATAGTAGCTTTATTCCTAGTTTTTAAGAAATCTCCATACTGCTCTCCATAGGGACTGTGTCAATATACATTCCACCAACAGTCTAAGACCGTTCCCTTTTCTCCACACCCTCTCTAGCATTTATTGTCTGTATAGTTTTTGATGCTAGCCATTCTGACTGGTGTGAGATGCTACCTCTTTGTAGTTTTTATTTGCATTTCTCTAATAATGAGCAATGTTGAGCATCTTTTCCTGTGTTTATTAGCCATTTTCTTTGGAGAAATGTCTGTTTAGCTCTTCTGCCCACTTTTTGATTGGGTTGTTTGTTTTGCTGGTATTGAGCTGCATGAGCTTCTTGTATATTTTGGAGATGGGGAAACTGGTCAGTTGTGTGTAAAAGAATGGAATTAGAACACCTCCTAACACCATACACAAAAATAAACTCAAAATGGATTAAAGACCTAAGTATAAGGCCAGAAACTATAAAATTCTTAGAGGAAAACATAGGCAGAACACTGTCTGACATACACCATGGCAAGATCCTCTATGACCCACTTCCTAGAATAATGGCAGTAAAAACAAAAATAAACAAATGGGACCTAATCAAACTTAAAAGCTTTTGCACATGAAGGAAACTATAAGCAAGGTGAAAACTCAGCCCTCAGAATAAGATAAATTATTAGCAAATGAAACAATTGATAAAGAATTAATTAATCTCCAAAATATACAAGCCGATTCTTTTTAAAAGTTGCAGGGCACTCTTTCCTTACTGTTGTGTTTGATCTTTGCCAGATGACCTTCAGGGTCTTTGCTGGAACTCAAGTTTGCTTTGGTTGCTGAACCTGACTTCCAGAAAATGACTTTGGAGAATCTTGGGGTAAAACATACCCTATTTATCCCATAACAAGTAAGCAGCCTTTTCATGTCATCACTCCCATTTTTCTTCTCTGGGTGAGTCGGATTCCACAATTTCAGAACTTGGGAAAATGGCTCCACCCAGACCTGTGTCTTTCTCTGAAGCTATCAACTACCAAGAATTAGTGACACCTGGACTTGTGACATGTCAGTAGAATTAACTGTTACATGGGGCTCCAGTGATTAAAATTTAACAAGTTTTATCTGCCTGCACTGCGGGAGACCTGGGTTCCATCCCTGGGTTGGGAAGATCCCCTGGAGAAGGAAACAGCTACCCACTCCAGTATTCTGGCCCGGAGAAGTCCATGGACTGTATATTCCATGGGGTCACAAAGAGACACAACTGAGCGACTTTCAAGGTTGCACTGAGATTTCTAAATTTTTCTAAAATAACTTTGGCCGCAATATTTAATTTATTTTGCAATTTTAAAATGCACTGAAGGAGGGTGTGAAGTTTTTGAGCTTCCCAGGTGGCCCCATGCAGGAATACATAAGAGATGCAGATTCCATCCCTGGGTTGGGAAGTACCCCTGGAGGAAGGCACGGCACCCCATTCCAGTATTCTTGCTTGGAGAATCTCATGGTCAGAGGAGCCTGGTGGGCTATAGTCCTTGGGGTTCCAAAGAGTCAGACGACTGAAGCGACTTGCATGCACGCGTGTGAAGTTTTTATGTTGATTGAAAGGAGGGCATTGTGTTTTTTAAAGTTACAAAATGCGTCCTTAATGAGCAGAACCTTAGGTGGAGGGTGAGGAGTTGGAGAGGTCATTGGAATGAAGTGACCTATCGGTCTTAGAGACGGGTGTCTGGGTGAACCAGGGAAGCTGGAAGTTCTGGCTGCTGTAGTCATAGGGCCCTGCTTTAGGAAGAGCTTTCATCCTGGAAGGAAGGGAATTGATAGCAGCAACAGCCCCAAGCTTGGAGGAGCTAGAACACCGAGTAGCCCAGGGTATAAAGGAAATTAAGTTTCCCTGGGATACATGATGGAAGTTTCTAAGAATATAGTAGAGACTCAAGCAAAGAAGCTGGGCCCTGGGTTAGAGCAGCACCAGAATAAAGTGCAGCAGTGCTGCTGAAGACCTCTTTGTGCCTAAGCTGGTTTCTTAAATTTGCTTTAAGGAGCAAACAGTGGCAGCTAGGGCTTATGGTATCTCAGCCTGAGAACGGGGGGAAATTCCTAAGCCACGATTTCTCAACCTCAGCTGCACAGGAGAACCAGGAGAGTGGTGCTTCTTAAAATTCTGATATTCAAGTATGACCTAAATCAAATCCCTTATGATTATACAGTGGAAGTGAGAAATAGATTTAAGGGCCTAGATCTGATAGATAGAGTTCCTGATGAACTATGAAATGAGGTTCGTAACATTGTACAGGAACAGGGATCAAGACCATCCCCATGGAAAAGGAATGCAAAAAAGCAATGGCTGTCTGGAGAAGCCTTACAAATAGCACTGAAGAGAAGAGAGGTGAAAAGCAAAGGAGAAAAGGAAAGATATAAGCATCTGAATGCAGAGTTCCAAAGAATAGCAAGAAGAGATAAGAAAGCCTTCTTCAGCAATCAATGCAAAGAGATAGAGGAAAACAACAGAATGGGAAAGACTAGAGATCTCTTCAAGAGAATTGGAGATACCAAGGGAACATTTCATGCAAAGATGGGCTCAATAAAGGATAGAAATGGTATGGACCTAACAGAAGCAGAAGATATTAAGAAGAGGTGGCAAGAATACACAGAAGAACTGTACAGAAAAGATCTTCACGACCCAGATAATCATGAGGATGTGATCACTAATCTAGAGCCAGACATCTTGGAATGTGAAGTCAAGTGGGCCTTAGAAAGCATCACTAAGAACAAAGCTAGTGGAGGTGATGGAATTCCAGTTGAGCTGTTTCAAATCCTGGAAGATGATGCTGTGAAAGTGCTGCACTCAATATGCCAGCAAATTTGGAAAACTCAGCAGTGGCCACAGGACTGGAAAAGGTCAGTTTTCATTCCAATTCCAAAGAAAGGCAATGCCAAAGAATGCTCAAACTACCGCACAATTGCACTCATCTCACACGCTAGTAAAGTAATGCTCAAAATTCTCCAAGCCAGGCTTCAGCAATATGTGAACCGTGAACTCCCTGATGTTCAAGCTGGTTTTAGAACAGGCAGAGGAACCAGAGATCAAATTGCCAACATCCGCTGGATCATGGAAAAAGCAAGAGAGTTCCAGAAAAACATCTATTTCTGCTTTATTGACTATGCCAAAGCCTTTGACTGTGTGGATCACAATAAACTGTGGAAAATTCTGAAAGAGATGGGAATACCAGACCACCTAACCTGCCTCTTGAGAAATCTGTATGCAGGTCAGGAAGCAACAGTTAGAACTGGACATGGAACAACAGACTGGTTCCAAATAGGAAAAGGAGTACGTCAAGGCTGTATATTGTCTCCCTGCTTATTTAACTTATATGCAGAGTACATCATGAGAAACGCTGGACTGGAAGAAACACAAGCTGGAATCAAGATTGCCGGGAGAAATATCAATAACCTCAGATATGCTGATGACACCACCCTTATGGCAGAAAGTGAGGAGGAGCTAAAAAGCCTCTTGATGAAAGTGAAGGAGGAGAGCGAAAAAGTTGGCTTAAAGCTCAACATTCAGAAAACGAAGATCATGGCATCCGGTCCCATCACTTCATGGGAAATAGATGGGGAAACAGTGGAAACAGTGTCAGACTTTATTTTTTGGGGCTCCAAAATCACTGCAGATGGTGACTGCAGCCATGAAATTAAAAGACGCTTACTCCTTGGAAGAAAAGTTATGACCAACCTGGATAGTATATTCAAAAGCAGAGACATTACTTTGCCGACTAAGGTCCGCCTAGTCAAGGCTATGGTTTTTCCTGTGGTCATGTATGGATGTGAAAGTTGGACTGTGAAGAAAGCTGAGCGCCGAAGAATTGATGCTTTTGAACTGTGGTGTTGGAGAAGACTCTTGAGAGTCCCTTGGACTGCAAGGAGATCCAACCAGTCCATTCTGAAGGAGATCAACCCTGGGATTTCTTTGGAAGGAATGATGCTAAAGCTGAAACTCCAGTACTTTGGCCACCTCATGCGAAGAGTTGACTCATTGGAAAAGACTCTGATGCTGGGAGGGATTGGGGGCAGGAGGAGAAGGGGACGACAGAGGATGAGATGGCTGGATGGCATCACGGACTCGGTGGAGGTGAGTCTGAGTGAACTCCGGGAGATGGTGATGGACAGGGAGGCCTGGCGTGCTGCGATTCATGGGGTCACAAAGAGTCGGACACGACTGAGCGACTGAACTGAACTGAACTGAAGACCTTAATCTCCAGAGATTCTGAGCTAATTAATCTGGGAGTTTTGTTACAATCAAGGGATTGTAATGGTAGCCCAGATTGAGAACCACTGGCCTAAGGGACCAAGAGATGAAGCAGAAGAAACAACAAACTAGACTGTACTTGTTTGGAGAGGGGCAAATAGGAAACATTATGGTTGGGGCAAATAGAGAAATTGATCTGGAGCCAATGAACCTGGGTTCATATTGCTCCCTTTGCTGTTTGTTACTGGGATGAAATTGAACAAGTTAAATCATGAGCCTGTTTCTTCTTCTTTTTCCCGTTTATCTAACACAGTGAGAGCACCCACTTCATTTAAAGTGTTGTATGAATTAAAATGAAATGACACAGCCTCTAAGCACTGGACATGTGCTCAATAGGAACTGACCAAGGGTTTGATTGATGACGCTGAAGCAGATGGAGTGGCTTCTGTACATTTTTCAAATTGCAAAATGTGATGGGAATAGAGTCCTCATTAAGAACATGATCCCTGGCACCTGTGAGTAAGGCTGGCTGGAACAGACAGAGATTGGAAGTGGGGAGAAAAACTGAGGAGACCAATGTGCTAGAACAATGGCCCACAAGCTAGGGCTTGCAGGCCAAATCTGGCCCAGCACTTGTTGTTTTAAATAAAGTTTTGTTGGAACACAGCCATACTCATTAGGGATGAGTTGGGAATTTCTGTGTCTGCTTTTGTGCTGCCATGCCAGTTGAGTCCTTGCATTTGAGACTGCATGGCCTGCAAAGTAAAACATATTTAGTCTCTGGGCACTTATAGAAAAAGTGTGACCCCTGTTTTAGGATACCATTAAAAGGCTGGATTTGATGGCATGTTTGAAATAGAATGAGAAACTAGTACTTCAAACATCAGGAAGGGAAAATTGGCAGGCCCTGGCAACAGATTGTACGTAGGGGGATTTTGCTGTATAAGGTTAGGGATGCAGTGTCTTCATCATGGGTAGGATGATGTAGTTGAGGGGGTGAGTGGGCGGGGACAGCTTCATGAAATCTGAGCATGAGTGCAGGGACTCTAGTGTCCTTGCCTAGAAAGATCTAGGGGTATCACCTCTGGAAGGGGCTGGTGTGAGCCCCCAACATGGATGGCCTCAGGGCCGAGGGGCCCTACCTCCATTAATGAGCCCCCACTTCTATCCATTTTCAGTGATGGATATGACGGTGTGAAATGCCAGCACTCCAGAGAGATTTCAGCACACACAAATTGATTCAGATCATCACTTAAGACGTTCTGGATGCCAAGTCCCTAATCTCTGTCACCGCACTGCACAGAGGTTGATTTTCAATTTACCGTTTTTGTTCTGAATCTTAGATGTTTTGATTCTTAATTCAGAACATTCATCTCAAGTGGATTCATAGATTCAAATCCAGTGATAAATTCATGTTTTTTAAGAAGTTTGGGAGGGAGGAGGAAGATGTTGTCAACTGAGATTTCAAATGATGTCTTGTTTGACATTTTAAAAGTGGGCTGAACTGTAGAGCAAAATGTACAGGCATTATGTGATAAAGATGCTCTCTGTGTACAAATTAAGTGTAGATCAAAAAAAAGAAAAAGAAACCTGGAAGGAAAGGTAACAGAAAAGCAAAGGCCAAAGGGGTTCAGAAATGAAGGATCCTCTGCAACGTGTCTTTGTGTCCTGCCTCCAGATTTGGTGGGGAGGGTGGAAAGGGCAGACTTGAGTGTCTACTCTGAATAGGCCTGATGCTGGGTAACATGCTTGTCTCACACACCCACCCACCTGTCCCCCATTCTACATATGGGGACAGGGAGTCACAGAAGGTAAGTACTTTACCCGAAGGGAAACCCACTCCAGTACTCTTGCCTGGCAAAATCCCATGGACAGAGGTGCTGGGTGGATTGCAGTCCATGGCGTCAAACAGAGTTAAACATGACTGACTAACACACAATTATAAACAGATGGCAGTACCATAATTCAGACTCAGCATTTTCTTATTCCAAATCCATACTCTTAGGAATAGATGTGATTTGTTTGCTTTTTTTGGCTATCTCTCCCACTTCCCCCAGCAATTCAGATTATAATGAGGTCACTTTGTAAGTACAGTTGATCCTTGAATGACACAGGCTTGAACTGCACTGACCCTCAACGTGCAGATTTTTTTCAATGAATATGTATCTCAGTTGGTTGAATCTGCAGGTGTGGAACCACAGGCACCAGTGGACCTATCTTGGTGACTAGAGTATAGACTACTTGGTTGAATTCAGGTGATGAGTTGCACATGGGGCAGGCTGTGAACTTGGCATGTATATTGGGCTGGAATTTTTTCCAAGCTGGAGTGGAGGGGAAAGCTTCTCCACTGCCAGCATGACAGATAACTGCTGTGGGTACAGTAGTTTCCATGGGAGAGACCAGGGCCCAGAAAGCATCACACAGATGTTCAAACCACTTCTAAGAGAGCAGAGCTTGCACTGTCCTCTCTCCTCACTCCACCTCCAGAGGGTTAGGAGATGCAGGAACAAAAGGGGCCGGAGCCAGAGAAGAGAGTAGTCCAGGAACAAAAGCCAGAGTCAGGCTGAATAAAACTGTAATGAGCTGCGAATGTGGCAGGGCAATGGGCCCCACTGTCTTGATTTCCGCCCACGCAGCACTGGATGGGTCGCCTGGGTTAGAGACGGAGGGTCCATCTGTACTTGAGCTCCTGGGAAGTTAAAGCCGAGAAGGGCATTGGAGCACATCTCCGGGACACTCCCTGTCAGAATGAAAACCAGGTGAGGAAGATGAAGGGCCCTGCTCAAGGTGATGCGCTGTTCAGGCAAACACACAAACCAGCAATTCCAGTTCTTTTTTTTTTTTTTTAATTGAAGGATAATTGCTTTCCAGAATTTTGTTTTCTGTCAAATCTTAACGTGAGTCAGCCATAGGTATACATATATCCCCTCCCTTTTGAATGTCCCTCCCATCTCCCTCCCTGCTGTTGACCAAGCCCTTTTTAGGTGCCAGGCACTGGGCACAGTCAAGCATGTTGCTTTCTCCAACATCAGCTCCCCCCTCCTTGAGGCCTGGCTTTTATTACTTTATTATTTTTATGTGACTTCATTGATGACAAATTTATGGAGTTTTATGGTAGAGAAAACACCTGCAAACCTTTGAGAGCTATGCTTGGTCAAAACCAGCTGGGATTTAAAGCAGGAAATGGACACAGGTTACGGAAAGCATTTTCCCCCTCACTACGCTGGATTTAGAATTGCTTCAGGATTACATAATTGTGTCTTTACGAGCACATAGTCAAAGATTTGGAAATAACGCAAAATGCAGAGCTGTGGGGAGAGGAGCTAGAGGAAGTGACTAGGACCCTGTGGGAACCCTGTTTGCTTATCTCTCTTGCCTCTGGATGAAACTTGACCTGCCTAAGGCTGAAGGGAAGAAGATGCAGGGGTGCCACATAGCAAAGTCAGTGCAAGTTTGCTGACCGCTTGCTCCCAAGGACCACTCAGCGAACAGCCTGTATTCAGTAGGTGGAGAGCCCTCAGCACCCTAACTGACATCATCAGCTCATTTTGGCCATAACATCACCTGCACCCCTTGGACAGGGGTTGCAGGAACTGACTGACACCAAATGCCTTCCAATGAGAGGCCAAATGGTTGGTATTTCAGTGTCTTACTTACACTTCCTATCACCCTTGCAGGGTGAGCGTTTCCACTCTCATTTCAGAGAATGGAAAACCAAAGTTCAGAGCATTTAATCCCTCTAAAGAACAAACTTATTAGAGTTTCCATTTGTTATATTTTTTTTCCGGAGCTTCTGGGATCCTGGTGGACTTCCAGAGCCTCCTGGGTTCCTCCCCAAATATGCCAAGGTGCTTTCAGAAAAAAGAAGACCCCTGAGACACCAGAACAACTATACCGCCAGTTCAGGGCCTAAATGCAGGAGCTCGGCCACGTGCAGTCACAGAGGACTTGTTTCCTGTCACCATGAGGGGAGCACGGCTTAAGCTTTTAGAGGCTCAGTTCCCTCATCTGTAATGGGGACACCAATTGCCACCTGCTTGTGCTGTGATAACCCAAGACATTACCAGTGTCAACTACCCAGCCCCACACAGAGCCATAGCAGGTATAAAGCCTAACCGTCCTGCCCACTGATGGAAGCTAGGTGGTCATCTTGCTCACCCCTGCTGGAAGGGTCGATGTTGGCTGAGAAAACACAATTGCCGTTGCTACCTTTTCTTCTTCGTTTTCAGTGAAACTAATTTGGTTTCACCAAGCAAGGAGACAGGTTTCAAAAGCCTGGGTCAAGCTTGTAATCAGAGAGCTTGGTAACAATGCAGTCCTAATCAACCTGTGATTTCATGTCCCCACACACCCTGCCTCCGCCTTTGATCTGCGGTCCCGAGCAGTGGAATTCAGCAAGTTGTATTTACTGTGTGGATAGCAGAGGACCTGGAGCTCAGGTGTTTTACCCTGAGGTGATTAAGAGGGAAAAAAGAGCTGTGTTTGTGCAAACCCACAGACACATCAAAAGGCGCTGGGCACAGGCCGGCTGGGCAAGGCAACACAGGTGAAACTCACAGGGCGTAATTCATCACAGTCTTTGATCCTCGAGTTTTGTGAGTCACACAGGCTCCCTGGGACAGTCTGCAAGCTCAGTGGGGTCTGGGCAGGAAGGAGGAAAAACTCCAAGTGGGGCGGGGAGCTTTTTTTTAGCAGGCAGCTGAGAGAGAGCGATTTTCTAGAGACGTGATTTTGGCTTGGCTGTCCCGAGGCAGCTGTGTTGCAGCTGGACCCCGGGATTTCTGCAGCATGGGACAGTTTGGGGTGTGTCTTGTGTCCCTGTGGCTCCTCAACAGTAAGATTGCATTGAGTACCTACTGTATACAAGGAGGCATGCTAAGTATCCTTAGAGATGGGACTTCTGTATTAATTTTTAAGTCCATGGCTCTTTCTGTGGCCTTTTATGAAACTGCATTTAAGTGGAGAGTGCGCAGGCTCTGGGACAAGAGTAAGCTGGGGACAAATTCTGGTTGCCCTGTGCTCCGTCTGTGTGACTTTGAGAGACGCAGTTGCCCTCTCTGTGTATGGTTTCTGACAGTTTCAGACTGTTTCTGGCATTTGGTTACATGGTTATGCTCCTACTTCCTTCTTCCTTTTCGCACTTAACTATTTTACTCTTGTCATGGACAGACGCATCCACCATGCCAGCATTATCTTTGTTACCACAAAGATAAGTAAGACCCAGTTTTTATCCTTATTAAGCTCTCAATCTTCAAAGGAAACATTTAGTAAAACAACTTACCAAATCCAGTATGATAGGTACATATTTGTCTTAGTGCTGTGTTGAAATATGCTGATAGATATTTTCTCTGAAAATTGAAGAAGGCTTCCCTTGAGAGGTGATGCTTCTGAAACTGGGTTTTGAAGGATGAATAGGAGTTTACGTGGGAAGAACTAAATAAACTTCGCAGTTAATATTTCTCCTTTTCATTTCTTCTCTTCCTTTTGCTCTTCTCCACTTCCTCCTACCCACCCCCATTCTTCTCCTTCCCTCCTGCCGGCTCCTCCTTCATATTCATATTTTATTGCTAACAAGAATATCCACCTGGAAATGTGCCCAGTAGGGAAAAGAAGACAGTGGATTTAATTAGGAAAATTACAATTGTCTTCTCTAAACAGCCTGTTAGTTTTTCTTTTTTTAATTGAAGTATAGTTGATTTACAATATTGTGTTTCTGCTGTACAACAAAGTGAATCAGTTAGACATATATACATATTCTTTTTCATCTTCTTTTCCGTTATGGTTTATTAGAGGATTTTGTATATAGCTCCCCATGCCATACAGAAGACCTTGTTTATTTTATATATTGTAGTTTGAATGTTCCAATCCCAAACTCCTAATTTACTCTCCATATCCCTTTTCATAACCAAAGTGTGTTTTCTAAGTCTCTTGAATCTCTTTGTGTTTCATAAATAAGTTTGTTTGTATCATATTTTAGATTCCACATATAGTAGATATCATATGATATTTGCCTTTGACTTAGTATGATAATATCCAGGTCCACCATGTTGCTGCAAATGGCATTATTTCTTTCTTTCCGCGGCTGAGTAATGTTCCCGCGTGTGTATACCACAGCTTTAACCTGTCAATGGACTCCTAGGTCTTGGCAGTTGTAAATAGTTAAGCAGCATGTTAGTTTTTTACCCTCGTGGCAAGTCATTCTGCTTTCAACTCTGTTCCCAGTTCACTCGGATGCATACATTTATAACTCACTTTCCACCTGCTTTCCCTTCTCGGTGGGACTGTGAAAGGAATCTTGATGTCCTGGGTACGTGGAGGGGCTCATGTTGTTTTCCTCGACCTTAACTGTTCCCGTCTCTCCGTGCCCACAGATGGGAAGCCGGTGTCTCTGTCCCCGCTGGAGGCCCAGCCGCACAGCCCCCGGTACACTGCGTCCAGCCAGCGGGAGCGCGAGAGCCTGGAGGTGCGCGTGCGCGAGGTGGAGGAGGAGAACCGTGCCCTTCGCCGGCAGCTCAGCTTGGCCCAGGGCCACAGCCCATCCCACCGGCGTGGCAACCACTCTAAGACCTACTCCATGGAGGAGGGCACTGGCGACAGTGAGAATCTTCGCGCCGGCATCGTGGCGGGCAACAGCTCCGAGTGTGGGCAGCAGCCGGTCGTGGAGAAGTGCGAGGTAAAGAGCCCTGGGAACCCCTCAAGGAGCCAGCCTCTCGTTGCCACCCTGGCCCCAGGCCGATGCCTCCTGGAAGCATGGCCAGGCGCCTGGAAAGAGCCGGCATGCCTCACTCAGGCCTGGGCGTGAATCTGGCCAGGTTACTCACTTTGCCTGGCAGATTGTTTAAGCCTCAGCCTCAGTTTTCCTCATCTGAAAAATGGGGATAAGAAAGCCTGCACCACAGAGGTATTAAGAGCAGCCAATTGATGGGAACTGCTGCTTGTTTCTGTGCGGCTCGTTTTGGCATGCTGAGAATTTCTAGCTGTCATCCTGGGGGCCCTGTTTCTTAGCCTCCAGTGGCAGTGGTGTCCCTGGCCTGTGGCCCAGCTGGGCAGTTCCCCTGGACCTCATTCTCACTTTACACCCAGCTTCTGTAATTCAGAACCAGAGACTTGCTCATCTGAAGCAGTTTTTTGAACTTTGATAGCTTTCCTTCATTTTCCCGCTTTTAGGGTGTGCTGGCTTTCTTAGCAACTCTTCGGTCATTTGAAAAACTTAGCACTGCCTCTCCTTGCTCCCCCTCGGCCCCCTCCTTCATACATCTGTGCTTTTGTGTGCTCTGAATGTGCATGAGGACAGACACTCATTTTATGCTTCTTCCAGTCCTAGTGGAGGGAAATTAGAGTACCTCTGTTAAGTGTTAGTCACCCAGTCGTGGCTGACTCTGAGACCCCATGGACTGCAGCCCTCCAGGCTCCTCCGTCCATAGGATTCTCCAGCCAAGAATACTGGAGTGGGTTGCCATGCCCTTCTGCAGGGGATCTTCCCGACCCAGGGACCGAACCCAGGTCTCCTGCATTGCAGGCAGATTCTTTACCATCTGAGCCACCAGGGAAGCCCCTCCTTGGTAAGAGCAAGCCCTTTTGAGATAAAGAAGCCTGAGTTCACTTCCCCCCTCTGTTGGCTTTTGCTGTGAGTACTTGAACAAGTTACCTAACCTCTCTGAACTTCAGATGTGCCTCCTCAATAAACTTTAGAAAATAACACCTGTTTCATGCAGTATTGTGAAAAGGAAGTGGGATGGCCAGAGAAAGCCGCAAATACTGTCTGGTACAGACTATTTTCAATTGTGGGTCATTTTTGTTATTTTTAGTTAGATACAGACAGATATTACCTGGTGTTTGTTTATTCCGTTTCCTGACCACATTCTCATAATGTTTAGACTTTGAACTCCCTGAAGAGAAAAGAATTTTCAAACTATAAGTTGCAGTTCATGTAAAGAGGATTTTTAGTGATGTCAGTGAGACTGTGTAGTATGTCATAAGCAGATACAGGGCTTAGTTATGAAGTGATGTAGACTCAGGTCTATGCAAGGTCAGGGAGGGGATTCTAGACTGTAGTGGTCAGGGAGAGCCCCTGAGGACTAGAAGATTTCTTGGGGATTCTCCATGCTGGTTGAAGTGTGAGCTGGTAGAGAGGTAGAGAAAGATAGATGGAGGATGTCCTATGAGGATTGTTTGTGTGGGTAGGAAAAATGAGACTCTGTCAAGCAAGAGAGGATTTAGGGCATGGTGAGATGGTTGATCAGGTGAGCCCAGAGAACCCAGGCAGGGAAGTGGCTGCGATATCATCATCATTCATCCAACAAGTATTTGTTGAGTCTCTGTTGTGGATTTCACAGTTTTCTATGCTAAGAAATAGCAGTGATGGGAAAAGAGACAAAATTCCCTTTTTTCTGGCTCTTACCTTCTGAGGTGGGAAGGTAAGATGGACGAAGAGAGAAATGGAAGGAAGAGATGATGGACGAAAGAGAAATTCCGTTTGTTCCCACACTCAGGTTTGTCTGCTCACCATTCAAAAGTCAGTAATTTGAGAGGCAAGTATTAATAGAAAGGAAAGGTGCTTTAATCCTAAATCTGGCAGTCTGGGGAGAAAATGGACTTGGGATCCGAGACCGACTCTGAAGATGGTGCTCTGCCGTGATCCTTTTTTTCCTTAATGAATTTCATTTTTGTTTCACTTTGTAAAAATATTTGTTCGTTTATGTATGTAATTTTGGCGGTGCTGGGTCTTCATGGCTGTGTGCGGGTCTTCTCTAGTTGTGGCCAGTGAGGGCTACTTCTCCGGCTTACACGGGTCCTCACCTTGGTGGCTCCTCTTGTGAGCATGGGCTGCAAGTGAGGGGGTCCGTGGTAGTGCTCACGGGCTTCGCAGCCCCACAGCACGTGGAGTCTTCCTGGACCGGGGATTGAGCGCGTGTCCCCTGTACTGGCAAATCGACTCTTCGCCAGTCGACCACCAGGGAAGTCCTACAGGTTTGAAAGGGGACAAGGGGAGGACCTCACTGAGTCACCGAGGCAGGAAGTCGGGTTCTGCACCCTTCTCCATCGTGTGGCTGACTCCTCCAAGTGCTTTCTTGCCTGCATCGTCCACCTGGCAGGTTGCTTGGGGGCGCTGCTGGGGAGTAGAGAGCCAGCCAGTCGTTTGTTAACTGCATAATTCTTCATTCTTCTATCTAGGAAGAGTCAATGGTTTAGGCAAGGCATGGTATGCACTCAGGAGAGCATAAGACAGGAGTTATGTTAAATTGCCTAGTGATCTGCTTCCTATAATTAGGTACTGACTGTATGCCAGGCCCAGTCTCATTTAATCATCCACAACCATTGCCAGTGGCCTCTGTTATGGAAGATCTCTGTTTTACATCTTTGAAAATGAGCACTTCGCAACTTTAACAGGTAAACGCTCATGATCTAGGCTGGTCTGGGGTGGGCCCTAACTTGGGGATGGTCTTTCCCTGCCTGAGTGAAGGCTGGTTTGATTTCTTTCAGGTTCTCGACTCTCTGGTTATGGTCATGACATCAGTTTAGAATGTGGGCTGGCCCGGGGGAGGAAATGCTTTTCCTCGAGTGTGTATACATTATTATGACTCAGACTGACTTAAACCACTGGGTAAGATTAAGGAGGTGAAAAATAGAAAAGGAAAAGGAAAAAAAGAAATGGGAGGGTGCAAATGTAACAGAGGGCGAAAACAGAGCATTCCTCTTCCTGCTGTTGCCTGTGTGGCCGGTGGCTTCCTTTTCCTGCTCAGCTTTCTGAGATACACACATCCTATTTCTAAAGAGGGCTTCTGCCCCAAGTGTCCCACAAAATAGTGTGGGCAAAAGACCACTGGCTTTTTATTCCTGCCCTGCAAATAGGTTCATCTGTATCATTTTTCTAGATACATGTGTTGATATATAATATTTGTTTTTCTCTTTCTGACTTCACTCTGTATGACAGACTCTAGGTCCATCCACCTCTCTACAGATGACCCAGTTTCATTCCTTTATATGGCTGAATAACATTTCAGTAATGTATATATGTACCACATCTTCTTGATCGAGTCACCGGTCAGTGGACATTCAGGTTGCTTTCACATCCTGACTGTTATAAACAGTGCTGTGATGAACATTGGGGTACACNTCATTCCTTTATATGGCTGAATAACATTTCAGTAATGTATATATGTACCACATCTTCTTGATCGAGTCACCGGTCAGTGGACATTCAGGTTGCTTTCACATCCTGACTGTTATAAACAGTGCTGTGATGAACATTGGGGTACACAGGTTTTTGATGGATGGGAGGAAGATCCAAGAGGGAGGAGTTATATGTATACATGTAACTGGTTCACTTTGTCGCACAGCAGAAACCAACACAACATTTTAGAACAGTTAGACCCCCATTTTTTTAAAGGCTTTCAAAGTGGGAGACAGGAGGCCAAATCTGGCTCCCTTCCTACCTTGACGGTGGTGAGGCTCTGAGCACTTTACATCACTCTTCTGCGTGTGGGTTTCTTTGTTTGTATGTTATGGATTAAAATCAAGTTCTTGGCTCAAACCGTTTCAGTGGTAACGATGTAAACTAGAACTTTAGGCAAACAGTAGCATCATTAGTTGTGTTAGTAGTTGATTTCACTGTGATTTATCAAACAATTCCAAGGAACGGCTGCTTTGCACCTTTTTTCTGTTTACGTGTAAGAAGTCTGGAGGCTGCCGGTGTAGGAATGTTCATATCTGGAATGCAGCCTTTCTTTATCTCGTCACCCAGCTGGCTTGACTGGCATTCTCAAGGTCATTGCATGGTAGACCTTCAGCCCTGTCAGTCACATTCCACCTAGCAGGAAGGGGGAGAGTATCAGCTTGCTTTAAGAACACGTCTTAGAAATTTCACAGTCAGTCCCTTTTAGGTCACATTGGCAGAACTTCATTTAGCTGGTACCTTTAGCTGTGCCACCTGGCTGCAAGGGAACCTAGAAAACAGATTTTTCTTCAAGGAAGCCATATTCTCTGTTAACATTTTGGAGTTTGGCTACTAGAAAGTAAAAGTGTTAGTCACTCAGTTATGTCCAACTCTGCATGACTCCATGGACTGTAGTCTGCCAGGCTCCTCTGTCCATGGAATTCTCCAGACAAGAACACTGGAGTGGGTAGCCATTTCCTTGTCCAGGGGATCTTCCAGACCCAGGTAACAAATCCAGGTCGCCTGCATTGTGGGCAGATTCTTTACTCTCTGAGCCAGTAGCCACTGGGGAAGCCCTTGGCTACTAGAGAACCAATATTATGATTACAATGAATATTCTCTGTCAAATGAGTAGTTACTGAACTGGGTTGTACATGAGAATTACATAACCAAACATGCATATTCATGGAATTCATCCATCCTACTGATTGAGAATCTCTGAGAATAGGGCCCAAATTTTAGGTATTAAAATTTTGTATCCAAGTGATTCTGAAATATCTAGTAGAAACTGTTTGGAAACTACTGCTTTAAAGAACAACTAAAATAAATTATGGGGTTCACTTTATCTCTCTGCTCTTTGAGAGATAAAGATCTTGGGCTTGACATGAATCCGCCACGGGTGTACATGAACTCCCAAACATGAACCCCCCTCCCACCCCACAATGTATGCCAAAACCAATACAGTACTGTAAAGTAAAATAAAGGAAAAATAAAAAAATTTTTTAAATGGAATACTAATGATATCTAAGCCATAGGATTTTTCTAAGGATTAAGTGGGTTAATATGATTAATGTTTTCAGAACACTGTCTGGCTCATAGTAAGTACTATGTAATGAAAAAAAAAAAAAAAACTTGGGCTTGTTGCTACCATAACTTATTTTTTAGTCTTTTGCACCTGAGAATTAGGTTTTTACATTTATTTATTGAGCACACCCCATGGCATGTGGGACCTTGGTTCCTCAACCAGGGATTGAGCCCATCCCTGCTCAGAGTCTTAACCACTGGAGTGCCAGAGAAATCCTTGTCCGTTTATTATACTCTGTGTGTGTCTTGATAATGTTACTCGTTGATTATACTCTTTGTGTGTCTTGATAATGTTACTTCTTATTTTTTTGGTGGAATTCACCTGTGATGAACCCTGGATTCTGTTCAGAGGTTCCATAGATGAATTAGCAAGTTCTGGCCTGCTGGCATCTTATTTCAATATTGTCTCCTCCAGGGGCACACGTGCCCTGAGATGCTGGCTTTAGACCTATTAGCAATATGCTTCTGCTGTTTCCATCACTTGGCATCTTTAAAGATTTTAGGGAAAATTCCATAGAGCCAAACAAGAAATGTCAGTCAGCAGAGTCAAAATAGAATCCTCCTCCTTCGGCAGCGCTTATGGTTACAAGTGCTCAAGCTGGTCCTGACACTCTGTCAGCGTGCAGGGCCTCGTAACTAGGGACGTTGTCATCATCTCTGGTGGCACTGGAACTTCTCTGGGATATGACAAGTATTGCTGCAAACCCTTCTGTAATGACGCCTGGGCTGTCAGCTGAGATCGCTGGTGATAGAAACCTTGTGCCCTCTTATGGTTCCCTAATGATGTCCCCTTCAAGTCGCTGCTGCCCGTTTTCTTCCTGCATATTTCTGTTGTCAGGGCAGTTCTGCTTCCATGAGGGACTGGTTTCTCTGTGCTTCTGGACTTGGAACAGAATGATCCTCTTTGATCTCCGCTTCTGCCTCTGTACAGATATGTGCGTTTTTCTTGCATTTCTGGTTCTGGTCCATTCTGGGAGTCAGCCATGGTTCAGCACAAAAACTGTAAACTGGAGTCAGAATGTCTAACCAGAAAATCTTTACTTTGCCTCTCACTAGCCATGTGACCTGGGGCAGTACAGTTACTCTCTTGGAGTCTATTTTATTATTACAAAATGAGAATAATAATGTGTTCTTCCTGTGCATTTGTGAGGATGGAACGAGATAGCAGGTGGGGAAGTAACCCTGGATGGGTGTCACACATGCTTATTATGAATCTTCCAGTTCCCAGTTGCCGCCTAAGAGATCACCTAAAGCATAATGGCTTAAGACAAAACCAGTCGTTTTGTTAGCTCTCACGGTGTCTGTGAGTGAGGGATTTGAGAAGGGCGTAGCTGAGTGATTCTGGCGGGTAGAAGGGCTCGTGCGGTTAGTTGATGGCTGGAGCAGGAACGGCGAGGGTTGGAGCTGTGGGCATTGGCCTGGTGTCTTTCTTTGCTGTTATAGGTTTGGGGCCTTCCATGTGGTCTCTCTCCATGGCTGGTTCGGGCTTCCCCACAACATGGCAGCTCCAGGATGGCCAGCGACTTCCGTGGTAGCTGATGGCTTTAAGTACAAGTATTCCAGTGAGCAAGGCAGAACAGAAGCACTTTAACGGCCTGGTCTCAAAAGTCACACAGCGTCACTCTTGTCCATAGTCTGTTGGTTGAAACAGTTACAAAATCCCACCCACTTTGAAGGGAGAAGGGCACATACCCCACCTCTGAATGGAAGGAATGTCGAAGAACTGAAGCAGCAACAATTGATATTATTACTATGGAAAGTCAGGTGAATGGTAGTTGCTGATGTCACAACACCCCTTGAGGAAGTATCTCTTTCCTTCTATCCCATGCTTTGAACTGTATTCAAAATTGTAATAGCAACGTGATAATAACAAAAGTGAACATGTATTGAGTCCTGCAAGTGTAGGAAACAGCATGCTAAAACTTACATGAACTATCTCATTTAATCTGCATAACATACGTTCTTCTTTTTATAGAGTAGAAAGCTACCACTGAGAAAAGTTAAATAATTATGGCAATGTCATACTGCCAGGAAGAGGTGGAGCTCACATTTAAACCTAGGCAGTTTGCTTCCTAGAGCCTATGCTCTGAACCACGGTGCTGAACACTTGCTGGGACCTGTACTACATCAGCGCAGAGCTGCGGTCCTTATTCTCTGCCTGGCAGGTGCCTCATCTCAGAAGGCTTCTGGGTGACAGGCATGAATGATGTGGGGGTCACCTTTCAGCTTGGGGGCTGTCGCAGCCCTAGGGGGGTACTCATTCCTCTGTGGTCTAAGCAAAGAGCTGACTGTTCTTTAAAAAGAAGTTGGGTTGTTTCACAGTGCCTGCCAGATTGTGATTGCATTTGTCAGCTCAGTAGGAGTTGGGCATTTTGCTTTCGGTTTTACGTTTATAAACCTTGACACCTCTTACCTGCATTTTCTGGGTCCCTAACAAACCCAACAGAATTTTGATCTTTTTGTTTTTACTTCATCTTCAGGGTCTTTCTATAATTACCCCACAGTGAAGGGGTTTGTCTGACATCTTTTCATACACCATGTCACTATTGGAAGATACTTGTACAGCCTTTGGATTCACATTTCATTTGCTTCCTATGTTGTCTTTGAGGCTCCTTGAAGGACATAAATCTGCTAAAATATTTTCCCCTGAATGTCGTACCCTTGAACTAGGGAACCTTGTACTAGAAGATACCTCCGTATGAAGCTGCTTCAGTCATGTCCCAATCTCTGCCACTCCATGGACTATAGACTGCCAGGCTCTCTATCCGTGGGATTTACCAGGCAAGAATACTGGAATGGGTTGCCATTTCCTCCTCTAGGGGATCTTCCTGACTCAGGAATTGAACCCGAATCTGGAGGATCTCCTGCATTGGCAGGCAGGTTCTTTATTACTAGGGCCACCTGGGAAGCCCACTGGAATGCACCTAGTAGGACGTTTTTCTGTAGTGATTTTCAGGGACCCAAGCTCTAAGTGTGGCCTTTCAGATGCCTACCTTGAGTATATTATTTATTGCTTTGGGGCAACTTATTCCCAAAACTTAACAATCTCATGACACATGCATTTTATTATCTCATAGTTTCTGAAAAATGGGAATCTGGAAGCAGCTTAGCTGGGGGTTGTGGCTCCAGGTCTCCCCTGAGGTTGCAGTTCAAGCATCTGCTGGGGCTGCCTCAGCTGAAGGCTTGATCAGGGCTGGGGCATCTGTTTGCGAGCTGGCACACTGCTCTGGCTGGGGGCTTCTGAATCCCTCTTTTTATAAAGGAGTCACTGAGGACCAGAGAGGTTAAGTCACTTGTCCAAGATCGCCCAGCTGGCCAGAGGAAGAGCTGGGGCCACCGTCCGGCCCTTCTGACTTCCAGGGCTTGACTTTTGTGCAGGAGAAGCCTGTGTTCCCTGTTCTCCTCCCTCTGCCTTTTCCTCACCCTGGAGGACGCATCCGTTCCAAGGCCGTGGGAGACTGGGGTAGCTGTGGGCGGAGCTCTGCCTCTCCTTGTTCTGTAGAAGTGAGGGGGGTGGTCCTCCTCAGAAGAAGTCGGAAACAGATTCTGTGGACACCCCTCCTCTCCCAACAGAATCACAGCTAACCTCTGTGGAGTGTTTAACCAGAGACACCCCTCAGAGAGCTTTAGGTAGAGTGGTTCTTGAGGTGGGGTCCCTAGACCACCAGTGTTGGCATCACCTGGATGCAGGAAATCCTCGGGCTCCTACAGAACCTCCTGAATGAGAAACTTGTGGGGGGAGGAACCCCACACTCTGTGTGAAACCCTCCAGGGCTTCTGATGGATGTTAGAGTTTGAGGACCACTTATCCTAAACAACCCCCTGAGGGTAAGCAGAATCATGCCCCCCATTTTACAGATAAGGAAGTCAAAGCCAGGGGATGATGCCCAGCTTCTGTTTGTGCTGCGTATGCAGTCAGTGATGTGAACAAGCATCATGCACTTATGTGTCTGATCCCCTCAGATATCTAGTGGGGCATCTATTTTTATCTCCATTTTACAGGTGAGTCAATGAGGTTCAGGGATATAAAGCAGCTGTTCCAAGATCACACGGTAACTTGTGTTGACATTGCCGCTCAAACCAAGGTCTCTCTACCCTTGTTGGGTTTTCCCCACTAACTGGGGAAAGGGCCTCTGCCGCCAGCTGTGTGCCTCTCCCCAGCTGCCGCGACAGCATCTATCCTCTGGGAGGTCCTGCCTCCCCACCCCTGTCCCCAGCACCTGCAGTCCAGGATCTAGACCTAGCCTTGACTTTTCCCCTCACATCACATGCCAGCATTTAAATAGGTTTCCTTCTCACTCCCATTCCTAAAGGCTCCCAGTTAGCAGAGGCTTTCACTGCATTGTGCCCCCGAGGCAGAATGCCCTGAGGGGAGGACCTGAGCTTTTCAGTTCAGTTCAGTCACTCAGTCGTGTCTGACTCTTTGCAGCCCCATGAATTGCAGCACGCCAGGCCTCCCTGTCCATCACCAACTCCCGGAGTTCACTCAAACTCACATCCATCGAGTCAGTGATGCCATCCAACCATCTCATCCTCCGTTGTCCACTTTTCCTCCTGCCCCCAATCCCGCCCAGCATCAGAGTCTTTTCCAATGAGCCAACTCTTCGCATGAGGTGGCCAAAGTACTGGAGTTTCAGCTGTAGCATCATTCCTTCCAAAGAACACCCAGGGCTGATCTCCTTCAGAATGGATTGGTTGGATCTCCTTGCAGTCCAAGGGACTCTCAAGAGTCTTCTCCAGCACCACAGTTCAAAAGCATCAATTCTTCGGCACTCAGCTTTCTTCACAGTCCAACTCTTACATCCATACATGACGACTGGAAAAACCATAGCCTTGACTAGACAGGCCTATGTTGGCAAAGCAATGTCTCTGCTTTTCAATATGTTATCTAGGTTGGTCATAACTTTTCTTCCAAGGAGTAAGCGTCTTCTAATTTCATGGCTGCGGTCACCATCTGCAGTGATTTTGGAGCCCC
>SJYX01020550.1:46172-99861 GCA_006410675.1 Oreotragus oreotragus | reverse complement strand
AAATAGAAAATGTAGCCCATTTCTTCCCACTCCATAGGTTACACCTTGACCTAACGTTTTTATGTGTTATGATTGTGCTTACTTTTATTCCTTTTTAGGGTTTGCTGAAGATGGCGGTATATAGACTGTATTAGCAAGGATTGGTGAGGTTTATCGGGGTTTATCGATTATAGAACAGGCTCCTCTAGAGGGGTATAAAGCACCGCCAAGTCCTTTGAGTTTTAGGCTATTGCCGGTAGTACTCTGGCGAATGATTTTGTTCATGGAATCATTTGTGTTTAGGGCTAAGCATAGTGGGGTATCTAATCCCAGTTTGGGCCTTAGCTATAGTGTGTCAGCTATTTTAGGGTTACTTTCGTCATTTATTTTTATTGAAATTATAGCTTTTTACAGTTTAATTAAAGTTTAACTCTATTTAGTGCAATGCTTAAACACTTTTTACGCCGTACTCTTGTTAACTTGGGTTAATCGTATGACCGCGGTGGCTGGCACGAAATTTACCAACCCTAATTAATATAACTTAGTCAAACTTTCGTTTATGGCTTAATTTTTGTCACTGCTGTCTCCCGTGGGGGTGTGGTTAAGCAAGGTGTCATGAGCTACAAGTGTGTGCTTGATACCCGCTCCTTTTAGTCTTGTAGACTTAAAGGGCATTTTCACCGGGGCGCAGATGCTTGCATGTGTAGGTCTATTAAAAGCTAACAGGAAGGCTGGGACCAAACCTATATGTTTATGGAGTTAATATACTCATCTAGGCATTTTCAGTGCCTTGCTTTGGTCTTAAGCTACATTAACTACTTGGTATGAAGGAGGACCAGGCACTTATATATTGGCTTGGGTTGAAGAGCTTATTTGAGTATTGAAAATTCTGCAAGTTCAGATAAGTACTTAGGAAGAAATGTGTTAAAAATGGTGGTAAATATTTAAGGGGGAGGGGGAGGATATAGGAATGTGCGATATATAATTGATTATGTCCTGCTACCATTGACTGTGATGCTCGTGCCTACCATTATGCTGGTGCTCAAGATGCAGTTAAGTCCAGCTACAATAAATGCTCCGGGTCAGGGCCTCAGACGGCCATAGCTGAGTCCAAGCATCCCCAAAAATTTGTCTCCCGTGGGGGTGTGGTTAAGCAAGGTGTCATGAGCTACAAGTGTGTGCTTGATACCCGCTCCTCTTAGTCTTGGTGATTCAGAGGGCATTCTCACCGGGGTGTAGATGCTTGCATGTGTAAGTTTATTGGGAGTCAACGGGAAGGCTAGGACCAAACCTGTATGTTTATGGAGTTAATATACTCATCTAGGCATTTTCAGTGCCTTGCTTTAATTTTAAGCTACATTAACTAGGAATTATGGGGAAGACCCAGGGGGCTTATATGCTTACCTTGGTTGGAGTGCTGATTTGAGTATTGGATATATGATAAGTTTAAATAAGTATCTAGGAACAAGTGTGTTAAAAATAGTGGTAGATATTTAAGAAGGGGGGGATGGAAGGGGGGATGGTTTAAATATGTGGTGCTAGTATAAATTATGTCCTGCTACCATTGACTGTGATGCTCGTGCTTACCATTATGGTGATGCTCAAGATGCAGTTAAGTCCAGCTACAATTCATGCTCCGGGTCAGGGCCTCAGACGGCCATAGCTGAGTCCAANCAGATGTGTATAAGAGACAGGTATAATGGTGTATGATGCAATGTAATTATGTCCTGCGACCATTAACTGTGATGCTCGTGCCTACCATTATGGGGATGCTCAAGATGCAGTTAAGTCCAGCTACAATTCATGCTCCGGGTCAGGGCCTCAGACGGCCATAGCTGAGTCCAAGCATCCCCAAAAAATAAAAAATACCAAATGTATGACAGCACAGTTATGTGTGAGCATGGGCTGATTAGCCACTAGTCCATCGAGATGTCTTATTTAAGGGGAAAGAGTGGGCGATCTTAAAGACATGGCCCTGAAGAAAGAACCAGATGTCTGATAAAGTTCATTAAATAGCTACCCCCACAAATTATGGGCCCGGAGCGAGAAGAGGGATCCCTGCCAAGCGGGTTGCTGGTTTCACGCGGCATGGTGACTAAGCTCGTGATCTAGGGGACGGGATATGCATGTTGACAAGGACTGATTTGACTCAATGTGCTATGAACGATCAATAACTATATGTACTATGTACTATTAATGAAATACTGTACTTGCTTATACGCATGGGGCATATAATATAATGTACTATATACATAATATGTCCTAATACATTAATATCATGTACTATACACTATCGTGTTCTATTACATTTATATTATGAGTTTGTTTATACATAAATAAAATTCGTACATTATTAGTACGTGGAACAGTTATTATGTTATTGAGTCCAAAGTTGTGTTAAATTATTAGAGGTTTTGAGAATTTTAATACTAAAAAAGTTCTTGATGATTATGGGGGTATATCAATAGTTGTCAGGGAATAGTTTAAATAGAACTTCAGCTTTGGGTGTTGATAGTGGAGCTATAGCTTCTTCCTTGAGTCTTAGGGATCAATTAATGGGCCCGGAGCGAGAAGAGGGATCCCTGCCAAGCGGGTTGCTGGTTTCACGCGGCATGGTCATTAAGCTCGTGATCTAGTGGGCGGGATATGCATGTTGACAAGAATGGATTTGACTGACATGTGCTATGTACGATGAACAATGAAATGTACTATGTACCGCCAGTGAACGCCTGGTACTTGCTTATATGCTTGGGGACAATCAATTAATGTACTATATACATATTATGTCCCTATTACATTAATGTTATGTCTATACACACAAACTAAAATGTACATATATAATGTGTTATGTACATTAACATTTGATCGGGTTGACGTGTGTAAATTCATGTACTAAACAATAGTTCATAGTATGTACTCTAGAATTTAAATACGTATTATTAATTTCGCGTGAGGCTGTGGAGTGTGAAGTTCGTATTGAATTTTTAAAATTTTAGCAAATTTAATACTGGGAAGGCTCTTGATATTTGTGGGAGTATATTGATAGCGGTAGTCAGGGAATAGTTTAAGTAGAACTTCAGCTTTGGGTGTTGATAGTGGGGCTATAGCTTCTTCCTTGAGTNTTTAAATACGTATTATTAATTTCGCGTGAGGCTGTGGAGTGTGAAGTTCGTATTGAATTTTTAAAATTTTAGCAAATTTAATACTGGGAAGGCTCTTGATATTTGTGGGAGTATATTGATAGCGGTAGTCAGGGAATAGTTTAAGTAGAACTTCAGCTTTGGGTGTTGATAGTGGGGCTATAGCTTCTTCCTTGAGTCTTAGGGAGGTTGATTGTTCTCCTGCTCTGGTTTACAAGGCCAGTATATTTTATATACTACAAAGACTTATTTTCATTTTAGGAGGTTGTTTTCGATGGTGCTGGCTACTGGTATTATGACCAGGATAAGGGTGAAATATATGATGGATGCTAGTTGGCCAATAATGATATATGGATGTTCAACTGGTTGTCCTCCAATTCATGTGAGTGTAAGTAGATCGGCTACTAGGATTCAGAATAGGCACTGACTAATTGGTCGGAATATCATGCTTCGTTGTTTAGATATGTGGAGTATTGGTATGAGGGCTAGGATTAGGATTGAAAGAACTAAGGCCAGGACTCCTCCTAGTTTATTGGGGATTGATCGTAGGATTGCGTATGCGAACAGGAAGTATCATTCGGGCTTGATGTGGGGAGGGGTGTTGAGTGGGTTTGCGGGGATGTAGTTGTCTGGGTCTCCTAGTAGGTCGGGTATGAATAGTACTAGGAGTATTAGGACTAGAATTATTAATAGGATTCCTAGGATGTCTTTAATAGTATAGTAAGGGTGGAATGGAATTTTATCTGAATCTGATAAGATTCCTGTAGGGTTGTTAGATCCTGTTTCGTGAAGAAAGAGTAGGTGGACTATGGCTAGTGCCGCAATGATGAATGGGAGGATGAAGTGGAAAGCGAAAAATCGGGTGAGGGTTGCTTTGTCTACTGAAAACCCTCCTCAGATTCATTCTACTAGGTTTGTACCAATGTATGGGATTGCTGAGAGGAGATTTGTAATGACTGTTGCTCCTCAGAATGATATTTGTCCTCATGGCAGGACATAGCCTATGAATGCTGTGGCTATTGTTGCGAATAGAAGAATAATTCCAATGTTTCATGTTTCTAGAAATAAGTATGATCCGTAGTATAAGCCTCGTCCTACATGCATGAATAGACAGATGAAGAACATTGATGCTCCGTTTGCATGTATATATCGGATAATCCATCCGTAGTTGACATCTCGGCAAATATGGGTGACAGAGGAAAATGCTGTTGTTGTGTCAGATGTGTAGTGTATTGCTAGAAATAGGCCTGTTAGGATTTGTAGGATTAGGCAGATGCCTAGGAGAGAACCGAAGTTTCATCATGATGAAATGTTTGATGGGGCTGGTAGGTCAATGAATGCGTTATTAATAATTTTTATTAGTGGGTGTGATTTTCGAATGTTGGTCATTGGTGTTCTTGTAGTTGAATAACAACGATGGTTTTTCATATCATTAGTCGTGGTTAGATTCCACGTGGGAATAATGATAACATACATTGTATTTATTTTGAGTATTATTTTTGTGATTGGTTTTGTGGGGTTTTCTTCAAAACCTTCACCTATTTATGGGGGTTTAGGTTTAATTGTGAGTGGTGGAGTTGGTTGTGGTATTGTGTTAAATTTTGGTGGATCTTTTTTAGGTTTAATGGTTTTTTTAATTTATTTGGGNGTGGGAATAATGATAACATACATTGTATTTATTTTGAGTATTATTTTTGTGATTGGTTTTGTGGGGTTTTCTTCAAAACCTTCACCTATTTATGGGGGTTTAGGTTTAATTGTGAGTGGTGGAGTTGGTTGTGGTATTGTGTTAAATTTTGGTGGATCTTTTTTAGGTTTAATGGTTTTTTTAATTTATTTGGGTGGTATGATAGTAGTTTTTGGTTATACAACGGCTATGGCTACTGAGCAGTATCCTGAGATTTGGGTCTCTAATAAGGTTGTTTTAGGGGCTTTTATTACTGGTTTGTTGATAGAGTTTTTAATAGTTTGTTATGTATTAAAAGATAAGGAGGTGGAGATTGTATTTGAGTTTAATGGTCTGGGGGATTGGGTAATTTATGATACAGGGGATTCTGGATTTTTTAGTGAAGAGGCTATGGGGATTGCAGCTTTGTATAGTTATGGTACTTGATTGGTTATTGTGACTGGTTGATCTTTGTTAATTGGTGTTGTAGTAATTATGGAGATTACTCGTGGAAATTAAATAGAATTGTGCTAATAAGGATTGTAACTAGGAAGGAAAGAAAATATAATTTGATTAGGCCTTTTTGGTTAGTAATTATAATGGATGTTTTTATTTGAATAAGGGAGATTGTTTTTGGTAAGATATTTTCTAGTCAGATTAAGTCTAGGAGAGAGGATGCGGATTTTTGGCTTATTGTTAGGTTTATGTAAGGAGTTAGGCGATGTAAAATTGTGGGATAGTACCCTAGTAGGCTAGAGAATTTAAAGAAGTTTGATGGGTATTTAAATTTTAGGTTGTAGGTTATGTTGCTGACTTCTAGTGCAAGGATAAAGCCTATAATAGTGACTGCTAGGGCTGAAAGTTTTAGATATTGGGGTATGGTTATTTGGGGAATTGTTGTTGGAGGAATGTTATTGGAGATAAAGAATCCTGCAAAGAGACTTCCAATTAGTAGGCGTTTGATTGAGTTGATTAGGAGGGGATTATTTTCATTGATGGTAATTAGGGTTGGAAATCGGGGTTGTCCTAATAGTGTAAAGAAAATGATACGGGTGCTGTAGATAGCTGTAAATGAGGTAGCTACTAATGTCAATAGGAGGGCTCAGGCGTTGGTGTACGACGTATTAGCGGATTCAATAATTAGGTCTTTGGAGTAGAATCCGGTGAGGAAAGGTATTCCAGTTAATGCAAGGCTGCCAATAATAAGGGCTGTTGTTGTGAATGGTAATGCTTTGAATAGGCCTCCTATTTTTCGAATATCTTGTTCATTATTTAGGCTGTGGATGACAGAGCCAGAGCATATGAAGAGTATGGCTTTGAAAAAGGCATGGGTACAGATGTGAAGAAATGCTAGGTAAGGTTGGTTGATACCAATAGTTACTATTATAAGGCCTAATTGACTGGATGTGGAGAAAGCGATGATTTTTTTGATATCGTTTTGGGTGAGGGCACATATTGCTGTAAATAGTGTGGTGATGGCTCCTAGGCATAGAATGATAGATTGGATATGTTTGTTGTTTTCTGTCAATGGGTAGAAGCGGATTAGTAAGAAGATTCCTGCTACTACTATTGTACTTGAGTGAAGTAATGCTGAAACGGGAGTGGGGCCTTCTATTGCGGAAGGTAGTCATGGATGTAGACCAAATTGTGCGGATTTTCCGGTTGCAGCTAGTACGAGGCCTATTAGGGGGAGGTTGGAGTTATCTGGTTTTAGGATAAAGATTTGTTGTAAGTCTCAGGTGTTGAGGTTAGTTAAAAATCATGCTATTGTTAAGATGAATCCAATGTCGCCAATACGGTTGTATAGGACTGCTTGTAGGGCTGCTGTATTTGCATCAGCTCGTCCATATCATCATCCGATTAGTAAGAAAGATATAATTCCAACTCCTTCTCAGCCAATAAATAATTGGAATAGGTTGTTTGCGGTGACAAGAATAAGTATTGTGATGAGAAATAAGAGTAGATATTTGAAGAATTGATTGATATTTGGATCTGAGTGCATGTATCATATTGAGAATTCTATAATGGATCATGTAACAAATAGTGCTACTGGGACAAATATTATTGAAAAGTAGTCTATTTTAAAGCTGAGTGTTAGTTTGAGGGTTTGAATTGTCATTCAGTGTCAGTTTGAAATAGTTATTTCTTGTCCGGTGTTGATAAATATTATTGTGGGAATAAGGCTAATGATAAAAGCACATGAAATAGTTGTTTTTACATATAGTGGATAGTAAGAGGACTTATAGGTGTTGGAACTCATTATTATAATGGGTACTGTTAATAGAAGTAGGGTGGTTAGTGTGAGGGAGGCGAATATGTTTATTACTTTTATTTGGAGTTGCACCAATTTTTTGGTTCCTAAGACCAATGGATTACTACTATCCTTTAAAAGTCTGAAAAAGCCATGTTGTTAGACATGGGGGCACAGAATTAGCAGTTCTTGCGTACTTTTTCGGTAAATAAGAAGGTAATGGGCTTCTGTTGTTAGATTCACAATCTAATGTTTTTTTTAAACTATATTTACAGTACAGGAGTCCTAGGATAATTTTTGGGTTTAGGGATAGAAGTAATAGGGGTAGAATGTGTAAGGATATGAGTGCATTTTCTCGTGTAAATGAAGGTGAGATGTTGTTAATATGGTGGGTGTATTTTCCTCGTTGTGTTGTAATTAATATATAGAGAGAGTATAGGGCGGTGATAATTATGTTTAGTCCTATTAAAGTAATTGTAATATTGGATCATGAGAAGACTGATATTACTACAAATAGTTCTCCGATAAGATTAATTGTTGGTGGTAGGGCTAGGTTAGTTAGGCTTGCTAGGAGTCATCAGGTAGCTATTAGTGGGAGAAATGTTTGTAGGCCACGGGCTAAAATTATAGTCCGGCTGTGGATGCGTTCGTAGTTGGAGTTTGCTAAACAGAAGAGTATAGAGGATGTGAGGCCGTGTGCAATTATTAGGGCGGTGGCTCCTATGTAACTTCAGGGTGTTTGGATTAGGATGGCTACGATAACCAATGCTATGTGGCTGACAGAAGAGTACGCAATTAGTGATTTTAGGTCTGTTTGGCGGAGGCAAATTGAGCTGGTTATAATTATGCCTCATAAGGATAATATAATAAACGGGTATGCTATGAATTCGGTAATTGGATTGAGGATTAATGTAATTCGTAGTATTCCGTATCCACCTAATTTTAGTAAGATTGCTGCAAGAACTATGGAGCCTGCAATGGGAGCTTCTACGTGGGCTTTGGGTAGTCAAAGGTGAAGGCCATATAGTGGTATTTTTACTATAAATGCTATTATACATGCTAGTCATATGAAAACGCTTGATCAAGAGTTTGGTACTGGTTGGACTCAGTATTGGAGGATGAGAAAGTTTAAGGATCCTACTGAGTTTTGAATGTAGACTAGTGCGACTAACAGGGGTAGGGATCCTGTTAGGGTATAAAATAGAAAGTAAAGGCCGGCATTTAGGCGTTCTGTTTGATTTCCTCATCGGGTGATGATAATAAGTGTTGGTACTAGTGTTGCTTCAAATAGGATATAGAAGAAAATTAATTCTATGGCAGTAAAAGTTATGATTAGAAATAGTTGTAATAGAATTAGTATAGTAATAAATAGTTTTTTTCGGGTTAGGTTTTCTTTTGATAGATGATGTTGACTGGCCATTAGTATTAGGGGTAAGAGTCACATGGTTAGGATTAATAGGGGTATAGATAGGGAATCGGAAAAAAAGAGTAGTGAAAAGTTGGTACTGTTGTCGCCAAATTGGTTTAGGAGGAGTAGGCTTGTAAGGCTAATCAATAGACTGTGTATTGTGGAGTTGATTCAGATTATATTATTTTTTGATAGCCAGGTCAAGGGTATAAGTATTGCTGTAGGAATTACATATTTTAGCATTGTAATAGGTTGAGGTTTTGTACGTAGTCAGTTCCGTATGTATTTGACACTATTACTAGTAGGGATAGGCCTAGTGCTGCTTCACAGGCTGCAAAAACCAATAAGATAATAGGTATTATGTTGGCTAGGGTAAAATGTGAATTTAGAATTGTTAGGGCAGCTATAACGAATAGAGATAATATTATTCCTTCTAAGCATAGGAGGGATGATATGAGGTGAGACCGGTACATTAGTAGTCCTGCAAGAGATACTGAAAATGCTATTATAATATTTATATACACAAGAGACATTTGGTAGTTATGAGTTAGATCATAATCTAATGAGTCGAAATCATTTATTTTATTTTAAACTAAATACCATATTCGGTTCATTCTAGTCCTTTTTGAGTTCATTCGTAGGCTAGGCTTGCAGCTAGTAAAAAGATTAGGAATAGAGCTATAGTAAGTATTGTATTCAGGTTATTTGTTTGTGAAGCTCATGGTAGTGGTAGGAGAAGAGCGATTTCTAGGTCGAATAGGAGAAATGTGATGGCGACTAGGAAAAATTTTATAGAGAAAGGAAGGCGAGCTGATCCTATGGGGTCAAATCCACATTCGTATGGGCTTGTTTTTTCTGAATATACGTTTAGTTGGGGAAGTCAGAATGCGATAGTGACAAGTAGTGTGGCTAGTGTAAGGTTAGTCAGGAGAGCTAATATTAGGTTTATTATTCTTTTTTGGGTTTAACCAAAACTAACTGATTGGAAGTCAGTTGTACTAATTAATACTAAAAGAATATGAGCCTCATCAATAGATAGAGACGTAAAGGAAAAGTCATACTACGTCTACAAAGTGTCAATATCAGGCAGCAGCTTCGAAACCAAAGTGGTGGCTAGAAGTGAAGTGGAATTTTAGTTGACGAAAAAAACAAACGATTAGGAAGGTAGATCCAATGATGACGTGTAGGCCGTGAAAACCTGTGGCTACGAAAAAGGTTGAGCCGTAAACTCCGTCTGAAATAGTAAAGGGTGCTTCGTAGTATTCTGAGGCTTGTAGCAGTGTGAAGTATACGCCTAGTGCAATGGTAATAAATAGGGCTTGTAATATGTGGTTGCGATTTCCTTCTATGAGGCTGTGATGAGCTCAAGTAATAGAAACTCCTGAGGCCAGAAGGACGGAGGTATTGAGTAGTGGGACTTCTAAGGGGTTGAGTGGATGAATTCCTGTTGGGGGTCAGCAACCACCTAGTTCAGGCGTAGGGGCAAGGCTTGAGTGGTAAAATGCTCAGAAAAACCCAGTGAAGAATAGGACCTCAGAGATAATGAAGAGAATTATTCCATAGCGAAGACCTTTTTGGACGGTTGGAGTGTGATGGCCTTGGAAAGTGCTTTCTCGGATAATATCTCGTCATCATTGATATATTGTGAGTATATTTGTTGTTAAGCCGAGTATTAGTAGGATTGTTGAGTTAAAGTGAAATCATATAATTAAACCGGATGTTATTAAGAGGGCGGATAATGCTCCTGTGAGGGGTCAGGGGCTTGGGTTTACTATGTGATAAGCATGGGTTTGGTGTGTCATTATGTGTTGTCATGCAGGTACAGGCTTACTAAGAGGGTAAATACGTAGGCTTGAATTATGGCTACTGCAAATTCAAGAATTGTTAATAGGATTAAAATAATGAATGTAATGAGAGCTGTTGTAGTGCTAATATTTATTAGTGCGAGTGTGGCTCCTCCAATTAGGTGAATTAGCAGATGTCCTGCAGTGATGTTTGCTGTGAGTCGTACTGCAAGGGCTATTGGTTGGATAAAGAGGCTGATAGTTTCGATGATAATTAATATTGGGATTAGTGCGGTTGGTGTGCCTTGTGGTAATAAATGGGCGAGTGATATTTTGGTCTTGTTGCGGAAGCCTATAATTACAGCTCCTGCTCATAGGGGGATTGCTATGCCTAGGTTTATTGATAATTGTGTGGTTGGTGTAAATGAGTGGGGTAATAAGCCTAGTAGATTTGTTGAGCCAATAAATATAATTAAGGATATTAGTATTAGTGCTCATGTTTGTCCTTTTGGGTTGTGAATACTTATTATTTGTTTTGATACAAGTTGGAGTATTCATTGTTGGAGGGAAATGAGGCGGTTATTAATTAGTCGGTTTGATGTTGGAAATAGTAAGCTAGGAAATAAGACAATCAGAGTAACAAGGGGGAGGCCTAATAATATGGGGGTAATGAAAGAGGCAAATAGATTTTCGTTCATTTTGTTTCTCAAGGGGTATTTTGTTTTGGTGTTTTAATTGATGTGAGTTCTGGATTATAATAGAAATTATACTTTGAAATTTTTAGTTGAAAAATAATAAAGAGGGTCAGAAATATTGATAGAATTATTGTGAGCCATGTGGATGTGTCTAGTTGTGGCATATCACCAAGGAGAGTATTGTGCTCTCAATCTTTAACTTAAAAGGTTAATGCTGGGATAGCTTCTTGGTGACTTATAGTATTGATGCAGATCATTTTTCGAAGTATTTTAATGGGACTAGTTCGAGAACGATTGGTATAAAACTGTGATTTGATCCGCAGATTTCTGAGCATTGACCATAGTACAAGCCTGGTCGGGCTGATATTAGGGTTGTTTGGTTAAGACGGCCTGGGATTGCATCAGTTTTTAATCCTAGGGAGGGTACTGCCCATGAATGCAGTACATCTTCGGAGGAGATCAGTATTCGAATTGTTATCTCTATGGGTAGAACAACTCGATTATCTACTTCTAGTAATCGTAGTTCTCCTGGCTTTAGCTCTGATGTTGGAATTATATAGGAGTCAAAGCTTAAGTCTTCATAGTCTGTGTATTCGTAGCTTCAGTATCATTGATGTCCTATTGTCTTTACTGTAAGGGATGGGTTGTTAATTTCATCTATCATATAAAGGATTCGTAAAGATGGGAGGGCGATTAGAATTAGAATAATGGCTGGTAAAATAGTTCAGATTGTTTCCACTTCTTGTGCGTCTATTGTACTGGTATGGGTTAGTTTTGTTGTTAATATCAGTGAAATAATGTAAAGTACCAGTGAGCTAATTAAGAAAACGATTATTAATGTATGGTCATGAAAATGTAGTAGTTCTTCTATGATAGGTGATGTTGCATCTTGAAATCCTAGTTGTATGGGGTATGCCATATGAGATGTACGGGATTTTCACTCGTGATTTAATCTTGACAAGATTATGTAATATTTTACTAACATCTCGTTAATTGAGAGAGACATAGTGGCTATGGTGTTGGCTTGAAACCAATAATAGGGGGTTCGATTCCTTCCTTTCTTATTTCAGGTTAACGTATGTAGGTTCTTCAAATGTGTGATATGGTGGAGGACATCCGTTTAGTCATTCTAAATTTGTTGTGGTTAAGTCTACGGTTAAGACTTCTCGTTTAGATGCGAATGCTTCTCAGATGATGAAAATTATTAGTATAACAGCCGTTAGTGAAATGAATGAGCCTATAGATGAGATGGTATTTCATATTGTATATGCGTCTGGGTAATCAGAATATCGTCGTGGTATACCAGATAACCCTAAGAAGTGTTGTGGGAAAAATGTCATATTTACGCCGATAAATATAATTACAAAGTGGGTTTTGGCTCATGTATCATTAAGGGTATAGCCTGAGAATAGTGGGAATCAATGTACAAACCCTCCTATAATGGCGAAGACAGCTCCTATTGATAATACGTAGTGAAAATGTGCAACTACATAATATGTATCGTGAAGAACGATGTCAAGAGAAGAATTGGCTAAAACAATTCCAGTCAGACCTCCAACTGTAAAAAGGAAGATAAAGCCTAGAGCTCATATCATGGCAGGAGATCATTTGATATTACCCCCGTGGAGTGTGGCTAGTCAGCTGAAGACTTTTACTCCAGTTGGGATAGCAATGATTATGGTAGCTGATGTAAAGTAAGCTCGTGTGTCGACGTCTATTCCAACTGTAAATATGTGATGGGCTCATACAATAAATCCTAGGAAACCGATTGATATTATGGCTCAGACTATCCCTATATATCCAAATGGTTCTTTTTTTCCTGAGTAGTAGGTTACGATATGGGAAATTATTCCAAATCCAGGTAGAATAAGAATATATACTTCGGGGTGTCCAAAGAATCAAAATAGGTGTTGATATAAGATTGGGTCTCCTCCTCCTGCTGGGTCAAAGAAGGTTGTATTTAGATTTCGATCTGTTAGTAGTATTGTAATGCCTGCTGCTAATACTGGGAGTGAAAGAAGTAGTAATACTGCGGTGATTAGTACAGATCATACGAATAGGGGAGTTTGGTATTGTGATATTGCAGGGGGTTTTATGTTAATGATTGTTGTAATAAAGTTGATGGCACCTAAAATTGAGGAGACACCAGCTAAATGTAAAGAAAAGATAGTTAGGTCTACTGAGGCCCCTGCATGAGCTAGGTTGCCTGCTAGGGGAGGATATACTGTTCAACCAGTTCCTGCTCCAGCTTCAACTATGGATGATGCCAGGAGTAGTAAAAAAGAAGGGGGGAGAAGTCAAAAGCTTATGTTATTTATTCGGGGAAATGCTATGTCGGGAGCACCAATTATCAAGGGGACCAGTCAGTTACCGAATCCTCCAATTATAATTGGTATAACTATAAAGAAAATTATTACAAATGCATGTGCGGTTACTACTACATTATAGATTTGATCATCTCCAAGTAGAGTTCCGGGTTGACCTAGTTCGGCACGGATTAGCAAACTTAGGGCGGTCCCGACTATGCCGGCTCAGGCACCAAATAGTAGATACAGAGTACCGATATCTTTGTGGTTGGTTGAGAATAGTCAGCGGTTAATGAACATAGGTAAGATGGCTGAGTAAAGCATTAGACTGTAAATCTAAAGACAGAGGTTAAGTTCCTCTTCTTATCAAGTCTTGTGGTGTATATACACGTTGAATTGCAAATTCAAAGAAGCAGCTTCAATTCTGCCGGGGCTTCTCCCGCCTTTTTTTTCTCGCGGCGGGAGAAGTAGATTGAAGCCAGTTGTTTAGGGTGTTTAGCTGTTAACTAAAATTTCGTGGGGGTGGAGCCCACCAGTCTAGTGAGGACTTAGCTTAATTAAAGTAATTGGTTTGCGTTCAGTTGATGTAAGATATAATCTTGCAGTCCTTAGCAGGAATTAAGTAGATGATACTTGCTTAGGGCTTTGAAGGCTCTTGGTCTGTCTAACCTAAATTCCTATTCTAGTACTGATAAAATTGGTGTGAGTGGTATTAGTATAGTGGATAAGACAATTATTGTTGGTAAGAGAGTTATTCGTTTTGTGGTGGAGAATTGTCATTTTATTTTTATGTTGTTTGTGGAGGGGAATATTGTTAGTGCTGTGGAGTATGTAAGTCGTATGTAGAAGTATAGATTTAATAGTGCTGTGATAGCTATGAGAGTGGGTAGGATAATGCTATCGTTTTTTGTTATTTCTTGGATGATTATTCATTTTGGCATGAAGCCTGATAGGGGAGGGAGTCCTCCTATTGATAAGAGGGTAACAAGGGTTAGGGTTGTTATAATGGGTGCTTTATTTCATGTGTGTGATAGTGATAGGGTGGTTGTGGTTGAGTTAGCCATAAATAGTGTGAATATAGTTGATGTTATAATGATGTAGATAATTAAGTTTAGTAATGTTATAGTGGGGTTGTATGGCAGGACTGCTGTTATTCAACCTATATGGGCGATTGATGAATAAGCTATGATTTTTCGTAGTTGAGTTTGGTTTAGTCCTCCTCAGCCTCCAATTATAATTGATAAGATTGATAGGGTTAGGATTAGGTTTAGATTAATGGATGAAGAGATTTGGTAGAGTACGGATATGGGTGCTAATTTTTGTCATGTAAGTAGGATTAGGCCGGAGGATAGGGGGATGCCTTGTGTCACTTCTGGAACTCAGAAATGAAATGGGGCTATTCCTAGTTTTATGGTGAGGGCTATTGTTATGAGTATGGAGGCTATGGGGTTGAACAGTTTTATAACGGTTCATTGACCTGAAAATATTAAGTTGAGAATAACAGCTATTATTAGTAATATTGAAGCTGTTGATTGGGTTAGAAAGTATTTGGTTGATGCTTCTGTAGCTCGTGGGTTGTGCTTTTTTATTATGATGGGAATGATGGCGAGTATGTTTATTTCAAATCCGATTCAAATGAGTAATCAGTGGGAGCTAATTATGACAATAATGGTTCCGAATATGATAGTTGCCAAGATGATGATGAAGATGATTGGGTTTATTAGTACGGGAAGGGTATAAACCAACATTTTCGGGGTATGGGCCCGATAGCTTAATTAGCTGACCTTACTATTAGAGTTTGGTGTAGTTGGAGGCACGAAGAGTTTTGAGTTCTTAGGGGTAGGTTCGATTCCTATAATTCTAGAAATAAGAGGATTTAAACCTCTATTATTTACTCTATCAAAGTAACTCTTTTATCAGACATATTTCTTATGTTTGTGGAGGGATGCTTGATAGGAGAATTGGTAGTGAGACATGTCATATGCATAAGGCTAGTGTTAAGGGCAAGAAATTTTTTCATAGTAGATGTATGAGTTGGTCATAGCGGAATCGAGGGTAGGATGCTCGGATTCATAAGAAGGTAATTGTGAGTAGAAGTGCTTTAATGGTAAAATTGATTGTGTAGAGTTCTGGTATGTATGGGTTGTGATATGCTCCTAGGAACAGAGTTGTTGTGAAGATATTTATTATAATAATATTGGCATATTCTGCTATAAAAAATAGAGCAAATATTCCTGCTGCATACTCCACGTTGAAACCCGAGACTAGTTCTGATTCCCCTTCGGTAAGATCAAATGGTGCTCGATTTGTCTCTGCTAGTGTTGAGATAAATCATATCATTGCTAGGGGTCATGCTGGAAGGATTAATCATATTTGTTCTTGTGTGATGATTAGTGTGAAGAGGGTAAAGGATCCACTTATTAGAAGTACTGATAACAAGATAATTGCTAGTGTTACTTCGTATGAGATTGTTTGTGCTACTGCTCGTAGGGCCCCGATTAGTGCGTATTTTGAGTTGGAGGCTCAGCCTGATCAGAGAATTGAGTATACGGCTAAGCTTGATATAGCTAGTATGAATAGGACTCCTAGATTTATGTTGATGAGAGGGTAGGGTATAGGCAGGGGAATTCATATAGTTAGGGCTAGACTTAGGGCTAGGATGGGGGCTAGGATGAACATTGAGATTGAGGACGTGGCAGGTCGTAGGGGTTCTTTAATAAAAAGTTTGATTGCATCGGCGATAGGTTGGAGCAAGCCATATGGGCCTACGACATTTGGGCCTTTTCGAAGTTGTATATATCCTAGGATTTTTCGTTCTACTAGTGTGAGAAATGCTACTGCTAGAAGGATTGGGATAATTAATGTTAAAATGTTAACTATGAACATTTTGTTAAGGAGAGGATTTGAATCTCTGAATATAAAGGTTTAAGTTTTACGCAATTACCGGGCTTAAGCGGGTTGCTGGTTTCACGCGGCATGGTCGTTAAGCTCGTGATCTAGTGGGCGGGATACGCATGTTGGCGAGAATGGATTTGACTTAAATGTGCTATGTACGATTGACATACAATGTACTATGTACTATTAATAATCTTCATGTACTAGCTTATATGCGGGGGGCAGATCAATTAATGTACTATATACATAATATGTCCGTAACACATTAATATTATGTACCCATCCGGGCGTAAAAGTAAAGTGAATTTGATGCAGCAGCACATAAGGGTTGACGGGGGGTATTGTGTGGTCTTGAATTGTGTTTCGAGGCGCGTTTACAATGGCTTATACGTATTACGTGTGGTTGCGCCTTGATGGGTTTGAGTGCAAAGCTTGTGTTGATTTTTTAGTTTGTTGATAAATTTAATACTGAAAAAGTTCTCGGCGTTTGCGTAACTATATTGATAGTGGTTTACAGGGAATAGTTTAAGTAGAACTTCAGCTTTGGGTGTTGATAGTGGGGCTATAGCTTCTTCCTTGAGTCNTGTGTTGATTTTTTAGTTTGTTGATAAATTTAATACTGAAAAAGTTCTCGGCGTTTGCGTAACTATATTGATAGTGGTTTACAGGGAATAGTTTAAGTAGAACTTCAGCTTTGGGTGTTGATAGTGGGGCTATAGCTTCTTCCTTGAGTCTTAGGGAGGTTGAGTTATACTCCTTTTCTGGTTTACAAGACCAGCGTATTTAATATACTACAAAGACCTGTCTTCATTTTAGGAGATTGTTTTCAATGGTGCTGGCTGTTGGTATTAGGATCAGAATTAGTAGGAAGTATATGATAGATGCTAGTTGTCCAATGATGATATATGGGTGTTCGACTGGTTGTCCTCCGATTCATGTGAGTGTTAGTAAGTCTGCTACCAGGATTCAGAATAGGCATTGGCTAATCGGTCGGAATATCATGCTTCGTTGTTTAGACAAGTGGAGTAGGGGTATGAGAATTAGGATTAGGATAGATAGGATTAAAGCTAGGACTCCTCCTAGTTTATTGGGGATTGATCGTAGAATTGCGTATGCAAATAGGAAGTACCACTCGGGTTTGATGTGAGGGGGTGTGTTAAGTGGGTTTGCTGGGGTGTAGTTGTCAGGGTCTCCGAGTAGGTCGGGGGTAAATAATACTAAGAGTATTAGGACTAGGATTAGTAGTAGGGCTCCTAGAATATCTTTGATAGTGTAGTATGGATGGAATGGAATTTTGTCTACATCTGATGAAATTCCTGTGGGGTTGTTGGATCCTGTTTCATGGAGGAATAATAGGTGAACTATAGCGAGGGCTATGATGATAAATGGGAGGATAAAGTGGAAGGCGAAGAATCGGGTGAGGGTTGCCTTATCCACTGAAAACCCGCCTCAGATTCATTCGACTAGGTTTGTGCCGATGTATGGGATTGCTGAGAGAAGGTTAGTAATGACTGTTGCTCCTCAGAAAGATATTTGTCCTCATGGTAGGACATACCCTATGAATGCTGTGGCTATTGTTGCGAATAGAAGAATTACTCCAATGTTTCAGGTTTCTAGAAATATATAAGATCCATAATATAGGCCTCGTCCCACATGCATGAAGAGGCAGATAAAAAATATTGATGCTCCGTTTGCGTGTATGTATCGAATAATTCAGCCGTAGTTGACATCTCGGCAGATGTGGGTGACGGAGGAAAATGCTGTAGCTGTGTCGGATGTATAGTGTATTGCTAGGAATAGGCCTGTTAGAATTTGTAGTACTAAGCAGATGCCTAGTAGGGAGCCAAAGTTTCATCATGATGAGATATTTGATGGGGCTGGGAGATCGATGAATGCGTTGTTTACAATTTTTATTAGTGGGTGGCTTTTTCGAATGTTAGTCATTTGTGTTCTTGTAGTTGAATAACAACGATGGTTTTTCATATCATTAGTCGTGGTTAGATTCCATGCGAGAATAATGATAATATACATTGTATTTATTTTAAGTGTTATTTTTGTGATTGGTTTTGTGGGATTTTCTTCAAAGCCTTCACCTATTTATGGGGGATTAGGTTTAATTGTTAGTGGTGGGGTTGGTTGTGGTATTGTGTTGAATTTTGGTGGGTCTTTTTTAGGGTTAATGGTTTTTTTAATTTATTTGGGGGGAATGATGGTGGTATTCGGTTATACAACGGCTATGGCTACGGAGCAGTACCCTGAAATTTGAGTTTCTAATAAGGTTGTTTTAGGGGCATTTATTACTGGTATGTTAATAGAGTTTTTAATAGTTTGGTATGTGTTAAAAGATAAGGAAGTGACGATTGTATTTGAGTTTAATGGTCTAGGGGACTGGGTGATTTATGATACAGGGGATTCCGGGTTTTTTAGTGAGGAAGCCATGGGAATTGCTGCTTTGTATAGTTATGGTACTTGGCTAGTTATTGTGACCGGTTGGTCTTTGTTGATTGGCGTTGTAGTTATTATGGAGATTACTCGTGGAAATTAAGTAGAATAATGCTGACAAGAATTGTGATTAAGAAAGAAAGAAAATATAATTTGATTAGGCCTTTTTGGTTTGTAATTGTGGTAGCTATTTTTATTTGGGCTAGCGAAATAGACTTTGGTAGAATATTTTCTAATCAGATTAGGTCTAGAAGAGAGGATGCTGATTTTTGGCTTATTGATAGGCTTATGTAGGGGGTTAGGCGGTGTATAATGGTAGGATAATATCCTAATAAATTGGAAAACTTAAAAGCGTTTGATGAGTAATTGAACTTTAGGTTATAGGTTATGTTGCTGATTTCTAGTGCTATGATAAAGCCTAGGATTGTAACTAGAAGGGCTATTATTTTTAGATAATGGGGTATGGTTATTTGAGGGATTGTTGTGGGGGGAATATTGTTAGAGATGATAAATCCTGCAAATAGGCTTCCGATTAATAGGCGTTTAATCGAGTTAATTAGATGGGGGTTATTTTCGTTAATGTTAATTAGAGCTGGAAATCGGGGTTGTCCTAGGAGTGCAAAGAAGATAATGCGAGTACTGTAGATGGCTGTGAAAGAGGTGGCAATTAATGTTATTAGGAGGGCTCAGGCGTTGGTATATGACGTATTGGCAGATTCAATAATTAGGTCTTTAGAGTAGAACCCAGTAAGGAAGGGTATTCCTGTAAGTGCAAGGCTGCCGATGATAAGGGCTGTTGTGGTGAATGGTATTGCTTTAAATAGGCCTCCTATTTTTCGGATGTCTTGTTCGTCATTTAGGTTGTGGATAATGGAGCCGGAGCATATGAATAGTATGGCTTTGAAGAAGGCGTGAGTGCAGATGTGAAGGAATGCTAGGTAGGGTTGGTTGATGCCAATTGTTACTATTATGAGACCTAGTTGGCTGGATGTGGAGAAGGCAATGATCTTTTTGATGTCATTTTGGGTGAGGGCACATATTGCTGTGAATAGTGTAGTAATTGCCCCTAAACATAGTATGGTGGATTGGATAAATTTGTTGTTTTCTGTTAGGGGATAGAAGCGGATCAGTAAAAAAATACCTGCTACCACTATTGTGCTTGAGTGGAGTAGTGCCGAGACTGGAGTTGGGCCTTCTATTGCAGAGGGTAGTCATGGATGTAGACCGAATTGTGCGGATTTTCCAGTTGCGGCTAACACTAGGCCTACTAGGGGTAAGTTAGAGTTGTTTAGTTCAAGTATGAAGATTTGTTGGAGGTCTCAGGTATTGAAATTTATTAGGAATCATGCCATTGCTAGGATGAACCCAATATCACCAATGCGGTTATATAAGATTGCTTGTAGGGCTGCTGTATTTGCGTCTGTCCGTCCATATCATCACCCGATGAGTAGGAATGATATGATTCCGACTCCTTCTCAGCCGATGAATAGTTGAAAGAGGTTATTTGCAGTGACGAGAATAAGTATTGTGATGAGGAACAGGAGTAAGTATTTGAAGAATTGATTAATGTAGGGGTCTGCGTGTATGTATCATATTGAGAATTCTATAATGGATCATGTGACAAATAGTGCGACGGGAACAAATATTATTGAGAAGTAATCTATTTTGAAGCTGAGTGATAGCTTGAGGGTTTGAATGGTTAGTCAATGTCAGTTGGAAATTATTATTTCTTGTCCTGTGTGAATGAATATTATTGTAGGAATTATGCTGATGATAAAGGCATATGAAATAGTTGTTTTTACGTAGGGTGGGTATTTGGGGGATTTATAGGTGTTGGAGCTTGTTATTACAATGGGTGTGATTAGTAGAAGTAGTGTTATTAATGTAAATGAGGAGAATATGTTTATTGCTTTTATTTGGAGTTGCACCAATTTTTTGGTTCCTAAGACCAACGGATAACTTCTATCCTTTAAAAGCTTGAAAAAGCCATGTTGTTAGACATGGGACATAGAGTTAGCAGTTCTTGCNTGATAAAGGCATATGAAATAGTTGTTTTTACGTAGGGTGGGTATTTGGGGGATTTATAGGTGTTGGAGCTTGTTATTACAATGGGTGTGATTAGTAGAAGTAGTGTTATTAATGTAAATGAGGAGAATATGTTTATTGCTTTTATTTGGAGTTGCACCAATTTTTTGGTTCCTAAGACCAACGGATAACTTCTATCCTTTAAAAGCTTGAAAAAGCCATGTTGTTAGACATGGGGCATAGAGTTAGCAGTTCTTGCATGCTTTTTCGGTAAATAAGAAGGTGACGGCTTCTATTGTTAGATTCACAATCTAATGTTTTTTTTAAACTATATTTACAGTACAGGGGACCTAAGATGATTTTTGGATTGAGTGATAGTAGTAGTAGGGGTAGAATATGTAATGCTATGAGTGCGTTTTCTCGTGTGAAGGAGGGTAGGATGTTGTTAATGTGGTGTGTGTGTTTTCCTCGTTGAGTTATGATAAGTATGTAAAGGGAGTATAGCGCGGTGATTACTATGTTAAGTCCTATTAGGATAATTGTAATGTTGGATCATGAAAAGGTCGATATAACTACAAATAATTCTCCAATTAGATTGATTGTTGGGGGTAGTGCTAAATTAGTTAGGCTCGCTAGGAGTCATCAGGTGGCTATTAATGGGAGTAGTGTTTGCAGGCCGCGGGCTAAAATTATTGTTCGGCTGTGAATTCGTTCATAGTTGGAGTTGGCTAGACAGAAGAGTATAGAGGACGTGAGGCCATGGGCGATTATTAAGGCGGTAGCTCCTATGTAGCTTCAGGGTGTTTGGATAAGGATAGCTACAATGACAAGTGCTATATGACTGACGGAGGAGTAGGCGATGAGTGATTTGAGGTCTGTTTGGCGGAGGCAAATTGAGCTTGTCATAATTATGCCTCATAGTGATAGCATAATGAATGGGTATGCTATAAAGTCAGTTACTGGGTTTAAGAGTAGCGTGATTCGTAGCATGCCGTATCCGCCTAATTTTAGTAGGATTGCTGCGAGGACTATGGATCCTGCAATGGGGGCCTCTACATGGGCTTTGGGTAGTCATAGATGTAGGCCATACAGAGGTATTTTTACTATGAAAGCTATTATGCATGCTAATCATATGAAGATGTTAGATCAGGAATTAGGTATTGGCTGGACTCAGTATTGGAGAATTAAAAAGTTCAGGGAACCCACTATGTTTTGAATATGGATTAGTGCAACTAGTAAGGGAAGGGATCCTGCTAGTGTATAAAATAAGAAGTAGAGGCCGGCATTTAGGCGTTCTGTTTGGTTTCCCCATCGGGTAATAATAATGAGTGTTGGGACTAGTGTTGCCTCAAATAGGATATAGAAGAAGATTAGTTCTGTAGCAGTGAATGTTATGATTAGAAACAGTTGTAGTAGAATTAGCATGGTAATAAATAGTTTTTTCCGGGTTAAGTTTTCTTTTGATAGGTGGTGTTGGCTAGCTATTAATATCAAGGGAAGAAGCCATATAGTTAGAATTAGTAGTGGTGTGGATAGGGCGTCGGAGAAGAAAATTAATGAGAAGTTAAGGCTGTTGTCGATGAATTGGTTTATGAGGAGTAAGCTTGTGAGGCTAATTAGTAGACTGTATATTGTGGAGTTAACTCAGATTATGTTGCCTTTTGATAGTCATGTAAGGGGTATAAGTATAATTGTGGGGATAATATATTTTAGCATTGTAGTAGGTTGAGATTTTGTACGTAGTCGGTACCGTATGTATTTGATACTATTACTAGTAGGGACAGGCCTAGTGCTGCTTCACAGGCTGCAAAGACTAGCAGGATGATGGGTATTATGCTAGCTAGGGTGAAGTGTGAATTTAGGATTATTAGGGCGGCTATGATGAATAGGGATAGTATCATTCCTTCTAGGCATAGGAGGGATGATATCAGGTGAGATCGATATATTAATAACCCTACGAGAGATACTGTGAACGCTATTATAATATTTATATATACAAGAGACATTTGGTAATTATGAATTTAATCATAATCTAATGAGTCGAAATCATTTATTTTATTTTTAAACTAAGTACCATATTCAGTTCATTCTAATCCTTTTTGAGTCCATTCATAGGCTAGGCTAGCGGCTAGTAGAAGGATTAGGAGGAGAGCCATAGTGAGCATTGTATTTAGGTTAGTGGTTTGTGAGGCTCATGGTAGGGGCAGGAGTAGTGCGATTTCTAGGTCAAAGAGGAGAAACGTAATGGCTACCAGAAAAAATTTCATCGAGAAGGGGAGGCGGGCAGATCCTATGGGGTCAAATCCGCATTCGTACGGGCTTGTTTTTTCCGAGTAGGCGTTTAGTTGGGGAAGTCAGAATGCGATAGTAACAAGTAGGGAAGCTAGTGTAAAGTTGGTTAAAAGGGCTAGTATTAGGTTTATTATTCTTTTTCGGGTTAGACCGAAGCTAACTGATTGGAAGTCAGTCGTACTGATTAATACTAAAAGAATATGAGCCTCATCAGTAAATAGAGACATAAAGGAAAAGTCATACTACGTCTACAAAGTGTCAATATCAAGCAGCTGCTTCAAAGCCGAAGTGGTGATTAGAGGTAAAGTGAAATTTTAGTTGGCGAAAGAAACAAACAATTAGGAATGTGGATCCAATGATAACATGGAGGCCGTGGAAACCTGTGGCTACGAAAAAGGTCGAGCCATAAACTCCATCTGAAATGGTGAAGGGTGCTTCATAGTATTCTGAAGCTTGTAATAGTGTAAAATACACGCCTAGTGTAATAGTGATAAATAGGGCTTGTAGTATATGATTACGATTTCCTTCTATAAGACTATGGTGAGCTCAAGTGATGGAAACTCCCGAAGCTAAAAGGACCGAGGTATTGAGTAATGGGACTTCTAGGGGATTAAGTGGATGGATACCTGTTGGAGGTCAGCAGCCGCCTAGTTCAGGTGTAGGGGCGAGGCTTGAGTGATAGAATGCTCAGAAAAACCCTGTGAAAAATAGGACTTCAGAAATAATAAATAGAATTATTCCATAGCGGAGGCCTTTTTGGACAGTTGGGGTGTGATGTCCTTGAAAGGTGCTTTCTCGGACAATGTCTCGTCATCATTGGTATATTGTGAGGATATTCGTTGTCAGGCCTAGAATTAGTAAAGTTGTTGAGTGGAAGTGAAATCATATGATTAAGCCTGATGTTATTAAGAGGGCGGATAAAGCTCCTGTGAGAGGTCAAGGGCTTGGGTTAACTATGTGATAAGCATGGGTTTGGTGTGTCATTATGTATTGTCGTGCAGGTATAAGCTAACTAATAGAGTGAATACGTAGGCTTGGATTATGGCTACTGCGAATTCGAGAATTGTTAGTAGGATTAAGATGATAAATGTAATGAGGGCTGTAGTGGTGCTAATGCTTATTAGTGCGAGTGTGGCTCCTCCGATTAGGTGAATTAACAGGTGGCCTGCTGTAATGTTGGCTGTTAGTCGTACGGCGAGGGCCATTGGTTGAATAAATAGACTGATAGTCTCAATAATTACTAATATCGGGATTAGTGGAGTAGGTGTTCCTTGTGGTAGAAAGTGAGCAAGTGATGTTTTGGTTTTATTACGAAAGCCTGTAATCACAGCTCCTGCTCATAAAGGAATGGCCATGCCTAAATTTATTGATAATTGTGTAGTTGGCGTGAATGAGTGAGGTAATAGACCTAGTAGGTTTGTTGATCCAATGAATAGAATTAGAGATATTAGTATTAATGTTCATGTTTGTCCCTTAGGGTTATGGATATTTATTATTTGTTTTGTTACGAGTTGAAGTGCTCATTGTTGGAGGGAGATAAGACGATTGCTCACTAGTCGGTTTGATGTTGGGAACAATAAGCTAGGAAATAAAACAATTAGAGTGACAAGAGGGAGGCCTAATACTATAGGGGTAATGAAAGAGGCAAATAGATTTTCGTTCATTTTGTTTCTCAGGGGGTGTTTTGTTTAGATGCTTTTGTTAGTGTTGGTTTTGGGCTGTGGTAAAAGTTGTGCTTTGAGATTTTTAGTTGGAAGATAATGAAAAGGACTAGGAATATTGATAGAATTATGGTGAGTCATGTTGACGTATCTAGTTGTGGCATATCACCAAGGAGAGTTTATGCTCTCAGTCTTTAACTTAAAAGGTTAATGCTATTATAGCTTCTTGATGATTTTATAGTATTGATGCAGATCATTTTTCGAAATGTTTCAAGGGGACTAGCTCAAGGACAATTGGTATAAAGCTGTGATTTGATCCACAGATCTCTGAACATTGGCCATAATATAAGCCCGGTCGGGTTGACATGAGGGTTGTTTGGTTTAGGCGGCCTGGAATTGCATCTGTTTTTAGCCCCAGGGAGGGTACGGCTCATGAGTGAAGTACGTCCTCGGAGGAGATTAATATTCGAATTGTTGTCTCTATTGGTAATACAACTCGGTTGTCTACTTCTAATAGTCGCAATTCGCCTGGTTTTAGTTCTGATGTTGGGATTATATAGGAGTCAAAGCTTAGGTCTTCATAGTCTGTATACTCATAGCTTCAGTATCATTGATGTCCCATAGTTTTTACTGTGAGGGATGGATTATTGATCTCATCTATTATGTACAGAATTCGTAGAGATGGAAGGGCAATTAGAATTAGGATAATAGCTGGGAGAATAGTTCAGATTGTCTCTACTTCTTGTGCATCTATTGTACTAGTGTGGGTTAATTTTGTTGTTAATATTAGTGAGATGATATAAAGTACTAGTGAGCTAATTAAAAATACGATTATAAGTGTATGATCATGAAAATGTAATAATTCTTCTATGATAGGTGATGTTGCGTCTTGAAACCCTAGTTGTATGGGATATGCCATACGAGATGTACGGGATTTTCACCTATAATTTAATCTTGACAAGATCATGTAATGTTTTACTAACATCTCATTGATTGAGAGAGACATGATGGTCGTGGTGTTGGCTTGAAACCAATAACAGGGGGTTCGATTCCTTCCTTTCTTATTTTAAGTTAATATATGTAGGTTCTTCAAATGTGTGGTATGGTGGGGGGCATCCATTTAGTCACTCTAGGTTTGTTGTGGTTAGATCTACAGTTAGGACTTCTCGTTTGGATGCAAATGCTTCTCAGATGATGAAGATTATTAGTATAACTGCTGTTAGTGAAATAAATGAGCCTATGGATGAAACGGTATTTCATATCGTGTATGCGTCTGGGTAGTCGGAGTATCGTCGTGGTATGCCAGATAATCCTAGGAAGTGTTGTGGGAAGAAGGTTATGTTTACGCCTACAAATATAATTGCAAAATGAATTTTAGCTCATGTGTCATTGAGGGTGTAGCCTGAGAATAGTGGGAATCAGTGAACGAATCCTCCTATAATAGCGAATACGGCTCCTATTGATAAAACATAGTGGAAGTGTGCGACTACATAGTATGTATCGTGAAGAACAATATCGAGGGAAGAGTTTGCTAGTACAATTCCAGTTAGGCCTCCAACTGTAAAGAGGAAAATAAAGCCTAGGGCTCATATTAGAGCAGGAGATCATTTGATGTTACCTCCGTGAAGTGTAGCTAATCAGCTAAACACTTTCACTCCAGTTGGAATAGCAATAATTATTGTAGCTGATGTAAAGTAGGCTCGTGTGTCAACGTCCATTCCGACTGTAAATATGTGATGGGCTCATACAATGAATCCCAGGAACCCAATTGACATTATGGCTCATACTATTCCTATATACCCAAATGGTTCTTTTTTTCCTGAGTAGTAAGTTACGATATGAGAAATTATTCCAAATCCAGGTAGAATAAGAATATATACTTCTGGATGCCCAAAGAATCAGAATAAGTGTTGATACAGGATCGGGTCCCCTCCTCCTGCTGGGTCGAAGAAGGTTGTGTTTAGATTTCGGTCTGTTAATAATATGGTAATGCCAGCTGCTAGCACAGGGAGTGAGAGGAGTAAAAGTACGGCGGTAACCAGTACGGATCACACGAATAGAGGGGTTTGATATTGTGATATTGCTGGGGGTTTTATGTTGATAATTGTTGTGATAAAATTAATTGCTCCTAGAATTGAGGAGACACCTGCTAAGTGGAGGGAAAAAATGGTTAGGTCAACTGAAGCCCCTGCGTGGGCTAGATTACCTGCTAGAGGGGGGTACACGGTTCAGCCTGTTCCGGCTCCGGCTTCGACTATAGAAGATGCTAGAAGTAGAAGGAAGGAGGGAGGGAGGAGTCAAAAGCTTATATTATTTATTCGGGGGAATGCTATGTCAGGGGCACCAATTATTAGAGGAACTAGTCAATTACCAAATCCTCCGATTATGATTGGCATTACTATAAAGAAAATTATTACAAATGCGTGTGCGGTTACAATGACGTTATAGATTTGATCATCTCCAAGTAGGGTTCCGGGTTGACCTAATTCAGCACGGATTAGCAAGCTCAGGGCGGTACCTACTATACCGGCTCAGGCACCGAATAGAAGATATAAAGTACCAATATCTTTATGGTTAGTTGAGAATAGTCAGCGGTTAATGAACATAGGTAGAATGGCTGAGTGAAGCATTAGACTGTAAATCTAAAGACAGGGGTTTAATTCCTCTTTTTACCAGGCTCTGTGGTGTGTTAACATATTGAATTGCAAATTCAAAGAAGCAGCTTCAATTCTGCCGGGGCTTCTCCCGCCTTTTTTTTTGGCTATAAATAGTGTAAATATGGTAGTGGTTATGATGATGTAAATAATTAGGTTTAGTAGTGTTATAGTTGGATTATATAGTAGGACTGCTGTTATTCAGCCTATGTGGGCGATTGATGAGTAGGCTATAATTTTTCGTAGTTGGGTCTGGTTTAGTCCTCCTCAGCCCCCAATTATGATAGATAGAATTGATAAAGTTAGAATTAGGTTTGGGTTAATGGATGGAGAGATTTGGTAGAGTACAGATATGGGTGCTAGTTTTTGTCATGTGAGTAGAATTAGGCCGGGGGATAGGGGGATGCCTTGTGTTACTTCTGGTACTCAGAAGTGGAATGGGGCTATTCCTAATTTTATGGCAAGGGCTATTGTTATGAGTATGGAGGCCAATGGGTTAAATAGTTTTATTACAGTTCATTGGCCTGAAAATATCAGGTTGATGATGACAGCTATTATTAGTAACATTGAGGCTGTTGATTGGGTTAGGAAATATTTGGTTGATGCCTCTGTGGCTCGTGGGTTATGTTTTTCCATTATAATGGGGATGATGGCGAGTATATTTATTTCAAATCCAATTCAGATGAGTAGTCAGTGGGAGCTGATCATAACGATAATGGTGCCAAGTATAACAGTTATTAAGATAATAATATAAATAATTGGGTTTATTAGTACGGGAAGGGTATAAACCAACATTTTCGGGGTATGGGCCCGATAGCTTAATTAGCTGACCTTACTGTTAGAATTTGGTGTAATTGGGAGCACGAAGAATTTTGGGTTCTTAAGAGTAGGTTCAATTCCTATGGTTCTAGAAATAAGAGGATTTAAACCTCTATTATTTACTCTATCAAAGTAACTCTTTTGTCAGACATATTTCTTACGTTTGTGGGGGGATACTTGATAGGAGGATAGGTAAGGATACATGTCATATACATAGGGCTAGCGTTAGGGGTAGGAAGCTTTTTCATAGTAGGTGTATTAGTTGGTCATAGCGGAATCGGGGGTAGGATGCTCGGATTCATAGGAAGGAAATTGTGAGTAATAGTGTTTTGATGGTAAAATTAACTGTGTATAGTTCTGGTATGTATGGGTTGTGGAATGCGCCTAGAAATAGGGTTGTTGTGAAAATGTTTATTATGATGATGTTTGCATATTCTGCTATAAAGAATAAAGCGAAGGGTCCTGCTGCGTATTCTACATTAAAGCCTGAGACTAGCTCTGATTCTCCTTCGGTAAGGTCAAATGGTGCTCGATTTGTTTCTGCTAGTGTTGAAATGAATCATATTATTGCTAGAGGTCATGCTGGGAAAATTAGTCATACTTGTTCTTGTGTAATAATTAGTGTAGATAGGGTAAAGGATCCATTTATTAGGAGTACTGATAGTAGAATGATTGCTAGTGTTACCTCATATGAGATTGTTTGTGCTACTGCTCGTAAGGCTCCGATGAGTGCGTATTTTGAGTTGGAGGCCCAGCCTGATCAGAGGATTGAGTATACGGCTAAGCTTGATATAGCTAGTATGAACAGGACTCCTAGATTTATATTGATGAGGGGGTGGGGTATGGGTAGGGGGATTCATATGGTTAGGGCTAGGCTTAGGGCTAGGATAGGTGCTAGGATAAATATTGAGATTGAGGATGTGGCAGGTCGTAGGGGTTCTTTAACAAAGAGCTTGATTGCATCAGCGATGGGTTGGAGTAGGCCGTACGGGCCTACAACGTTTGGGCCTTTTCGAAATTGTATGTAGCCTAGGATTTTTCGCTCAACTAGTGTGAGGAATGCTACGGCTAAGAGGATAGGGATAATTAGTATTAAGATATTAATTATAAACATTTTGTTAAGGAGAGGATTTGAATCTCTGAATATAAAGGTTTAAGTTTTACGCAATTACCGGGCTCTGCNTGATGCTAAAGCTGAAACTCCAGTACTTTGGCCACCTCATGCAAAGAGTTGACTCATTGGAAAAGACTCTGATGCTGGGCGGGATTGGGGGCAGGAGGAGAAGCGGACGACAGAGGATGCGATGGCTGGATGGCATCACTGGCTCGATGGACGTGAGTCTGAGTGAACTCCGGGAGTTGGTGATGGACAGGGAGGCCTGGAGTGCTGCGATTCATGGGGTCGCAGAGAGTCGGACACGACTGAGTGACTGAACTGAACTGAACTGATGTAAGATATGATCTTGCAGTCCTTATCAGGAATTAAGTAAATCATACTTGCTTAGGGCTTTGAAGGCTCTTGGTCTCTTTAACCTAAATTCCTACTTTAGGATTGATAAAATTGGTGTGAGTGGTAGGAGTATAGTAGAGAGTACAGATATTGTTGGTAAGAGAGTCATTTGTTTTGTGGTGGAAAATTGTCATTTTATTTTTATGTTATTTGTGGAGGGAAATATTGTGAGTGCTGTAGAGTATGTAAGTCATATATAGAAATATAGATTTAGTAGTGCTGTGATTGCTATAAGGGTGGGTAGAATAATATTGTCATTTTTGTTATTTCTTGAATGATTATTCATTTTGGTATAAATCCTGACAATTGGGGGAGTCCTCCTATTGATAAGAGAGTAATGAGGACTAGGATTGTTATAATAGGTGCTTTGTTTTATGTATGTGATAATGATAGGGTAGTTGTGGTTGAGTTAGCTATGAATAATATAAATATGGTGGAGGTTATGATTATATAAATAGTTAGGTTTAGTAATATCATGGTGGGGTTGTATAGTATTACTGCTGTTATCCAGCCTATATGAGCGATTGATGAGTAAGCTATAATCTTTCATAGTTGGGTTTGATTTAGTCCTCCTCAGCCTCCAATTATGATTGATAAAATAGATAGGGTTAGGATTAGGTTTAGGTTGATGAATGGGGAGATTTGGTAGAGTACGGATATAGCTGCTACCTTTTGTCATGTAAGTAAAATTAGGCCAGAAGATAAAGAGATGCCTTGTGTTACTTCTGGAACTCAGAAATGAAATGGAGCTATTCCTAGTTTTATGGTGAGGGCTATTGTTATAAGTATGGAGGGTTTTGGGTTAAATAGTTTTATTACAGTCCACTGGCCTGAGAATATTAGGTTAATAATGACTGCTATTATCAATAGTATTGAGGCTGTTGACTGAGTTAGGAAATATTTGGTTGATGCTTCTGTGGCTCGTGGGTTATATTTTTTTATTATGATAGGAATAATAGCAAGTATGTTTATTTCGAATCCAATTCAGATGAGTGATCAGTGGGAGCTGATTATAACGATGATAGTTCCAAGTATAATGGTGGTTATAATAATAATAAAAGAACATTATAAACCAACATTTTCGGGGTATGGGCACGATAGCTTAATTAGCTGACCTTACTGTTAGAATTTGGTGTAATTGGGAGCACGAAGAGTTTCGGGTTCTTAGGAGTAGGTTCAATTCCTATAGTTCTAGAAATAAGAGGGCTTGAACCTCTATTATTTACTCTATCAAAGTGACTCTTTTGTCAGACATATTTCTTACGTTTGTGGGCAGATGCTTGATAGGAGAATGGGTAGTGATACATGTCATATGCACAGGGCTAGTGTTAGGGGTAGGAAGCTTTTTCATAGTAGGTGCATTAGTTGGTCATAGCGGAATCGGGGGTAGGATGATCGGATTCATAGAAAAGTGATTGTGAGTAGTAATGATTTGACAGTAAAGTTAATTGTGTAGAGTTCTGGAATGTATGGGTTGTGAAATGCCCCTAGGAAGAGGGTTGTTGTAAAAATATTTAATATAATAATGTCTGCATATTCTGCTATGAAGAATAGGGTGAATGGTCCTGCTGCATATTCTACGTTAAAGCCTGAGACTAATTCTGACTCCCCCTCCATAAGGTTGGTTTGTTTCTGCTAGTGCTGAGATAAATCATATTATTGCTAGGGGTCATGTTGGAAAAATTAATCATACTTGTTCTTGCATAATGATTAATGTGGAGAGGGTGAAGGATCCGTTTATTAGTAGTACTGATAGTAAAATAATTGCTAGTGTTACTTCTTATGAGATTGTTTGCGCTACTGCTCGTAGAGCTCCAATAAGTGTGTATTTTGAGTTGGAGGCTCAGCCTGATCAAAGGATTGAGTATGTGGCTAGGCTTGATATGGCTAGTATAAATAAGACTCCTTGGAAACGAACAGAGATCATTCTGTCATTTTTGAGATTGCATCCAAGTACTGCATTTTGGACTCTTTTGTTGACCATGATGGCTACTCCATTTCTTCTGAGGGATTCCTGCCCACAGTAGTAGATATAATGATCATCTGAGTTAAATTCATCCATTCCAGTCCATTTTAGTTCGCTGATTCCTAGAATGTCGACATTCACCCTTGTCATCTCTTGTTTGACCACTTCCAATTTGCCTTGATTCATGGACCTGACATTCCAGGTTCCTATGCAATATTGTTCTTTACAGCATCGGATCTTGCTTCTACCACCAGTCACATGCACAAATGGGTACTGTTTTTGCTTTGACTTCATCCCTTCATTCTTTCTGGAGTTATTTCTCCACTGATCTCCAGTAGCATATTGGGCACCTAACGACCTGGGGAGATTCTCTTTTGATATCCTCTCATTTTGCCTTTTCTTACTGTTCATGGGGTTCTCAAGGCAAGAATTATTTTAGGTGAGATGGCCCTGAAGAAAGAACCAGATGTCTGATAAAATTCATTAAATAGCTACCCCCACGGTTCATGGGCCCGGAGCGAGAAGAGGGATCCCTGCCAAGCGGGTTGCTGGTTTCACGCGGCATGGTGATTAAGCTCGTGATCTAGTGGAAGGGATACGCATGTTGACAAGAATTGATTTGACTTAAATGTGCTATGTACGATTAATAATGAGATGTACTATGTACTATCAATGAAAGTATATACTTGCTTATATGCATGGGGCATTTAATATAATGTACTATATACATATTATGTCATTATTACATTAATATAATGTACTATATATACAGTATGTTTTCGTTACATAGTATAATGTACTATATACATATTATGTCCTCCACCACAGTTGATATGGTGTGATTATATCTAAAATATGTTTAATATGCTGTGTGTTTTGCACGTGTGACTAGTTGGTATTGATTCGTAATTTTGGGCTTGGGTGCAAAGTTTGTATTAGGTTATCGAAAATTTTTGCAAAATTAATACTGGTAAGGCTCTTGAAGTTTTTGGTGCTATATTAATAGTGTTCAGGGAATAGTTTAAATAGAACTTCAGCTTTGGGAGTTGATGGTGGGGCGGTTGCTTCTTCCTTGAGTCTTGGGGAGGTTAGTTGTTCTCCTTTATTGGTTTACAAGACCAGCGTATTTAATATACTACAAAGACTTGTCTTCATTTTAGGAAGTTATTTTCGATTATGCTAGTTACTGGTATTAGCACTAGGATGAGGAGGAAGTATATGATGGATGCTAGTTGTCCAATGATGATGTATGGGTGTTCAACTGGTTGTCCTCCGATTCATGTGAGTGTTAGTAGGTCTGCTGCTAGGACTCAGAAGAGGCATTGACTTAATGGTCGGAACATTATGCTTCGTTGTTTGGATGTGTGTAGTAGGGGTATTAAGATAAGGATTAGAATTGAGAGTACTAGAGCTAGAACCCCTCCTAGTTTGTTGGGGATTGATCGTAGGATTGCATATGCGAATAGGAAGTACCATTCGGGTTTAATATGGGGAGGTGTGTTGAGTGGGTTTGCTGGGGTGTAGTTGTCAGGGTCTCCGAGGAGGTCGGGTGCGAATAGTACTAGAAGTATTAGAGTTAGGATTAGTAGTAGGGCGCCTAGAATGTCCTTGATAGTGTGGTAAGGGTGGAATGGGATTTTGTCTGTGTCTGATGAGATTCCTGTTGGGTTGTTGGATCCTGTTTCGTGGAGGAATAGTAGGTGGACCATGGCTAGTGCTGCAATAATAAATGGGAGGATGAAGTGGAAGGCGAAGAATCGGGTTAAGGTTGCTTTGTCTACTGAAAAGCCTCCTCAGATTCATTCAACTAGGCTGGTGCCGATATAAGGGATTGCTGATAGAAGGTTTGTGATAACTGTTGCTCCTCAGAATGATATTTGTCCTCATGGTAGCACATAGCCCATGAATGCTGTGGCTATTACTGTGAATAAGAGAATTACTCCAATGTTTCATGTTTCTAGAAAGGTATATGATCCGTAATATATTCCTCGTCCTACGTGTATGTATAGGCAGATGAAAAATATTGAGGCTCCGTTTGCATGTATATATCGGATGATTCAGCCATAGTTTACGTCTCGGCAGATGTGAGTGACAGAGGAGAATGCTGTTGTTGTGTCTGATGTGTAGTGTATAGCTAGGAATAAGCCCGTGAGGATTTGTAGAATTAGGCAGATTCCTAGGAGGGATCCGAAGTTTCATCATGATGAGATGTTTGATGGGGTTGGGAGGTCGATGAATGCGTTGTTTACAATTTTTATTAGTGGGTGGGATTTTCGAATGTTGGTCATTAGTGTTCTTATAGTTGAATGACAACGATGGTTTTTCATATCATTAGTCATGGTTTAATTCCATGTAAGAATAATGATAACATACATTGTATTTATTTTGAGTATTATTTTTGTGATGGGTTTTGTAGGGTTTTCTTCGAAACCTTCACCTATTTATGGGGGTTTAGGGTTGATTGTGAGTGGTGGGGTTGGTTGTGGTATTGTATTAAATTTTGGTGGGTCTTTTTTAGGTTTGATGGTGTTTTTAATTTATTTGGGTGGTATGATGGTTGTTTTTGGTTATACAACGGCTATGGCTACAGAGCAGTACCCTGAAGTTTGAGTCTCTAATAAAGTTGTCTTGGGGGCGTTTGTTACAGGTTTGTTGATGGAGTTACTTATGGTTTGTTATGTGTTAAAGGACAAGGAGGTAGAGATTGTGTTCGAGTTCAATGGTTTAGGTGATTGGGTAATTTATGATACGGGGGATTCTGGGTTTTTTAGTGAGGAAGCTATGGGGATTGCGGCTTTGTACAGCTATGGGACTTGATTGGTTGTTGTGACCGGTTGATCTTTATTTATTGGGGTTGTAGTTATTATGGAAATTACTCGTGGAAATTAAATAGGATTATGCTGACGAGGATTGTGACTAGGAAAGAGAGGAAATATAGTTTGATCAGGCCTTTTTGGTTCGTTACTATAATGGATATTTTTATTTGGGTGAGTGAGATTGTTTTTGGTAGAATACTTTCTAATCAGATTAAGTCTAGGAGAGAGGATGCAGATTTTTGGCTTATTGTCAGGTTAGCGTAGGGAATCAGGCGGTGTATAATTGTGGGAAAATATCCTAGTATATTGGAGAATTTGAAGCTATTTGAAGGGTGGTAAAGTTTTAGGTTTTGGGTTATGTTGTTGATTTCTAGGGCTAGAATAAAGCCTAGGATTGTGACTGTTAGGGCTGTTGTTTTTAGGTGGAAAGGCATGGTTATTTGGGGGACTGTTATTGGTGGCATGCTATTAGAGATAATGAATCCTGCGAAGAGGCTCCCGATTAGGAGGCGTTTGATAGAGTTAATTAGAAGAGGGTTATTTTCATTAATAGTTACTAGGGTTGGGAAGCGGGGTTGCCCTAGAAGCGCAAAGAAGATAATTCGGGTGCTGTAGATGGCTGTGAAAGAGGTGGCAATTAATGTTAATAGAAGGGCTCAGGCGTTGGTATACGACGTATTGGCGGCCTCGATGATTAGGTCTTTGGAGTAGAATCCTGTGAGGAAAGGTACTCCTGTTAGTGCTAAGCTGCCAATAATAAGGGCTGTTGTGGTGAATGGTATGGCTTTGAATAGGCCACCTATTTTTCGAATATCTTGTTCATCATTTAGGCTGTGAATAATGGAGCCGGAGCATATAAATAATATGGCTTTAAAGAACGCATGGGTGCAGATATGGAGGAATGCCAGGTAGGGTTGGTTAATGCCAATTGTTACTATTATTAGGCCTAGTTGACTTGATGTAGAGAAAGCAATAATTTTTTTAATGTCGTTTTGTGTAAGGGCGCATATTGCTGTAAATAGTGTGGTGATGGCTCCCAGGCATAATATGATGGATTGGGCAAATTTGTTATTTTCTGTTAATGGGTAGAAGCGGATCAATAGGAAGATGCCCGCTACTACTATTGTGCTTGAGTGGAGTAATGCTGAAACAGGAGTTGGGCCTTCTATTGCAGAGGGGAGTCATGGGTGTAGGCCAAATTGGGCGGATTTTCCGGTTGCAGCAAGTACTAGGCCTAGAAGAGGTATGTTAGAGTTGTCTGGATTTAGTATGAAGATCTGTTGGAGGTCTCAGGCATTTAGATTGGCTAGGAATCATGCTATTGCTAGAATAAATCCAATGTCTCCGATGCGGTTATATAGGATGGCTTGTAGGGCTGCTGTATTTGCATCTGCTCGTCCGTATCATCACCCAATAAGTAGAAATGATATGATTCCGACGCCTTCTCATCCAATAAATAACTGGAAAAGGTTGTTAGCGGTGACGAGGATTAGTATTGTGATGAGAAATAGAAGTAAGTATTTGAAAAACTTGTTAATGTTGGGGTCTGAGTGTATGTATCACATTGAGAATTCTATGATGGACCATGTGACGAATAGTGCTACTGGGACAAATATTACTGAGAAATAGTCTATTTTAAAGCTTAATGATAGTTTAAGGGTTTGGATGGTTAGTCAGTGTCAGTTTGAGATGATTGTTTCCTGGCCCGTGTGAATAAATATTATTGTCGGGATAGTACTGGTAAAGAAGGCATATGAGATGGTTGTTTTTACGTATAGTGGGTAGTTAGGAGTTTTGTGGATGTTGGAGCTTGTTATTATCACAGGCATGGTTAGTAGGAGTAGGGTAATTAGTGTGAAGGAGGAAAATATATTTATTACTTTTATTTGGAGTTGCACCAATTTTTTGGTTCCTAAGACCAACGGATAACTGCTATCCTTTAAAAGTTTGAAAAAGCCATGTTGTTAGGCATGGGGCATAGAATTAGCAGTTCTTGCATACTTTTTCGGTAAATAAGAAGGTGGTGAGCTTCTATTATTAGATTCACAGTCTAATGTTTTTTTAAACTATATTTACAGTACAGAGGACCTAGAATAATTTTTGGGTTCAGGGATAGGAGCAACAGGGGAATAATATGTAGTGATATGAGTGCATTTTCTCGTGTGAAGGAGGGCGAGATATTGTTGATATGGTAGGTGTGCTTGCCTCGTTGAGTCATAATGAGCATGTACAGGGAGTATAGGGCGGTGATTACTATGTTTGTTCCTATTAAAATAATTGTTATATTAGATCATGAGAAGGTTGATATAACTACAAAAAGTTCTCCGATTAGGTTAATTGTTGGGGGCAGAGCTAGGTTGGTTAGGCTTGCTAGGAGTCATCAGGTAGCTATTAATGGGAGGAGTGTTTGGAGGCCTCGGGCTAGGATTATGGTTCGACTGTGGATTCGTTCATAATTGGAGTTTGCTAAGCAGAAGAGTATAGAGGATGTAAGGCCGTGAGCAATTATTAGAGCGGTAGCTCCTATGTAGCTTCAGGGTGTTTGGATAAGAATTGCTACAATAACAAGTGCTATGTGGCTTACAGAGGAGTATGCGATGAGTGATTTTAGGTCTGTTTGGCGAAGGCAAATTGAGCTAGTTATGATTATGCCTCACAGGGATAATATAATAAATGGATATGCTATAAATTCGGTTGTTGGGTTCAGGAGTAAAGTGATTCGTAGTATTCCATATCCTCCTAGTTTTAGCAGGATTGCTGCAAGGACCATAGAGCCTGCGATTGGGGCTTCTACGTGAGCTTTGGGAAGTCAAAGGTGGAGACCATATAGTGGTATTTTTACTATAAAGGCCATCATACATGCTAATCATATAAAGACATTTGATCAGGAGTTTGGTACGGGTTGTACTCAATACTGCAGTACTAGGAAGTTTAGGGTTCCTACCGTCTTTTGGATATAAAGTAGTGCGACTAGCAGGGGTAGAGAACCTGCTAGTGTGTAAAACAGGAAATAAAGTCCGGCGTTTAGGCGTTCTGTTTGGTTTCCTCATCGAGTAATGATAATGAGTGTTGGAATGAGTGTTGCTTCAAATAGAATGTAGAACAGGATTAGTTCTATGGCAGTGAAAGTTATGATTAGAAATAGTTGTAGTAAGATTAGTATAGTAATAAACAGTTTTTTTCGAGTTAAGTTTTCTTTTGATAGGTGATGTTGGCTGGCCATTAGTATTAGGGGAAGAAGTCATATGGTTAAAATTAGTAGTGGGGTGGATAGAGAGTCGGAGAAGAATATTGGTGAGAAGTTAAGGCTATTATCACCAAATTGGTTTATGAGTAATAGGCTTGAGAGGCTGATTAGTAGGCTGTATATTGTAGGATTAATTCAGATTATGTTGTTTTTTGATAATCAGGTTAGGGGTATAAGTATTGTTGTGGGAATAATGTATTTTAGCATTGGAGTAGGTTTAGGTTTTGTACATAATCAGTGCCATATGTATTTGATACTATTACTAGTAGGGACAATCCTAGTGCTGCTTCACAGGCCGCGAAGACTAGTAGGATAATGGGTATTATGCTGGCTAGAGTAAAATGTGAGTTTAGAATTGTTAGGGCGGCTATGACGAATAGGGATAGTATTATTCCTTCTAGACATAAGAGTGAGGATATTAGGTGAGATCGGTATATTAGTAGTCCTGTGAGAGATACTGCGAATGCTATTATAATGTTTATGTATACTAGGGACATTTGGTAATTATGAGTTTAAATCATAATCTAATGAGTCGAAATCATTCATTTTATTTTAAACTAAGTACCATATTCGGTTCATTCTAGTCCTTTTTGGGTTCATTCATAAGCTAGGCTTGCAGCCAGTAGGAAGATTAGGAATAGGGCTATGGTGAGTATTGTGTTTAGGTTAGTAGTTTGTGAAGCTCATGGTAGTGGTAGCAATAGTGCAATTTCTAGGTCGAATAGGAGAAATGTGATGGCTACTAAGAAGAACTTTATGGAAAAGGGGAGACGGGCTGATCCTATAGGGTCAAATCCGCATTCATACGGGCTCGTTTTTTCTGAGTATGAATTTAATTGGGGAAGTCAGAATGCGATAATAACAAGTAGTGTGGCTAGTGAAAAGTTAGTTAGTAGAGCCAGTATTAGATTTATTATTCTTTCTTGGGTTAGACCAAGGCTAACTGATTGGAAGTCAGTTGTACTGATTAATACTAAAAGAATATGAGCCTCATCAATAGATGGATACGTATAAGAAAAGTCATACTACGTCTACAAAGTGTCAGTATCAGGCTGCGGCTTCAAAGCCAAAATGGTGGCTAGAGGTAAAGTGGAATTTTAGTTGGCGGAAAAAGCAGACAATTAAAAATGTGGATCCAATAATTACGTGGAGGCCGTGGAAGCCTGTGGCCACAAAGAAAGTTGAGCCATATACTCCGTCTGAGATAGTGAAGGGTGCTTCGTAGTACTCTGAGGCTTGTAACAGTGTAAAATACACTCCTAGTGCGATAGTGATAAACAGGGCTTGTAATATGTGATAGCGATGTCCTTCTATTAGGCTGTGATGGGCTCAGGTGATGGAGACTCCTGAGGCTAACAGGACAGAGGTATTTAGTAGTGGGACTTCTAGGGGGTTGAGTGGGTGAATACCTGTTGGTGGTCAGCAGCCTCCTAATTCGGGTGTGGGAGCAAGGCTTGAGTGGTAAAATGCTCAGAAAAATCCGGTGAAGAATAGGACTTCAGAAATAATAAAAAGGATTATTCCGTAGCGAAGACCTTTTTGGACGACTGGGGTGTGGTGTCCTTGAAAGGTGCTCTCTCGGATAATGTCTCGTCATCATTGGTATATTGTAAGTATATTAGTTGTCAGGCCAAGCATTAGTAGAATTGTTGAGTTGAAGTGAAATCATATGGTTAGGCCGGATGTTATTAGTAGAGCGGATAGGGCTCCCGTAAGGGGTCAAGGACTTGGGTTTACTATGTGATAAGCATGTGTTTGGTGTGTCATTATGTGTTGTCGTGTAAGTATAGGCTAACTAAGAGGGTAAATACATAGGCTTGAATTATGGCTACTGCGAATTCTAAGATTGTTAGCAGGATTAGGATAATAAATGTGATGAAAGCTGTTGTGGTACTAATGTTTATTAGTGCGAGTGTAGCTCCTCCGATCAGGTGAATTAGTAAGTGACCTGCAGTAATGTTGGCTGTTAGTCGTACGGCAAGGGCCACTGGTTGGATAAAAAGGCTGATGGTTTCGATGATAACTAGTATTGGGATTAGTGGGGTTGGTGTCCCTTGTGGCAAGAAGTGAGCGAGCGATGCTTTGGTTTTGTTGCGAAATCCTGTGATGACAGCTCCTGCTCATAGGGGGATGGCTATACCTAGGTTTATTGATAGTTGTGTGGTTGGTGTGAATGAGTGAGGTAGGAGACCTAGTAGATTTGTTGACCCGATGAATAGGATTAGAGATATTAATATTAGTGCTCATGTTTGTCCTTTAGTATTGTGAATAGCTATCATTTGTTTTGATACAAGTTGGAGTGCTCATTGTTGGAGGGAGATGAGGCGGTTATTTACTAGTCGATTTGATGTTGGAAATAGTAGGCTAGGAAATAAGACGATGAGAGTTACAAGGGGGAGGCCTAAGATTATTGGGGTAGCGAAAGAGGCAAATAGGTTTTCGTTCATTTTATTTCTCAAGGGGTATTTTGTTTTAATATTTTTGTTGTAGTTGGTTCTGGGTTGTGATAAAAGTTGTGCTTTGAGATTTTTAGTTGAAAAATAATAAATAGAGTTAAGAACATTGATGTAATCATTGTCAGTCATGTTGATGTGTCTAGTTGTGGCATTCCACCAAGGAGAGTTTGGTACTCTCAATCTTTAACTTAAAAGGTTAATGCTGATATAGCTTCTTGGTGAATTTATAGCATTGATGCGGATCATTTTTCAAAGTATTCTAATGGAACTAGCTCAAGAACAATGGGTATAAAGCTGTGGTTTGATCCGCAGATCTCTGAGCATTGGCCGTAATACAAGCCTGGTCGGGATGATATGAGAGTTGTTTGATTTAGGCGACCTGGGATTGCATCTGTTTTCAGTCCCAGAGAAGGTACAGCTCATGAGTGCAGTACGTCTTCAGAAGAAACTAGTATTCGAATTGTTATTTCTATGGGTAGTACGACTCGGTTGTCAACTTCCAGTAGCCGCAATTCTCCAGGTTTTAGTTCTGGTGTTGGAATTATATAGGAGTCGAAGCTTAAATCTTCATAGTCTGTGTATTCATAGCTTCAGTACCACTGATGTCCTATAGTTTTCACTGTAAGGGATGGGTTATTAATCTCATCCATTATATACAGGATTCGTAGAGATGGAAGAGCAATTATAATTAGGATGATGGCGGGTAAAATGGTTCAGATAGTTTCCACCTCTTGTGCGTCTATTGTACTAGTATGGGTTAGTTTTGTTGTCAGTATTAGCGAAATAACATAAAGTACTAATGAGCTGATCAAAAATACAATTATTAGCGTGTGATCGTGAAAGTGTAATAACTCTTCTATAATTGGTGATGTTGCGTCTTGGAGGCCTAGTTGTATGGGGTATGCCATATGAGATGTACAGGATTTTCACTTGTAATTTAACCTCGACAAGGTTATGTAATATTTTACTAACATCTCATAGACTGAGAAAGACATAATGGTTATGATGTTGGCTTGAAACCAATAATAGGGGGTTCGATTCCTTCCTTTCTTACTTTAGGTTAACGTATACGGGTTCTTCAAATGTGTGGTATGGTGGGGGACATCCGTTTAATCACTCTAAGTTTGTTGTAGTTAAATCCACGGTAGATACTTCTCGTTTAGATGCAAATGCTTCTCAGATGATGAAAACTATTAATATTACAGCTGTTAGGGAGATGAATGAGCCTATTGATGAGNTCTTCAAATGTGTGGTATGGTGGGGGACATCCGTTTAATCACTCTAAGTTTGTTGTAGTTAAATCCACGGTAGATACTTCTCGTTTAGATGCAAATGCTTCTCAGATGATGAAAACTATTAATATTACAGCTGTTAGGGAGATGAATGAGCCTATTGATGAGATGGTGTTTCATATCGTGTACGCGTCTGGATAATCAGAGTATCGTCGTGGCATGCCTGATAGTCCTAAGAAGTGTTGTGGGAAAAAGGTCATGTTAACTCCTACAAATATAATTGCGAAGTGGATTTTGGCTCATGTGTCATTAAGGGTGTAGCCCGAAAACAGTGGGAATCAATGTACGAAACCCCCTATAATGGCAAATACAGCTCCTATTGATAGTACGTAGTGGAAATGTGCAACTACATAATATGTATCATGGAGAACAATGTCTAGGGAGGAGTTTGCTAAAACAATTCCGGTTAAACCTCCTACTGTGAAAAGGAAAATGAACCCTAGGGCCCACATTATAGCTGGTGATCATTTAATATTGCCTCCATGAAGTGTTGCTAGTCAACTGAAGACTTTTACTCCAGTTGGGATAGCAATAATTATAGTGGCTGATGTGAAATAGGCTCGTGTATCGACGTCTATTCCAACTGTGAACATATGATGGGCTCATACGATAAATCCTAGGAATCCGATTGATATTATAGCTCAAACTATTCCTATGTACCCGAATGGTTCTTTTTTTCCTGAGTAGTAAGTTACAATATGAGAAATTATTCCAAATCCGGGTAGAATAAGAATATAGACTTCTGGGTGCCCAAAGAATCAGAACAAGTGTTGGTATAAGATAGGGTCTCCTCCTCCTGCTGGGTCAAAGAAGGTTGTGTTTAAATTTCGGTCTGTTAATAGTATTGTGATGCCAGCTGCTAATACAGGAAGTGAAAGGAGTAGCAGTACGGCGGTAATTATTACGGATCACACGAATAAGGGGGTTTGGTATTGTGATATTGCAGGGGGTTTTATATTAATAATTGTTGTAATAAAATTAATAGCCCCTAGAATTGAGGAAACACCTGCTAAGTGAAGGGAGAAAATGGTTAGGTCTACTGAGGCTCCTGCGTGGGCTAGGTTACCTGCTAAAGGGGGATATACAGTTCAGCCAGTTCCTGCTCCAGCTTCGACTATGGATGAGGCTAAGAGTAGGAGAAAGGAGGGAGGAAGAAGTCAGAAACTTATATTATTTATTCGGGGAAATGCTATATCAGGGGCTCCGATTATTAAAGGGACGAGCCAATTACCAAAGCCTCCAATCATAATAGGTATTACTATAAAGAAGATTATTACAAATGCGTGTGCGGTCACAATAACGTTGTAAATTTGGTCATCTCCGAGTAATGTTCCGGGTTGACCCAACTCGGCACGAATTAGCAAACTTAGGGCTGTTCCTACTATGCCGGCTCAAGCACCGAATAGTAGGTAGAGGGTGCCAATGTCTTTATGGTTAGTTGAAAACAGTCAGCGGTTGATGAACATAGGTAAAATGGCTGAGTAAGGCATTAGACTGTAAATCTAAGAACAGGGGTTGATTCCTCTTTTTACCAGGCTCTGTGGTGAATTTACACGTTGAATTGCAAATTCAGAAAAGCAGCTTTAATTCTGCCGGGGCTTCTCCCGCCTTTTTTTTCTCGCGGCGGGAGAAGTAGATTGAAGCCAGTTATGTAGGGTGTTTAGCTGTTAACTAAAGTTTCGTGGGGGTGGAGCCCACCAATCTAGTGAGGATTTAGCTTAATTAAAGTGATTGATTTGCGTTCAGTTGATGTAAGGTATAGTCTTGCAATCCTTATCAGGAGTTAAGTAAGTAATACTTGCTTAGGGCTTTGAAGGCTCTTGGTCTATTTAACCTAAACTCCTATTCTAGAATTAGTAGTATTGGGGTCAGTGGTAATATTATAGTGGATAGAACAACTATTGTTGGTAGGAGGGTTATTCGTTTTGTGGTTGAGAATTGTCATTTTATTTTTATGTTGTTTGTGGAGGGGAATATTGTTAGTGCGGTAGTGTATGCAAGTCGTATATAGAAATATAGGTTTAGTAGTGCTGTAATTGCTATGAGGGTTGGTAGGATAACGCTATCGTTTTTTGTTATTTCTTGAATAATCATTCACTTCGGAATAAATCCTGATAGGGGAGGGAGACCTCCTATTGATAGAAGGGTTACTAGAACTAGGATTGTTATGACGGGTGCTTTGTTTCATGTGTGTGATAGTGTTAGGGTGGTAGTAGTTGAGTTAGCTATAAATAGTATAAATATGGTGGAGGTTATAATAATATAGATAGTTAGGTTTAGAAGTGTTATGGTGGGGTTATAGAGGAGTACTGCTGTTATTCATCCTATGTGGGCAATTGATGAGTAGGCTATAATTTTTCGGAGTTGTGTTTGGTTAAGTCCTCCTCAGCCTCCAATTATAATTGATAATATTGATAAGGTTAGGATTAAGTCGAGGTTGATTGATGGTGAAATTTGGTAGAGTACAGACATGGGTGCTAGTTTTTGTCATGTGAGTAAAATTAGGCCGGAGGATAGGGGGATGCCTTGTGTTACTTCTGGAACTCAGAAGTGGAATGGGGCCATTCCTAGTTTTATAGCGAGGGCTATCGTTATGATTATTGAGGCTACTGGGTTGGATAGTTTTATTACGGTTCATTGGCCTGAAAATATTAGATTAATAATAATAGCTATCATTAATAGTATTGAGGCTGTTGATTGGGTTAGGAAATATTTGGTTGATGCTTCTGTGGCTCGTGGGGTATGGGTTTTTATTATAATGGGAATAATAGCGAGCATGTTCATTTCAAATCCGATTCAGATAAATAATCAGTGGGAGCTAATTATAACAATAATGGTTCCTAGTATAATGGTTGATAAAATAATAATGGAGATGATTGGGTTTATTAGTATGGGAAGGGTTTAGACCAACATTTTCGGGGTATGGGCCCGATAGCTTAATTAGCTGACCTTACTATTAGAGTTTGGTGTACTTGGTAGCACGAAGAATTTTGGGTTCTTAGGGGTAGGTTCAATTCCTATAGTTCTAGAAATAAGAGGGTTTTGACCTCTATTATTTACTCTATCAAAGTAACTCTTTTGTCAGACATATTTCTTATGTTTGAGGGGGGATGCTTGCCAGGAGAATAGGTATTGATACATGTCATATGCATAAGGCTAATGTCAGGGGTAGGAAGTTTTTTCATAGTAGATGTATCAATTGGTCATAGCGGAATCGGGGGTAGGAAGCTCGGATTCACAAGAAGGAGATTGTTAGTAGTAGGGATTTAATGGTAAAGTTGATTGTGTATAGTTCTGGTATGTAAGGGTTGTGGAAGGCTCCTAGGAATAAGGTTGTTGTGAAGATATTTATTATGATGATGTTTGCGTATTCTGCCATGAAGAATAGGGCAAATGGTCCTGCTGCGTACTCTACGTTAAAGCCGGATACTAGCTCTGATTCTCCTTCGGTAAGGTCGAAGGGAGCTCGGTTTGTTTCTGCTAATGTCGAGATAAATCATATCATTGCTAGGGGTCATGCAGGAAAGATTAGTCATACTTGTTCTTGTGTAATGATTAATGTTGACAGGGTGAAGGATCCGTTTATTAGAAGTACTGATAGTAGAATAATTGCGAGTGTTACTTCATATGAGATTGTTTGTGCTACTGCCCGTAGGGCCCCAATTAGTGCGTATTTTGAGTTGGAAGCTCATCCTGATCAGAGGATGGAATACACGGCTAGGCTTGATATAGCTAGTATAAATAGAACTCCTAGATTTATGTTAACTAGGGGATAAGGTATGGGTAGGGGAATTCATATAGTTAGGGCCAGGCTTAGGGCTAAGATGGGTGCTAGGATAAATATTGATGCAGAGGATGTGGCGGGGCGTAGCGGTTCCTTGATGAAAAGTTTGATTGCGTCGGCGATAGGTTGAAGTAGGCCGTATGGGCCTACAACGTTGGGGCCCTTCCGGAATTGTATGTAGCCTAAGACTTTCCGCTCTACTAGTGTAAGGAATGCTACGGCTAGTAAGATGGGGATGATAAGTATTAAAATGTTAATTATAAACATTTTGTTAAGGAGAGGATTTGAATCTCTGGGTATAAAAGCTTAAGTTTTATGCAATTACCGGGCTCTGCCACCTTAACTAAGCCCTGTTTCTAGGGCAGGGTTTTTGTGTCTCATTGGAAAAGACTCTGATGCTGGGAGGCATTGGGGGCAGGAGGAGAAGGGGACGACCGAGGATGAGATGGTTGGATGGCATCATAGACTCGATGGAAATGAGTCTGAGTGAACTCCGGGAGATGGTGATGAACAGGGAGGCCTGGCGTGCTGTGATTCATGGGGTCGCAAAAAGTCGGACACGACTGAGCAACTGAACTGAACTGAACTGAAATAAGACTGCTAAGTTTATGTTAATAAGGGGTGGGGTATGGGCAGGGGAATTCACATAGTCAAGGCGTCAAGGCTAAACTTAGGGCTAGAACAGGTGCCAGAATAAATATCGAGATTGAAGATGTGGCATGTCATAGAGGCTCTTTAATGAAGAGTTTAATTGCATCGGCGATAGGCTGGAGTAGGCTGTATGGGCCTACAACATTTGGGCCTTTTCTAAATTGTATGTATTCTAGAACTTTTCGTTCAACTAGTGTGAGACATGCTACGGCTAGGAGGATGGGAATGATTAGTATTAGGATATTAATTATAAACATTTTGTTAAGGAGAGGATTTGAATCTCTGAGTATAAAGGTTTAAGTTTTACACAATTACTGGGCTCTGCCACCTTAACTTGGCCCTTTTCTAGGGCAGGGCTTGTTTGTGGGTTTAATTAAGATAAGGTCATTAATTATTTTAATGCACTTTTTTGAAGTTGGCCCTATTTCTCTTGTCCTTTCGTACTGGGAGAAATACATAATAGATAGAAACCGACCTGGATTACTCCGGTCTGAACTCAGATCACGTAGGACTTTAATCGTTGAACAAACGAACCTTTGATAGTGGTTGCGCCATTGGGGTGTCTTGACCCAACATCGAGGTCGTAAACCCTGTTGTCGATATGGACTTTTGAATAGGAGTAGCCCCTCTAGGTTGATACAGAGCCCCTGTTTGAGCTTCCTGAGCCATACAGCAAATTACCATTGGCTATGTACTTTGCATATGGTAATATAAGTTTCCATAGTTCTCTTTCCATACATCTCACCCTCTTCTCCCCTCTCACCATGTCCATAAGTCTATTCTCTATGTCTGTTCCTCCACTGCTGCTCTGTAAATAAGTTCTTCAGTACCATTCTTCTAGATTCTGTATATATGTGTTCAGTTCAGTTCAGTCGCTCAGTCATGTCCAACTCTTTGCGACCCCATGAATCGCAGCATGCCAGGCCTCCCTGTCCATCACCAACTCCCGGAGTTCACTCAGACTCATGCCCATCGAGTCAGAGATGCCATCCAGCCATCTGATTCTCTGTCGTCCCCTTCTCAGAATATGATATTTATCTTTCTCTTTCTGACTCACTTCATTCTGTATAATATGTTCTAGGTTCATCCACCTCATCAGAACTGACTCAAATGAGTTTCTTTTTATGGCTGAGTAATATTCCATTGTGTATATGTACCATGACTTTTTTATCCATTCACCTGTCTTGGACATCTAGGTTGCTTCCATGTTCTAGCTATTGTAAATAGTGCTGCAATGAACAATGGGATACATGTGCCTTTTTCAATTTTTGTTTTCTCAGGGTAAATACCTAGGATTGGGATTGCTGGATCATATGGTGCGGGGAAGGCAATGGCACCCCACCCCAGTACCTTTGCCTGGAAAATCCAATGGACGGAGTAGCCTGGTGGGCTGCAGTCCATGGGGTCGCTAACAGTCGGACAGACTGAGCGACTTCACTTTCACTTTTCTCTTTCATGCATTGGAGAAGGAAATGGCAACCCACTCCAGTATTCTTGCCTGGAGAATCCCAGGGATGGCGGAGCCTGGTGGGCTGCCGTCTATGGGGTCGCACAGAGTCGGACACGACTGAAGCTGTCTCTTATACACATCTAGATGTGTATAAGAGACAGGTGTGTATACACACAAATACATACATACCACATATTCTTTATTCATTCATCTACTGATGAACACTTAGGTTGCTTCCATATATTGACTATTATAAATAATGTTGCTANCTGATTGGAAGTAAGAGACAGTAAAACCCTCGTGTGGCCATTCATACAAGTCCTTATTTAGAGAACAAATGATTATGCTACCTTTGCACGGTCAGGATACCGCGGCCGTTTAACGATTGTCACTGGGCAGGCAGTGCCTCCAATACTGGGAATGCTAGAGGTGATGTTTTTGGTAAACAGGCGGGGTTTGTGTTTGCCGAGTTCCTTTTACTTCTTTTAATCTTTCCTAAGTGCACTCCTGTGTTGGATTAACAGTACAATTAATAAGTTATTTATTGTTAGTTTTTTTTTATTTACTGTTAATGGTCAGAGTATTATCAGATACTGACTTAAACTTATGCAAGGAGAAAATGTTTCTTGTTACTCATGCTAGCATTATTGCTTCTATTTTTTAATAGAATAGTCCAGTACTGGAGCTAGGAGTTAGTTATTTTTATTAGAATTTTTATAGTAGTGGTTGTTGAGCTTTAACGCTTTCTTAATTGATGGCTGCTTTTAGGCCTACTATGGTGTTATTAGATCTTACTCTCTAGTCAAGGTTGTATCCGTTTCTAAAAGGCTGTACCCTTTTAGACTAACTTTTAAAAATGCAATGGAATTTATTTGGATTTTTGGCATTTTTTAAAGCTGAACTAAAATTCATTTTCTGGACAACCAGCTATCACCAGGCTCGTTAGGCGTGTCACCTCTACTCATAAATCTTCTCACTATTTTGCCACATAGATGAGTTAGTTCTTAGTAAACTGTTTATAGGTAGCTCGTCTGGTTTCGGGTTACTTAGCTGAAATTCATTTTGTTAAGTTTTCACTAGCTAGCCCATTATGCAAAAGGTACAAGGGGTGATCTTTGCTTTTTATTACTTTAATTTTTTTCTTTCATCATTCCCTTGCGGTACTTTCTCTATAGCGCCATGTTTAGAATTTCTATCTCCTATACTTTAAAGTGGGATAAATGTTTTGTTTTATTGTGCCTTGATTTTTTTGGGGGGGGGGGGTTTGGGCTAGATATAGTTCAAGATATTCGTGGCGTGTGAAATCTTCTAGGTGTAAACTAGGTGCTTTAATTTAAGCTATATCTTGTTTTATCCAAGCACACTTTCCAGTATGCTTACCTTGTTACGACTTATCTCCTCTCATATGTTTGGCGTGTGTAATAGTTTTGAGTTTGCCGTGGTTACTTGAGGAGGGTGACGGGCGGTGTGTGCGTGCTTCATGGCCTAATTCAACCAAGCGCTCTATTCTTGGTTTACTACTAAATCCTCCTTTGGTTATTAATTTCATAATAACTTTCGTATTAGGTTTTTCTTGGATTAGAAAATGTAGCCCATTTCTTCCCATTCCATAGGTTACACCTTGACCTAACGTTTTTATGTGCTATAATTATGCTTACTTTTGTTCCTTTTAAGGGTTTGCTGAAGATGGCGGTATATAGACTGTATTAGCAAGGATTGGTGAGGTTTATCGGGGTTTATCGATTATAGAACAGGCTCCTCTAGAAGGGTATAAAGCACCGCCAAGTCCTTTGAGTTTTAAGCAGTTGCTTGTAGTACTCTGGCGAATAACTTTGTTTTAGAAATTATCTGTGTTTAGGGCTAAGCATAGTGGGGTATCTAATCCCAGTTTGGGTCTTAGCTNTTTGAGTTTTAAGCTATTGCTGGTAGTACTCTGGCAAATAATTTTGTTTCTGTAATTATTTGTGTTTAGGGATGAGCATAGTGGGGTATTTAATCCCAGTTTGGGTCTTATCTATAGTGTATCAGCTATTGTAGAGTTACTTTCATCATTTATTTTTTATTATAATTATGGCTTTTTGCAGTTTAATCAGAATTTAACTCTATTTGGTGTAGTGCTTTAACACGTTTTATGCCATATTCCTGTTGGCCTGAGTTAATCATCTGGCTGTGGTGGCTGACATGAGATTTACCAACCCTAGTCAATATAACTTAGTCAAACTTTCGCTTATGGCTTAGTTTTTGTCACTGCTGTCTCCCACGGGGGTGTTGTTAAGCAAGGTGTTGTGAGCTACAGCTGTGTGCTTGATATCAGCTCTTATTAGTCTTGCTGACCCAGAGGGCATTCTCATTGGAGTGTGGATGCTTGCATGTGTAAGTTTATTAAAAGTAAACAGGAAGGCTGGGAACAAACCTGTATGTTTATGGAGTTATTACACTCATCTAGGCATTTTCAGTGCCTTGCTTTAATTTTAAGCTACATTAACCACGTGTCATGAGGGAGACCCAGGCACTTATATATACTTACTTTGATTGGAGTGCCAATTTGAGCACTGAAAATGCAATGTTTAAATAAGTAACTAGGGAGGAGCGTGTTAAAAATGGTGGTAGATATTTAAAGGGGGAAAAATCGGGGGAGGGGGGGATGAGTGATGTATAATATAATGTTTATGTCCTACAACCATTGACTATGATTCTCGTGCCTACCGTTATGGTGATGCTCAAGATGCAGTTAAGTCCAGCTATAATACATGCTCCAGATCAGGGCCTCAGATGGCCATAGCTGAGTCCAAGCATCCCCCAAAATTTAAAAATACCAAATGTATGACACCACAGTTATGTGTGAGCATGGGCTGATTAGTCATTAGTCCATCGAGATGTCTTATTTAAGAGGAAAGAGTGGGCAATTTTAGGTGAGATGGCCCTGAAGAAAGAACCAGATCTCTGATAAAGTTCATTAAATAGTGACCCCCACAGTTGATGGGCCTGGAGCAAGAAGAGGGATCCCTGCCAAGCAGATTGCTGGTTTCACACAGCATGGTGATCAAGCTCGTGATCTAGTAGATGGGATATGCATGTTGTCAAGAATGAATGTGACTTAAATATGCTATGTACGACCAATAATTACATGTACTATTTACTGTTAATAGGTATTACGTACTTGTTTATATGCATGAGGTACATAGTGTAATGTACTATATACATATTATGTCTATATTACACTAATATTATGTACTTGCCTATATGCATGGAGCATATAATGTAATGTACTATATACATACTATGTTTTTGTTACATTAATATCATGTACATATCCTGCTTGAAGTACTATTCTATGTAATATGTACATGAAAACAAAGCATGTACTATTGGGTGATAGCGGCCACAGTGTGCAAGGTTGTGGAGTGCGAAGTTTGTGTTGGATTGTTAAAAGTTTTGATAAATTTAATACTAATGAGGCTCTTAATGTTTGTGGGGTTATATTAATAGTGTTTTAGGGAATAGTTTAAATATAACTTCAGCTTTGGGTGTTGATAGTGGGACTATAGCTTCTTCCTTGAGTTTTAGGGAGGTTAGTTGTTCTCCTTCTCTGGCTTACAAGACCAGTATATTTAATGTACTACAGAGACTTGTCTTCATTTTAAGAGATTATTTTCAATTGTGCTAGCTATTGGTATTAGTACTAGGATGAGGAGAAAATATACAATAGATGCTATTTGTCCAATAATGATATATGGGTGTTCAGCTGGCTGTCCTCCAATTCATGTGAGCGTCAGCTGGTCCGCTACTAAAATTCAGAATAGGCACTGACTAATTGGTCGGAATATTATGCTTTGTTGTTTAGATTTATGGAGTAGGGGTATGAGGATTAGAATTAGGATTGAGAGAACTAGTTCTTGTTCTCTTCCTGATAAATTTTGTGTGTGTTTTAGAGGCAGTTTTAAATATCGCCACCTTTTATTTTTAGAATGCTGATTTCAGTTTACTAGCTTAGGCACATCGCAAGCATTAAATAGCATGACATGTACATGATCTAAGCTGGAACATGTATTCTAGCCACTGTATTATTTATTTACAGGTATTAGGCAAAGAACCTAAAATCAAATTATCTATATATTATGGAAAGATGCAATGAACATGACTGTCCTATGTAAACATATTGTATTTCAAAATTGGCCTCATAATACTTTTTCTTAGTCAATAGTTGGTGGTATCATGACTGTGTTCTTAAAATGAGTAGTAGATTTTTTTTCCCCTAAATGAACCATTTGGTGGCATTAGCTACTTTTATGTAAACCAGGTACATTTTCCCTTCTTTTCTATCTGCTTATTAAATTTGAAAGCATGTTCCTTTAGAAGTTTGCTCTTAAAATTGTGTTTTCTCTTGACTTTTGCTTTCTGCTGACCCACTTTTGATCTCAGGGTTTCCTATATTTATTACAACTTGTTTCAAAGGGATTCTAATCATAGACCTTGAACATAAGTTCATAATGATAGGAATATCATCAGTAACCATTTTGTTAAAGTCTGATTGAAAAAAATGACATAGTTTTACATGAAAGTTGAAAAAAAAGTTTTGTCAACAATAATAACAATGCAGCTGCAATATTTATAATTAAAGATAAAGTTAAATATAGTACTATGTTCAAAGAAAACTTTAATAAAATATAGAATATCATGTCAATATAATGGAATTGTATATATGGACCTTTTTAAATTGTTTCTTTTATAAGATTTGTCAAAAAAATTAAAGGTCTCATAGATGTGATTTTCTTTCAGCTCTCTTAAATTTTTACCCAAGTTATATTCATGCAAATCTAATCTTGGTATTAACTGACTATTTTTTTTAAGTAATTATTATTTATATTTTTCTGTGATTATGGTTTCTATTCTGTGTGCCCTCTGATGGATGTGAATAAGAGTCTTGTGTATGCTTCCTGATGGGAGGGACTGGCTGTGGGGAAAATGTTGGCAAGGCCAGGATCAGTAAATCTTTAATCAAATGTTCTGCGGGTGGATCGGGTTGTATTCCCTCCCTGCTCCAGCGTTTGGTCTGAGGCCACACTATGGTAGGGATAATGGTGACCTCCTCCATTATGCCAACATGCTAAGTCCCCCAGGATGCTGTCAGTGCCTCTGACCACATGGCAGGCCACTGTCAACCCACACCTCTGCTGCAGACTCCCAAACACACACAGCAAGTCTGGCTCAGTCTAGAGTGAGGTCACTGGTCCTTTCTTCTGGATCCTGATGTGCACAGGTTTTGTTTGTACCCTCCAAGACTCTATATTTCCCCAGTCCTGTGAATGTTTTATTAAAAACAAACAAACAAACACTGACATTCAAAGTCAGATTCCCTAGGGATTCTCATTCCCTTTGTTTGATCCCCAATTGGGCAAGTCTGTCGTGGGGCCTAGAACTTTCACAGTAGTGCAAGAACTTCTTTGGTATAATCATTCTCCAGTTTGTGGATTGTCTACAAGCAAGTCTATAGTGGGGCTGATGGTGACTTCCTCCAAGATGACTTATGCTACATGCCTTACCTCCCAGGATTGCTGCTGGCAGAGACCCTGTCACTGTGGCAGACAACTGCTGACTCGTGCATCCTCAGGAAACCCTCAAACACACACAGGAAGGTCTGGCTCAATCTCTTCTTGGGGCCACTGCTCCTTTCACTGGGTCTTGATGCACATAAGGTTTTGTTTGTGCCCTCCAAACTAACCAAAATGATCACATGGATCACACTTTCAAGTAACTTAATGAAACTATTAGCCATGCCATGTAATGCCACCCAAGAGAGATGGGTCATCATGGAGAATTAAGCATTGCCCACCAGAGAAGTGAATGGCAAACCATTACATCATTCTTGCCTTTAGAACCCCGTGAACAGTATGAAAACACAAAATGATATGATGCTAAAGATTAAATCACCAGGCTGGTAGGTGTTCAATATGCTACTGAAGAAGAGTGAATAAATAGCTCCAAAAGGAATGAAAAGGGGGACCAAAGCTGAAATGATGTCCAGGTATAAATGTGTCTGTGGTGAAAGTAAAGTCCAATGATTTGAAGAAAAATATAGTGTAAGAAGGTATATAACTTATATGCAGAGTACATCATGAGAAACGCTGGAATGGAAGAAACACAAGCTGGAATCAAGATTGCCGGGAGAAATATCAATAACCTCAGATATGCAGATGACACCACCCTTATGGCAGAAAGTGAGGAGGAGCTAAAAAGCCTCTTGATGAAAGTGAAGGAGGAGAGCGAAAAAGTTGGCTTAAAGCTCAACATTCAGAAAACGAAGATCATGGCATCCGGTCCCATCACTTCATGGGAAATAGATGGGGAAACAGTGGAAACAGTGTCAGACTTTATTTTTTGGGGCTCCAAAATCACTGCAGATGGTGACTGCAGCCATGAAATTAAAAGACGCTTACTCCTTGGAAGAAAAGTTATGACCAACCTGGATAGTATATTCAAAAGCAGAGACATTACTTTGC
>SJYX01020550.1:0-44667 GCA_006410675.1 Oreotragus oreotragus | reverse complement strand
TGGGGGCAGGAGGAGAAGGGGACGACCGAGGATGAGATGGCTGGATGGCATCACGGACTCGATGGACGTTAGTCTGAGTGAACTCCGGGAGATGGTGATGGAGAGGGAGACCTGGCATGCTGCGATTCATGGGGTCGCAAAGAGTCGGACACGACTGAGCGACTGAACTGAACTGAAGAAGGTAGAATGTTAGGTTCATGAATAGAGATATATTCAGTTCAGTACAATTCAGTCACTCAGTCATGTCTGACTCTTTGAGACACCAAGAATTGCAGTACGCCAGGCCTCCCTGTCCATCACCAACTCCCGGAATTTACTCAAACTCATGTCCATCGAGTTGGTGATGCCATCCTACCATCATCCTATGCCGTCCCCTTCTCCTTCTGCCCCTAATTCCTCCCAGCATCAGGGTCTTTTCCAATGAGTCAACACTTCACATGAGGTGGCCAAATTATTAGATTTTCAGCTTCAACATCAGTCCTTCCAAAGAACACCTAGAACTGATGTCCTTTAGAATGGACTGGTTGGATCTCCTTGCAGTCCAAGGGACTCTCAAGAGTCTTCTCCAACACCACCGTTCAAAAGCATCAGTTCTTCAGTGCTCAGCTTTCTTCACAATCCAACTGTCACATCCATACATGATCACTGTAAAAACCATAGCCTTGACTACATGGACCTTTGTTGGCAAAGTAATGTCTCTGCTTTTGAATATGCTATCTAGGTTGGTCATAATTTTACTTCAAAGGAGTAATCGTCTTTTAATTTCATGGCTGCAATCACCATCTTCAGTGATTTTGGAGCCCCCCAAAATAAAGTCTGGCACTGTTTCCACTGTTTCCCCATCTATTTCCATCTATGAAGTGATGGGACCAGATGGCATGATCTTCGTTTTCTGAATGTTGAGCTTTAAGAAAACTTTTCCACTCTCCACTTTCACTTTGATCAAGAGGCTTTTGCGTTCCTCTTCACTTTCTGCCATAAGGGTGGTGTCATCTGCATATCTGAGGTTATTGATATTTCTCCTGGCAATCCTGATTCCAGCTTGCGCTTCTTCCAGCCCAGCGTTTCTCATGATGTACTCTACATAGAAGTTAAATAAGCAGAGTGACAATATACAGCCTTGACATGCTCCTTTTCCTATTTGGAACCAGTCTGTTGTTCCATGTCCAGTTCTAACTGTTGCTTCCTGACCTGGATATGGGCTTCTCAAGAGCAGGTCAGGTAGGTGGTCTGGTATTCCCATCTCTTTCAGAATTTTCCACAGTTTATTGTGATCCACACAGTCAAAGGCTTTGACATAGTCAATAAAGCAGAAATATATGTTTTTTTCTGGAACTCTCTTGCTCTTTCGATGATTCAGCAGATGTTGGCAATTTGATCTCTGGTTCCTCTGCCTTTTCTAAAACCAGCTTGAACATCTGAAGTTCATGGTTCATATATTGCTGAAGCTTGGCTTGGAGAATTTTAAGCATTACTTTACTAGCATGTGAGATGAGTGCAACTGTGTGGTAGTTTGAGCAATCTTTGGCATTGCCCTTCTTTGAGATTGGAATGAAAACTGACCTCTTCCAGTACTGTGGCCACTACTGAGTTTTCCAAATTTGCTGACATATTTAGTGCAGTACTTTCACAGCATCTTTTCCATTTAGCAAACCTCACTTCGTATATAGCGTATTACGTTCTTCTGGGTACTATAAAGAATATAAACAAATTATGAACCTGTTCTTAAAATATGCATAGTCTTCTGGGCGAGGAAAAAAAATAGCTGAATGAATTAGATAAGTGTTAAATGTAATAAAATCAAGAAACAGCATCCATTGACTATAGATTAAAATGACCAACAAAGAATCAAGTCCATGTCATTGTTGGATGGTAACTTTCAAATGATTTCTGAAAGTTGTTGTTCAGTTTCCCTGTCTTGTCTGACTCTTCATGATCCCATGGACTGCAGCATGCCACACCTCCCAGTCCCTTACCATCTCCCAGAGTTTACCTAAGTTCATGTCCACTGCATAGGAAGAGCCTCAGCTTCAGCTTCAGCAGCAATCCTTCCAATGAGTATTTGGGATAGATTTCCTTTAGGATTGACTGGTTCGATCTCCTTTTGTCATATTTTTTCTGGCCAAGAAGCAATTGTCTTCTAATTTCATGGCTGCAGTCACCATCTGCAGTGATTTTGGAGCCCAAGAAGAGGAAATCAATCACTGCTTCCACATTTTCCCCTTCTATTTATCATACTTCAAATATGCAGATTACACCACCCTTATGGTAGAAGGTGAAGAACTAAAGGCCTTCTTGATGAAAGTGAAAGAGGAGAGTGAAAAAGTTGGCTTACAACTCAACATTCAGAAAACTATGATCATGGTATCCAGTCCCATCACTTCATGGCAAACAGATGGGGAAACAATGGAAACAGTGAGATATTTTATTTTCTTGGGCTCCAAAATCACTGCAGATAGTGACTGCAGCCATGAAATCAAAAGACACTTGCTCTTTGGAAAAAAAGCTATGACCAACCTAAGAATCATATTAAAAAGCCGAGATATTACTTTGCCAAAAAGGTCCATCTAGTCAAAGCTATGTTTTTTCCAATAGTCATGTACGAATGTGAGAGGTGGACGATAAAAAAAGCTGAGAGCTGAAGAACTGATGCTTTTGAACTGTGGTGTTGGAGAAGACTCTTGGGAGTCCTTTGGACTGCAAGGAGATCCAACAAGTCCATCCTAAAGGAAATCAGTCCTGAATATTCATTGGAAGAACTGATGCTCAAGCTGAAACTCCAATACTTTGGCCACCTAATGCAAAGAGCTGACTCATTGGCAAAGACCCTGATGCTGTGAAAGATTGAAGATGGGAGGAGAAGGGGATGCCAGAGATGTGTGGATGGTATCACCGACTCGATGGACATGAATTTGAGTAATTCAGGGAGTTGGTGGTGGACAGGGAAGCCTGTTGTGCTGTAGCCCATGGGATCACAAAGATTCGGACAGGACTGAGCAACTAAACTGAACTGACTAATGGGTCTGGATGCCTTTTTTTTTTTTTTTTTTTTTAGTTTGAAGGAGGTTTTTTCACTCTCCTCCTTCACCCTCATCAATAGGTTCTTTAGTTCTTTTTTGTTTTCTGCCTTTAGAGTGGTATCATCCGCATATATGATTGTTGAAGTTTCTCCCTCTTATCTTGATTCCAGCTTATAATTCATCCAGACCAGCACTTCTCATGAAGTTCTTTGCATATAGCTTAAATAAATAGGGTGATAATAAACAGCCTTGACATACTCCTTTCCCAACCCTGAACCATTCAATTATTCCATACAGGGTTCTAACTGTTGCTTCCTGAACCAGTTAGTTGTTCCATGCATGTTTCCAGGAGATAGGTAGGATTGTCTGGTATTTCCATCTCTTTAAGAATTTTCCACAGTTTATTATGATCCACAGAGCCAAAGGCTTTGGTGTAGTCAATGAGACATAGGTAGATGTTTTCTTGAATTCCATTGCTTTCTCTATGACCCAGAAAATGTTGGCAATTTGATCTCTGGTTCCTTTGCTTTTTCTAAACCCAGCTTGTACATCTGGAAGTTCTCAGTTCATGTAATTTTGAAGTCTAACATGCAGGCTTTTGAGCATAACATTACTAGCCTGGGAGATGAGTGCAATTTTCCATTGTTACTGTATTCAGAATTATAAAGATAAGAGAGTCTGTCTGAGTCCATGGTTTGTCACAAATTTTAAGTCACATCTTGCATAAGATCAATCTTATATTTTTAAGTATTCACTTATACAAATAGAACACACATTAGGAAATGTTAAACTATATATGCATAGTACAATATAAGAAACCTAGAGTTCCAACTTAGATTTGTGATTGTTTCAACAGATAAATTTATTCAGTAGGAAATTTTACTAATCCAGTTTAGATAGTAATCTTCTTAAACTATTTCTTGTAAGTGGAAACAATAGGAAAACATGAGTAGCAATATTGATAATAGAAAAGATATTCTTTATTTTTAATTTTTTTGAATTTTCCATCTTTTTTTAGGGTTGCCAATCTTTTTATTATTATTTTATTTTTATTATTTTTTTTTATTTTACAATATTGTATTGATTTTGCCACACATCAACATGAATCCACCATGGGTGTACATGTGTTCCCAATCCTGAATCCCTCTTCCACCTCCCTCACCACACCATCCCTCTGGGTCATCCCAGTGCACTAGCCCCAAGCATCCTGCACCCTGCATCGAACCTAGACTGGCTATTCGTTTCTTATATGATATTATACATGTTTCAATGTCATTCTCCCAAAACATCCCACCCTTTCCCTCTCCCACAGAGTCCAAAAGACTGTTCTATACATCTGTGTCTCTTTTGCTGTCTCACATACAGGATTATCATTAATATCTTTCTAAATTCCATATATATGTCTTTGTATATTGTATTGGTGTTTTTCCTTCTGGCTTACTTCACTCTGTATAATCGGCTCCAGTTTCATCCACCTCCTTAGAACTGATTCAAGTGTATTATTTTTAATGGCTGAGTAATATTCCATTGTGCATCTGTTTCACAGCCTTCTTATCCATTCATCTGCTGATGGACATCTAGGTTGCTTCCATGTCCTGGCTATTATAAACTTTGCTGTGATGAACATTGGGGTACACGTGTCTCTTTCAATTCTGGTTTCCTTGGTGTGTATGCCCAGCAGTGGGATTGCTGGGTCATAAGGCAGTTTAATAATAGACAAGATATTCTTTAAAACAAACCTATAAAGAAAGACAAAGAAGGGCAGTATACAATGATAAAAATATAAGATGAGGATACTATACTTATTGACACATATACACCCAATACAGGAGCACCTTAAATGCATAAAGAATAAATATGCTAACAGACATAAAAGGAGAAATTGATAAGAATACAATAGTGCTAACATACTTTAACACTTCAGTGACATCAATGGACAGATCTTACAGAAAACAAATCAAGAAGGCAAGAGATCCTGAATGACACAACAAAACAGTTGAATTTAATTGATATCTATATGGCACTACATTCCAAAAAAGAAAAAAAAAGTCAAGAACCCACAGTACATTTTGTAGGATAGAACACATATGATAAAACAAAACAAGCCTCAACAAATTTAAAAGAATAGAAATTATTTTAGCAATGTTTATGGCAGCAAAACTATACAACTAGAAATCAACTGCAGAAAGGGAATTAAGAAAAATATGACTGCATGGAAACAAACAAAACAAAAGTGCCACTAAAACTCAATGCATCAACAAGAAAATCAAAGAGGAAAGCACGTCAATTCCTCAAGACAAATGACAATTGAAAATACAATCACACCAAAAAATTATGGGGTGCAGCAAAATCAGTTCTAAGAGAGAAGTTCTTAAGAATGCAGGCCTTCCTTAAATAAGAAGACTCTCAATAAACAACCTAAATAACCACGTAAATAAAACAGAAAAAGAAGAGCAAATAAAATTTAAAGTCTGTAGAAGGAAGAAAACAATAAAGACCACAGAGAAAATAAATACAATAGAAGTCAAAGGGGAAAAGAGAAAGGATCAATAAAATCAAAAGTTCATTTTTTAATGAATAAGCAAAATTGCAAAACCTCTAGTTAATTTCACCAAGAAGAGAGAAGACCCATATTTAAAACAAAACAAAACAAAAAATATAAGAAATGAGAGAGGAGAAATAACAACTAATACCACAAAATTTAAAAAAAAAAAAAGAAAAACAATAGTATGTGTATCCCTTCCACTTCCTACCCCTTCCCAGTGCTCTAGGTTGAGTTTCCTGGGTCATACAACAAATTCCCATTGGTTATCTATTTCACATATATATGTCCATGGGAAGTTCAACAGGGAAGAGACCTATGTATCCATATTCATGTTGATGTATGGCAGAAACCAAGGAATATTGTAAAGCAATTATCATTCAATTACAAATAAATAAATTAGAAAAAAAATACTATGAAAAATTATATACCAACAAATTAAACAACCTATAAGAAACAGACTAATTTCTAGAAACATACAGACTGCCAAAACTGAGACAAGAAACAGATAATTTGAACAGACTGATTGTAGAAGCCAAATAGAATTTCCTTATATATATATATATATATATATATGTTCAAGCTGGTTTTAGAAAAGGCGGAGGAACCAGAGATCAAATTGCCAACATCCGCTGGATCATGGAAAAAGCAAGAGAGTTCCAGAAAAACATCTATTTCTGCTTTATTGACTATGCCAAAGCCTTTGACTGTGTGGGTCACAGTAAACTGTGGAAAATTCTGAAAGAGATGGGAATACCAGACCATCTGACCTGCCTCTTGAGAAATCTGTATGCTGGCCAGGAAACAAGAGTTAGAACTGGACATGGAACAATAGACTGGTTCCAAATAGGAAAAGGAGTACATCNGCTCCAAAATCACTGCAGATGGTGACTGCAGCCATGAAATTAAAAGACGCTTACTCCTTGGAAGAAAAGTTATGACCAACCTAGATAGTATATTCAAAAGCAGAGACATTACTTTGCCGACTAAGGTCCATCTAGTCAAGGCTATGTTTTTTCCAGTGGTCATATATGGATGTGAGAGTTGGACTGTGAAGAAGGGTAAGTGCTGAAGAATTGATGCTTTTGAACTGTGGTGTTGGAGAAGACTCTTGTGAGTCCCTTGGACTGCAAGGAGATCCAACCAGTCCATTCTGAAGGAGATCAACCCTGGGATTTCTTTGGAAGGAATGATGCTAAAGCTGAAGCTCCAGTACTTTGGCTACCTCTTGAGAAAAGTTGTCTCATTGGAAAAGACTCTGATGCTGGGAGGGATTGGGGGCAGGAGGAGAAGGGAACGACTTATTATGAGATGGCTGGATGGCATCACAGACTCGATGGACGTGAGTCTAAGTGAACTCCAAGAGATGGTGATGAACAGGGAGGCCTGGTGCACTGCGATTCATGGGGTCGCAAAGAGTCGGACACGACTGACCAACTGAATTGAACTGATTGCAAACAAAAGTTGATGACCAGATGGCTTCACTGTGGATTTCTGCCAAGCATACAAGAAGTTATACCTATGCTTTTTAAACTATTCCAAAAACTTGAAGAGGAGGAAACACTCCCAGAGTCTATGAAGTCCTTACCTTGATACCAAAACCCAGACAAAGACACTATAAAAAAGAAAATTATAGACCAGTATATTTAATAAATATAGATTAAAAAATCCTAAAAAAAAATTAGCAAGCCAAATCCAACAATACATAAAATGATCGTACACCAGGATCAAATTGGGTTCATTCCAAGGTGGCAAGGATACTTCAATACACACAAATCAATCAATATGATATATCACATCAACATAAAAAAAAAAAAAAAACAGGAGCATCTTAACTGGTGAAAAAAAATTGATAAGTCAAGCATTTGATCTAATTCAACATTCCTTTAATATAAATATTCTCACCAAAGTGAATATAGATGAAACATATTTCAATATAGTTAAAGCTATTTATGACAAATTCAGAGCCAACATAATACTCAGTGGTGGAAGCTGAAAGTCTTCCCTCTAACTTATGGAACAAGACAAGGATTCCTACTCTAATCACTTTTATTCAATATAGTATTGGAACTTATAGCTAAAGCAATGACCAAGAGAGAGAAGTAAAAGTTATCCAAATTGGAAAAGAAGAGGTAAAATTGTCATATGCAGATCACATGATTCTCTATGTAGAAAACCTTAAAGACTCCACAAAAAACATAGCTAATGAATAAATTCAACTAGGTAGCAGGATATGATTAATATGCAAAAGCATGTATTTCTTTATATTAACATGAAATATTATAAAGGGAAAGTGAAAAAAAAATATTTAAAATTGTATTAAAAATACCTAGGATTAACCTAATCAAGGAGGTGAAATACTTCACAATGAAAGCTACAAAACATTTATAAAGAAATCTGAAGATAATTCAAAACCATTAAAAAATAGCCTATGCTACTGATTTGGAAGAATTAATGTTGTTAAAATATCCATAAAATCACAAACCATCTAAAGATTTAATGTGATCCCTATCACATTACCCATGATGTGTTTATGTGGAACAACATGAGACTCAAAGTTCCCAAAGCAATCCTTAGGAAAAATATCAAGTTTATTTCAGTTCAGTTGCTCAGTCGTGTCCTATTCTTTGCGACCCCATGGACTGCAGCACGCCAGGACTCTGTCCATCACCAACTCCCAGAGTCCACCCAAACCCATGTCCATTGAGACAGTGATGCCATCCAACCGTCTCATCCTATATCGTCCCCTTCTCCTCCTGCCCTCAATCTTTCCCAACATCAGGGTCTTTTCAAAGGAGTCATCTTTTTTCATCAGTGACCAAAGTATTGGAGTTTCAGCTTCAAAATCAGTCCTTCCTATGAATATTCCTTCCTATGAATATTCAGGACTGATCTCCTTTAGAATAGACTGGTTGAATCTCCTTGCAGTCCAAGGGACTCTCAAAAATCTCCAACATCACAGTTCAAAATCATCAATTCTTCAGTGCTCAGCTTTCTTCACAGTCCAACTCTCACATCTATACATAACCACTGGAAAAACCATAGCCTTGACTAAATGGACCTTTGTTGGCAAAGTAATGTCTCTGTTTTTGAATATGCTATTTAGGTTGGTCATAACTTTCCTTCCAAGGAGTAAACATCTTTTAACTTTATGGCTGCAATCACTATTTGCAGTGATTTTGGAGCCCAAAAATATAAAGTCTGACACTGTTTCCACTGTTTCCCCATCTATTCCCCATGAAGTGATGGGACCGAATGCCATGATCTTCGTTTTCTGAATGTTGAGCTTTAAGCCAACTTTTTCACTCTCTTCTTTCACTTTCATCAAGAGGCTTTTTAGTTCCTCTTCACTTTCTGCCATAAGGGTGATGTCATCTGCATATCTAAGTTTATTGATATTTCTTCTGGCAATCTTGATTCCAGCTTGTGCTTCATCCATTCCAGCGTTTCTCATGATGTACTCTGCATATAAGTTAAATAAGCAGAGTCACTATACAGCCTTGATGTACTCCTTTTCCTATTTGGAACCAATTTGTCGTTCCATGTCCAAAGTTGAAGGCATAACCTTCCCAGAGATCAGGCAATGCTACTGTAATCAAAGTAACATAGTTTTGGTACAAAAACAGAGGCCAGAATATACCTACACACCTATGATTAATTAATCTTTGACAAAGAAGCAGGAATATACAATGAAGAAAAGATTCTTCAGAAAAGTCTCCTCAGCAAGTTGGATTGGGAAAGCTGAACAGCCTTGTGTAAATCAATGAAATTAGAATGCTCCAAATACACACCATATACAAAAATAAACTCAAAATGGTTTAAATACCTAAATTTAAGAAATGAACCATAAAAGTCCCAGAAAAGACCATATCCAAAATGTTCTCTGACAGATTATATCAACCTTTCTTAGATCACTCTTCCAAGGGAAATAATATATGCAAATGCAAAAATAAACAAATTGGACCTAATTAAGCTTAAGAGTTTTTGCACAGCAAAGGAAACCATAAAAAATAAAACATACAAATGGAAGAAAATATTTGCAAATGATGTATCTGATAAGAGATTAATTTCCAAAATCTAAAAACAGTTCATAAAACTCAATATCAAAAAGTAAAGAACCTAATCAAATATGGAGAGAAGATCTAAGTAAACATTTCTCCAAAGAAAACATATATGTGGTCAACAGGTACATGAAACAATGCTAAACATCACTAGATATTAGAGAAATGCAAATCAAAACTATGATGAGGTACCACTTCACACCACCAGAATGACTATCATCAAAAATTCTACAGATAGTAAATTCTGGAAAGGATGTGTAGAAAAAGGAACTCTCCTACACTCTTGGTGGGAATGTAAATTGATGCAACCACTATGGAGAACAGTATGAAGTTTTCTTTAAAAATGAAAAGTACTGTGGTCTTCCCTGGTATTTCAGCTGGTAAAGAGTCCACCTTTAGTTCAGGAGACTACAGTTTGATTCCTTTGTCAGGACGATCCCCTGGATAAGGGTTAGGCTACCCACTCCAGTATTCTTGGGCTTCCTTGGTTGGTTCAGATGACAAAGAATCTACCTGCACTGCAGGAGACCTGGGTTCTATCTCTGGGTTGGGAAAATCCCCTGGAGGAGGGCATGGCAACCCATTCCAGAATTCATGCCTGTAGAATCCCCATGGACAGAGGAGCTTGCTGGGCTGCAGTCTATGGAGTCACATAATTGGACACGACTGATTGACTAAGCACACACACAGAAGTACTCTATGACCCAGCAATCCCACTTCTACACATATATCTGGAAAAGATGAAAACTCTAATTAGAAATGATTCGGGAACCCCAATGTAATCATTGTAATAGCACTAAATTCAAGAACCAAGACGTGCAAGTAAACTTAATGTTCATCAACAGTTGAATGTATAAAGAAGGTGTGATATGTATAATGAAATATTAATGATCCATAAAGAAGAAATACTGCACTCTTCTGAAACATTAATAGACCCTAGATATTGTCATACTGAGTGAAATAAGTCAAAGAGAAAAAAACAAATATTATATCACGTATATGTGGAATCTAAAAAGTTATATTAATAAAATATTTACAAAACAGAGTCAAACACATAGAAAACAATCTCTTGGTTACCAAAAAGTGGAAAGGAGAGAGGATAAATTAGGAGTATTGGATTAACAGATATAAACCATTGTTATAATAGATAAGTAACAATGAAATCCTCCATTGCGCAGGGAACTGTATTCAAAATCTTATAGTTATGTAATATGGAAAAAAATCTGAAAAAATATATGTAGGAATCATGTTGCTGTACACCTGAGGCTAAAAGAATATCGTAAGTCAACTATATTTCAGCTTAAAAAAATTATTCTGCAAAATGAAACAAAAATGTTGAAATTCAGAACACTAGGGAGATACCTGCAAGAATAATTTCTATCTTTTGTTGTTTTGTTTTTTTCTTGGTAAAAACTGGATTAGGATGATAGCTTTGACAATAGTAAAGAAGAAGCACTAGAGATGTGTGCAAGATAAATAGCATCAAACAGTGAAGAAGTAGTGAAGACAAGATAACTGAAAAGGAAGGAAACTGTAAAACAAAAACAAAAAGTATACATTTTTAAGCTAATTCACTGAATGTTCTGTCTTGGCACCTATAATGAAAATCAGGTTGGCATAAACGTGGCTAGACATAGATGGGAAACTCTTGCAGGCATAAGAATCTGGTGACTCCGAAAGATGAGCAGGCTCTCTGGTGTTTTTTTTTTTTCCTCTTACATGAATCACAACAATGTTATTTTACAGGTATAAAAATGTCATTCTCAAGAAGGTAAGGTAATTAAAATAAGCTTATAGTTTTAAGGAGTAAATCCTCTAAAAATGTGGTTTTATACTATTCTGTAATATGAGAATTACCTGAGGTACACATTAAAAATTTAAATTCATGGTCAAGGATCCATGAATCTGTCATTTGATTACTATTTTTGTTGATTTTTAACCCACACTGAAGTTGAGAACAGCTGAGGATCTTCAAAGATGGCACATGTGAAACTCTTTAGTTAACTTTATTTGGCATCTGTGAGAATATGCTTGGTGGACCTCCCGAGGCAGAGGGCATGGGTGAGCAATGGTCTCAGAGCAGCTGAGGTCAGAAAATCCTTCCTGCATTTTGAGGCCACTCATTCCTCCCTTTTATTTCTCCTGACCAGTGGCCACCAACAGCAGGGATACTAAGAAAGACCCTATCTTGGGAGAAACAGGGCTTCTGTGGGGGCCATCTTTGTCTCAGGGAGCCCAAACCTTCCTTAGAAGACCTGCCAATCTGGTATGCTTCCATCCACCCTTTTGTCTCTCCTTCACTCAGGTCTCGTCTGTTTTCCCCATGTAAATCTATTCCCCAGTAGAGTCCTTACATATTTGATTCTTTCTTGGTTTCTACTTCTTGAAAAACCCAAACTAGCTCTTTTTTTTTTTTTTTTCACTTTGAATAGACTATGATGAACATAGTTTCACTCTTTACTAATGACACCTGGTTTATGTTTTTATAATGCATATAGTTGTATTGCTTTAGAATCCTTGATGTAGCATGTACAGTATAATTCCCTAGTAATAACCATAACACTTACTGAATAGTTCTGAAGGACCAGGCTGAATTCTAAGTACTCTATATTCATTATTATGATTAGTGTTGTGCTGGTAAAGAACCTTTAAAAGGGATCTTTTAAAATAACATTTGCCAACTATTGTGGTGAAAAAAACCTTCCACCATGGCCAATTTCAATTTATTAACAGGATTGCCAACTAATTGGCTTAGTTCTTTAACATTTAACACGTGGTTCTTGAATGTTGGTAGGAGCCTGTCTGAATACATGAGATTAGTCAAAAATCTTTGTATAATTTTTGATGTAACATTTTAATTCCAACTCTATTGTTGAAGATTAAATTAGAAATTTTCTCTCAGATTACTAAAACTAAGTTTATTTTATTTTTTTTAACTGTATTTATTTATTTTTTACTTTATTTTACTTTACAGTACTGTATTGGTTTTGGCATACATTGACATGAATCCGTCATCATGTAAAACTAAGTTTATGAGCCTTGACAAAATCAAAGTTATTATGATTTGTTTTTTCTTAGTTAAGTCCAGTTTTGAGGATGGATGGGGTGCAGGCTTAGATTTTTGAGTCAGCTACGTATACTTCAGGCTACCTGATACATGCACATATATTGCACGTGTATTTAGTTACAAGGCCTCCATTTGTACTGACCTTCATTTTCATTGTATTAATAGAAATCAGCTACTCACAACTTATACAAATGGTAATTGTTGTCCTTATTAACTGCTCAGGAGTGGGAAGGGTAGGACGATGGCTGGCCACAAAACAGGAAACGGGTCACTTGAAGTTGAACTTCTTAATAGAGCTTCTTCATGTCCTCCATATACTTAGTCTCCTTAAACAGCCCACATATAAATGTAAAAGTCTATCTAAAATGGACTGTCTTTTCCATAGAGGAAAGGGGGTTTAATGGATATATAAATAGAGAATAATAAAAGGTTGATGAGATGATGTGATTTCTGCATAAGAATGATACATATTAACAGAAGCCTAAGCTTGGGAGCTTCTTAAGTTTTAATGCACTGAATATCAGCATTTAATGAGATCTGTCAGGATTTTTAAGAACCAGAAAAAATTGGCTTCAAAGTTCAAATGCAAAAAGCAATTTTGTATTCTTTCTTTCCTCAGAATATTTCTAGCTAAGGATAAGGTTCTAGTTCTATCACATTGTAAATAAGTAGTTAAAGTGTTAGTCGTTCAGTTATATCCAACTCTTTGTGAGCCCATGGACTATATAGCCCACTAGGCTCCTCCGTCCATGGAATTCTCCAAACAAGAATATTGGAGTTGGTGGCCATTCCCTTCTCCAGGGGATCTTCCCAACTCAGAAGTTGGACCCAGGTCTCTCAGATTTTGAGAAGATTCTTTACCTTCTGAGCCACCAGGGCATCCCGTAATGCTACAATAATAAAAGCAGCATGCTAGGAGTTAAGATTAGAACTGGGACAGAACTGATAGTTTAGAAATAGATCCAGAATTAGGTATAGATTGGGCATATGATAAAACAGGCACTTAACATTTGTGGGAAAAAAGATTATTTAATAAATCACTTTGTGACAACCATTTCAGAGGAAAAATAATGTTGTATTTCTACTTCTAAGATAAAAATAAACTCCAGATTGAAAAAAAAAAAAAAAGTTAAGAGAAAGAAAAAATGAGGCCAAAGAAGTTCAAGATAAAAATAAGAACAGTTTACATTTAAAAAATAATTTTGAAAGTGACAAAATAATTTTTTATAACAGAAAACAAACTCAATAAGATGTAAAGTTTAGAAATGTATCTTCTTTAAAAAATATTTTTAAACAAATGCCTATTTGACAAGAAATCAATAATAACATAAAGATAGGATTTTGAGATTATTTCATTTGATTCCTAATTTGAATGACAAATACTTCACATTGTGATGCTGTGTTAAGTCCAAAACCTCTGATCACATAAGTGAACACACTAGGTTCTCTTTCTCCTGAGTTGCACGGTGGATGCACATTTGACACTACTCCCTCTCTTTGGGGGAGGGCCTGATCAAGGGGAGAGATCAGAGGAATGAACCTGGAGTTCACCTGGAAGAGGGGTAGCATTACGATTACATGGGGTAAGCCCTGGTGGCTCAGTGGTAAAGAATCTGCTTGCCAATGCAGGAGATGCAGGTTCAATCCCTGGGTTGGGAAGATCCCTTGAAGAAGGAAATGGCAACCCACACCAGTATTCTTGCCTGGAGAATCACAGGGACTGAGGAACCGGGCCAACTATAGTCCATGGGGTTGCAAAGAGTCAACCATGACTGAAGCGACTGAGCACACAGACATACACCATTGTCTGGATTTGAAGGATTTCCTTAGTCCTTTGTTTTCAGGGCTGTCTTTTCAGTGATATTGTTGTTATAAACTTGATGTTTTTCATACATTTATTTTCTATAACTCTCTCATAGCCCTCTCTGCAACCTTCAAATATACCTTAATTTGTTAGCTTATTCTTTTCATCTTGATATCTTAGCAATTATTAGAAGCAAGATGATCAAGAAGAAGATAGAATTCTAAAACAAAATTATACATTATAATTCTCATATCCAATTAACCACCTTTGTACCTGGAGTAGGAATTATAAAAATCTGTTGTGAGTAGACCGGTAGGATAAGGGATTCAGAGAGGAAGTTGATAATTTATTGCCAAATAATCATATAAAAGGCATATTTATTATTAATAGCTTTTAAAAAAGCAATAAATGATACACACACACATACACAAAATAGTAGTGTAAAGTATTAACATCTGTAAAAAAGGTGCTATGGTGAGACCTCAGAGGGTAACAGGCAGGAAGGCCAGAGGTCTCCAAGCAGAAAGAGGAAATAAACTACAAATGGCAGATTTCTTTTTGCTTTTTGTTTTCTTGTCTATTGATGAAACCAGTTCTGCCTAAAACTAATATATATTTTTTCTTTTCTCAAATCTTGGTCTGATAATGGCTCAACAAACCAGTATTCCTGTCAATTGTTTTATGGCTGGGAGATGACACACCTGACATCCTACCTCAAAAATGCATATTGTGGGAGAGGGACCTGGTGAAACTCCCTCAGCCTTGAGATGTTTCTTTTATCTGATTAATAGCTTTCTAACAGACCTAAAGCACCTTGCTAAAAACTAGCAGGAGAGCACTCTTTCTGACTCTTCTTTACTTCTATATCAGAAGCTTTCCCTATCTCCATTATACTTTAATAAAACTTTGCTACACAAAAAGCTCCAAGTAGTCAAGTCTTACCTCTGACCCCTTATCGAAATCCTCTCTTCTGGAGGTCACGAATCCCAGCTTGCAGCAGCAACCTTTCAGGCCCAATACGTATAAATATATATTTCTATTTATTTATCCATCTGGATCATTATGGTTTTTTGCTTTACTTCTTAGAGGACAACTTTAGTTAGCTAAGAACAATAGTACTTTTAAATTGACAGTTAAAGTCTCAATATATGACACTTCTTTGTAATTTGTCTAAATATGCACTAATATCTTTTATCTGGGCATCATTAGTTTAATTAAAATTGGTTTGAGTTATAATCCTTAAAATTGAATAATCATTAACTTGTTATGGCCATTGACTGATTTCTAAAGAGATGATTTCCCATCTTAATATGCACAATTATGCAGACCAGCGAATATTATTTCTGCATTTCAGAAATTCAAGTTTGCTGGTCTGATTCAATAAAAGATTTAAAGCACTACAGTAGTGCATTCAGTGAAGCTCTTCCCATGTCCCTCATTTTTTCACATGTCTTTAACCATCCACTTCTTTTCTCAGCCTTCAAGAACCAGCTTGAGATTTTCTCTAGCTTGTTTTTTTTTTTTTAATGCATTCTTAAAAAATGAAATGATGTAAGGAGTTCCATGACAATGTGGCCACATTTCTTATGCTTTCTCCCAAAGTAATTGTTGGAAATGTTTCTTAGCTTGGTTATCATAAATTTTTTTTGACATCTGACATTGAAGTTTAATTCTACATAGCTAGAAGGAATCTGAGCAAAATGGTAAGAATATGAGGTAAGTTTTAGGACAATTTCAGTCTTTCTTTTTTCACCCGCTCAGTCTTTTCCTGAAAATGTGAATATATATTCCATTGTCAGGAAATGAAAGTGGAATATATATATTTCATATTTCCTCTTTCTTCACAAGCTGATCCTATGGATAATGAGTCAATATTTCCTAATCAGCATTGGTTACATAAATTGTGGGCTCAGTGAAAATTGAAACTGCAAAGCCTCCTGTTCAAAAAGCAGGAAAGAACAGTGGAGCTTTAAGGCTTTAAAATATAAACCTTTTTCTTTTCTTCTGCAGTCTCTATCTTGATTTGAAATGGTGATTTTTATATTTAATGTTGTAAGTAAAGGAATGTGTTTATTTAAATTATTTTATTGAATTTTATTGTTAATTTTTATTGTTTAATGCCAATTTCAAATGCAAGTATGCCAATTGTAAAATACCCATTTAAAAATATTTAACAACTATGTGGATGTATTAAAATTGCACAATCTGTATTCATTAGCTTGTACATGGATATGTATTTACTCTAAAGAACAGTGAAAACTGTGCCCACAAATATCTCATCTGTATTTTCATCCAGTTTTATTGAGAGATAATTTATATAACACTATTTTATAAGTTTAGAAAATACAGTATAATGTGTTGACTTGCATATATTGTAAAATGATTACCACAGTAAATTTAGTTAACATCCATCATTTCATATAGATACAAAGAAAGAAAAAAATGCTTTTTCATTTTGATGGCAATTTTTATTTTTTTTATTATTATTTTTTTTTCTTCAGTCAAAACGATCTTTCCTCTTTGTAGTTCTCAAATATACCATACAACATTGTTAACTGTAGTTATAACCTTACACATTAAGGTCACATTCCCAGTACTTTTTTACATAGTAACCAGAAATCTTATTTATTTTTCTATGAGTTTGGTTGTTTTGGGTGGGTTCCTTTTTTTTTTTTTTTTTTTTAGATCCTATCTATACATGAGATGATACAGTCTTTGTCTTTTTCTGTTTGACATTTCATTCAGCATAATGTACTCAAGTTCCATCCATGCTGTCACAAATGGCAAGATTTTCCTCTTTTTTAGATCATTAAATAACTTTCCATATTTTGTATATTTGGCATCTCTGGTGGCTCAGATGGTAAAGAAAGAATCTGCCAGTAATACAGGAGACTCAGATTCAATTCATGGGTCAGGAAAATCCACTAGAGAAGGGAATGGACATGTACTCCAGTATTCTTGTCTGGAGAATTCCATGAACAGAGGAGCCTGGCAGTTTCTGTATCACATCTTCTTTACCCAGTCATCTGTGGAAGAAGATTTAGATTGCTTTCACATCTTGGCTATAATGAATATGCTGCAGTGAACATGAGGGTGCAGATATTTCTTCAACAGTATTTCATTTCCTTTGGATAAATATTCAGAAGTAGATTTGCTAAATCATATGATAACTCTATTTTTAATTTTGTGAGGACCTTCAAACTTTTTTCCATAGTGGTTGTACCAGTTCACATTCTCATCAATGGGGTAAAAGGATTCACTTGTCCTTTTGATAATAGCCATTGTAATGGATGTGAAGTAATATCTTGCTGTGGTTTAAATTGTATGTCCCTAATGACTCGATGGACATGAGTCTGAGTGAACTCCAGGAGTTGGTGATGGACAAGGAGGGCTGGTATGTTACGATTCATGGAGTTGCAAAGAGTCAGATATGACTGAGTGACTGAACTGAACTGAACTGAACTGAATGACTAACGATATTGAGAAACTTTTCAAGTTCCTATTGGTATTGTTTCTGTATCTTCTATGAAAAATATTTATTTGGGTCTTTTGCCCATTGTTCAACTGTATTATTTGGGATTTTTTGCTAGTATGTGCATGCTAAGTCTTTTCAGCCCTGCCTGGCTCTTTGAGACCCTATTGACTGTAGTCTGCCAGGCTTCTCTGTCCATGGGATTCTCTAGGCAAGAATACTGGAGTGGGTTGCCATGCCCTGCTCCAGTGGATCTTCTTGACCCAGGGACTGAATCCATGTCTCCTATGCTGCCTGCATTGACAGGCAGGTTCTTTACCAGTAGTGCCATCTGGGAAGCCCCAGTAAGTTATGTGTTATTTACATATTATGAGTTCTTTATATATTTTGGATAATAACCTCTTATTGTATATATGCTTTTCAAATATTTTTCCCTTTCTGTATCTTTCTTCCCCCCGTTGATCATTTCATTTGCTCTGCCTCATCAGTTTTTATTCTGTCTATTCTATCAACACTACCTTCAACTTACTGATGAATAAGGAGACGAATAAAGGAAAAGAAACCATGGGTTGCCCTGTCTTTGTCTTTCCTTCATTATTTTCATTTTCAGCATAAATGATTAGTTAATATAAGGAAAAATGATTAATAAATGATATGGTACAGTACCTTAGTCATTCAAATTATGGTATTGCCTTCTTTCCACGTTGGAAGCAAGTCATCGTTTCAAAAAACATATTTGCCTTGAGGGCTATCAGTGTTTGTACTTAATCATAGATATAACATCCTAAGTTTGTGCTCCCTTTGAGTCTCCTTGAATTCCATGAATTGTGGATCTATAGAAATTCTGTCTTCATGGGACATCTCCAAGTGTTACATGAAAACAAGATGGCAAGGAACAATGAAAACATATATTGTATGTATCTCCTCTGCTTAAATATGTACTTCATTGATGTATCAGAATTCATCTACAAAATACAATTCAAAAGATAAAATTGTTGAGAGACAGCAAGAGCAAAGATATTAAACCACATGTGGAGTCCTTCTGAATAAAAGGTCCTATGTAACTGTAGGCTTCCCTGGCAGCTCAGAGGTTAAAGCGTCTGCCTGCAAAGCAGGAGACCTGGGTTTGATCCCAGGATTGGGAAGATCCCCTCGAGAAGGAAACGGCAACCCACTCCAGTATTCTTGCCTGGAGAATCCCTTGAATGGAGGAGCCTGGTGGGCTACAGTCCACAGGGTCGCAAAGAGTCGGACACGACTGAGCAACTTCACTTTCACTTTCACGTAACTGAACAGGTTATCTACCCATGAAGCCAGAACTTGTCTCATTCATTCTTCATGACTTAGTTCAAAAATTAAAACCTCATGGATCCTAATAATTGCTCTGTTTCCTTTATTTCCATATTAACATGTGCAGATAACTATTGCTATAAATTCATGCAGAAATTTATAGCTAGTATTTTACTTATTTGCTGCTTCATCCTAGTATTAGATTGTTAGCTGTTTCACCTTCATATCCTCAGTTCAGTTCAGTTCAGTCACTCAGTCATGTCCGACTTTTTGCAACCCCATGAATTGCAGCACGCCAGGCCTCCCCGTCCATCACCAACTCCCGGAGTTCACTCAAACTCACGTCCATCAAGGTGGTGATGCCATCCAGCCATCTCATCCTCTGTTGTCCCCTTCTCCTCCTGCCTCCAATCTCTCCCAGCATCAGAGTCTTTTCCAATGAGTCAATGATTTGCGTGAGGTGGCCAGAGTACTGGAGTTTCGGCTTTAGCATCATTCCTTCCAAAGAACACCCAGGACTGATCTCCTTTAGAAAGGACTGGTTGGATCTTCTTGCAACCCAAGGGACTCTCAAGAGTCTTCTCCAACCCCACAGCTCAAAAACATCAATTCTTTGGCACTCAAGCTTTCTTCACAGTCCAACTTTCACATCCATACATGACCACTGGAAAAACCATAGCCTTGACTAGACGGACCTTTGTTGACAAAGTAATGTCTCTGCTTTTGAATATGCTATCTAGATTGGTTATAACTTTCCTTCCAAGGAGTAAGCGTCTTTTAATTTCATGGCTGCAATCACCGTCTGCAGTGATTTTGAATCCTAGTGTTGTCTTAATAGAAATTATTTAACAAATTGTAGTTGCTTAAGAATATTGAATTAATGAATTATCATAAAAATGAATTAATGAAATTATAAAGTAAATAAATTATGATCTTATTTATAGTATATGATTTAAAAGTGACTAAGTGATATCAGGGTGGAATCAAATGTATTTATGTATTAGGAAGTGTTTTCAGTGTGCTAAAAATATTGTGTGGAAGTGGTGTATTGTACATCATCAGAACATATCTATAACGAACAATAAGAACTATCATTTACCTGAAATCTAGCATACCCATAGAAAGTGAGTTGTCAGAAGCCACACAGATACTAAAGGAAAACATTTAGACTGAATTGATTCCAAGCCTAATAAGCATTTCACAAACTCCAGTGGTTTTCTGATACCTCATTATTAGCTAAGTACATATTTTACTTAGCTAAAAAAAATGAAAAAAAAAAGTGCTCTGCTGTTTTCATTAATTTTCAATTCATTTTTTTTAATAAAGGTGTGAATTTCTTCTTTAAAAAAGAAAAATATATCTATTTTAATTGAAGGATAATTACTTTACAATATTGTGATGGCTTTTGCAGTACATCAACATGAATCAATAGTTATACATGTGGCCCCCCATCTCTAACACCCCTCCCCTTCCCTCCTTTTGCAAAACTCACTACTTAGTCTTGACCCGTTTGGACAAAGGCATTCCTGGAGTTGCCCTGACTCATCTTGGAATGTCTTCTCCTCTTTTCACTAGATATTATTCTTTCTTTGTAGTTTAGGTCAAGTCCTCCTCTCCATAAAGCTTTTTATAATGATTATTCTAATGATCCCTTTTTTCTCTCTGACTCAGGTAGTATTAATAGTTTACTTTGAAATCTAGCAGACATATCCCCTTGATTAATTTATTAATTTATGTAAACATTTTGAGTACCTATTAATTGTCCAATACTATTATGTGTGCTTGGAGGATATTAGCTAATAGATAGGGTAAAAAAAACTTCAAACTCTTATGGAGCTTATTATGAACATTTATTTGTATGTATTTTTCTTTGTTCTCTAGTTTCTTTCTTTCTTTTTTTTTAGAGCTTCCATTTTACTTTATTTTACTTTACAGTACTCTATTGGTTTTGGCATACATTGACATGAATCTGCCATGTGTGTACACGAACTCCCAAACATGAACCCCCCCTCCCACCTCCCACCCCACNTTAATAGAAAAACCTATACTTAGTTTTAAAACTCCAGATGCATATCAGAATAATCTTGGAACTTTTTAAAAAGACAAATGCCCAGGTATTGCTTTTTTTTTTTTACTGCCAGAGATCCAAACATGTTTCCAATAAGTGGCCATGTTAAGAAAACTCCTGGCTGTCTCTTATACACATCTAGATGTGTATAAGAGACAGATTGTGTGGTGTTTGACACAGGAGTTTTATTTCTTTACATTTCAAGTTCTCACAAAAAAGTGAAAGTACTACATTATAATATGTATAATGTTTTGAATTTTAATACAGTGTTAATAATTTAGTAAATATATAGTTGAGTAACTGGACTTTTGTTAACAAAACATTACACAGGTATTAATGGAGAGGTTTAATTTTAGATATTGCATGCATCCACATAATTATTAATAAATGTTTTTATAGTCTAATTTTAATACTTTAGCATATGATATATGCATTGGATGTTTTAATTATTTCAATAGTCCAATTAAATAAATATAATTCCCATTTATAGACCAGGCCTTGGAGGCTAATTAAGTTTTCATGGTTTTTACAGGACTTGGATTAAAACTCAGATATTTCTAAACCAGAAGGCATTCTGTTTACAAAATACCATAAATACTACACAACTAGGAAGTGATAAACTGAATTAGGATGGGAGCAGAAGCCAGTTATGTGCATCTCAGACATTTACCCAGATAGCTGGGTAGTATGAAATTTCATTTTAATAGGTAATTTCATGACAGATACAACAGCTTTAATGCCCCTCACTTTACATGAATACAAAATTAACTAGAGACAGAAATACACATATGCATATAAGAATAAAAGCATTTAATTAAAAGAGTCTTCTTATAACCTATTCTGTGTCTATTGAAAATGTAATTAACAGCATAAAGCTCAAGGTTCCAGGCTCCACAAATATGGCATAAATGAAGTGATCTGTTACTGAAAGAGTGTAGTATTCAAATATTATTCCAGTGATCTATGCCTATGCATTGTCACTTTCCTGATGTTTCTGCACGTTGGAAATTTGAAAGGTTAGAGTCTTTAGCTGGAATGAAACTTGACACTTGTGTAGAGAGAGATGCAGTGTGGCATACTGAAAAAGAATAATGTAAGCTTGGAGTCAGTTAGATACCTAAGTTCAAATCTAATGAAAGCCATTTTTAGCTGTGAGATTTTGACTGTGTGATTCTAAAACTCATCATACTGGTTAATACAATGGAAATACTCAAAATCTTAATCAGTTCAGTTCAGTTCAGTCGCTCAGTCGTGTCCGACTCTTTGCGACCCCATGAATCGCAGCAGTTACTGAAAGAGTGTAGTATTCAAATATTATTCCAGTGATCTATGCCTATGCATTGTCACTTTCCTGATGTTTCTGCACGTTGGAAATTTGAAAGGTTAGAGTCTTTAGCTGGAATGAAACTTGACACTTGTGTAGAGAGAGATGCAGTGTGGCATACTGAAAAAGAATAATGTAAGCTTGGAGTCAGTTAGATACCTAAGTTCAAATCTAATGAAAGCCATTTTTAGCTGTGAGATTTTGACTGTGTGATTCTAAAACTCATCATACTGGTTAATACAATGGAAATACTCAAAATCTTAATCAGTTCAGTTCAGTTCAGTCGCTCAGTCGTGTCCGACTCTTTGCGACCCCATGAATCGCAGCACGCCAGGCCTCCCTGTCCATCACCATCTCCCGGAGTTCACTCAGACTCACATCCATCGAGTCCGTGATGCCATCCAGCCATCTCATCCTCGGTCGTCCCCTTCTCCTCCTGCCCCCAATCCCTCCCAGCATCAGAGTCTTTTCCAATGAGTCAACCCTTCGCATGAGGTGGCCAAAGTACTGGAGTTTTAGCTTTAGCATCATTGCTTCCAAAGAAATCCCAGGGTTGATCTCCTTCAGAATGGACTGGTTGGATCTCCTTGCAGTCCAAGGGACTCTCAAAAGTCTTCTCCAACACCACAGTTCAAAAGCATCAATTCTTCGGTGCTCAGCTTTCTTCACAGTCCAACTTTCACGTCCATACATGACCACAGGAAAAACCATAGCCTTGACTAGGTGGACCTTAGTTGGCAAAGTAATGTCTCTGCTTTTGAATATACTATCCAGGTTGGTCATAACTTTTCTTCCAAGGAGTAAGCGTCTTTTAATTTCATGGCTGCAGTCACCATCTGCAGTGATTTTGGAGCCCAAAAATCTTAATAAGATTAAAAATAATTTGTGGGAAGTCCTTGGCATGTAATAGATATTCAACATGAGCAGCCACTATTATACATCTTAACTCAATCATTCTTGTCTGGAAATCCACCCACTTTCATTACTAGGGAACTTGTTTTCATTTCTCATAGCCTAGTAATACTATCCATTTCCCTTTTAATGTGAGCCCTAGGCACTCAGAAATAATTAGAGATTCAGCCTTTGCCTGCTAATATCACTTTTCATCTGCTTGGTAATAGCACTGTCACTCATGCATACTTACCTTTCCCATTGTCATGATCACAAGACTGTTAGCTCTGGAAGGCAAAAACTGTCTGATTCATATTTCTATCACTAGATGTTTGGAGTTCCACTCTGTCAATAAATATCATGTGCTATATGCTGATGCCATATTTTGACAGTGATGTTATGTCTAAAATCGAACACTAGTTTAAATCATGGACGAACTTGGTAACTTTGGATTATGTGACACAAATGGTTTCTCTGAATACATACCTCAGTTTTAACTGGAATAACAATAGATGACTTTAATGAAGTTTTGAAGCTTTGGGAAGCCATAGGATGATAGAGATAGATGGGATTTTAAGATCGTCTGGTTGGTCCTTTGAAAATCGCAGAGTATAAGGGCATGTGCTCATCTCCTCCTGTGAGAGCACCAAAATCACAGCTAGCTGTTGAACAACCATCGACAAAAGGATGCTGGAACCTACCAATAAAAGATACCCCAAGTCCAAAGACAAAGAAGAAGCCACAGGGAGATGGTAGGAGGAACACAATCATGATAAAATCAAGTCCCATACCTGCTAGGTGGGTGACACACAAACCAGAGAACCATAATGCCAAGGAAGTTCTCCCACTGCTTGTAAAGGTTCAGAATCCCATATCAGGCTTCCCAGTCTAGGGACCCAAGAAAGGGGCTTGGAATTCCCAGAGGCACTGATCTTGAAGCCCAGTGGGATTTGATTACAAGACTTCCACAGGTCTGTGGGAAACAGAGATTCCAGGCTTGGAGAGCCTACACACAAACAAAACCTTTTGTGCATCAAGACTCAGAGGAAAGGAGCAAAGCAGCAGTGACCCCGTAGGAAACTGAGCCAAAACCACCTCCTAGTGTTGGAGGATCTACTGTGGAGGCATGGGTCAGCAGGGGTTCACCACAGCAACAGCGGTACTGGCAGCAGCTGCCTGGGAGGGTCCCCTTTGGCATAAATATACTTGGAGGTCACCATCCCAGATGAAGGGACAAGATAAAACCCCAGAAAAACAGCTAAATGAAGCGGAGATAGGCAACCTTTCAGGAAAATAATTCAGAATAATGATAGTGAATATGACTCAAGATCTCAGAAAAAGAATGGAGGCAAAGACTGAGAAGACGTAAGAAATATTTACCAAAGATCTATAAGAACTAAACAACGAACATACAAAGATGAATAATACACTCGAGGGAATCCATAGTAGAATAATTGAGGCAGAAGCATGGATAAATGACCTGGAGTACAGAATTTTGGAAATCACTGTCACAGAACAGAATATACAGAAAATAATGAAAAGAAATTAAGACAGTCCAGGAAACCTCTGGGTTAACATTAAATGCACCAACATTCACATTATAGGGGTCCCAAAAGGAGAAGAAATAAAGGATCTATGAAATATTTGAATCAATAATAGCTGAAAATTTCCCTAACATGGGGAAAGAAATAATTAACCAAGTCAGGAAGCATGGAGAGTCTGAGGCAGGATAAACCCAAGGAGGAACACATCGAGACACATAGTAATCAAGCTGAGAAAAATTGAAAACGGAGATCAAATATTAAAAGCAACAAGGGAAACACAACAAACAACATATGGGAACTCCCATCAGGCTATCAGCTGATCTCTAAACAGAAACACTACAAGCCAGAAAGGAATGGCATGATATATTAAAGTGATGAAATAGAAGAGCCTACAACCAAGAATACTCTACCCAGCAAGACTCTTCTTCAGATTTGATGGAGAAATCAAAAGCCACACAAGCAAAAGTTAAGATAATTCAGCACCACCAAAACAGTTTGACAAAAAATGCTAAAGGAACTTCTCTAGGCAGAAAATGAGAGAATGAAAAGCCCTACCTACAGAAAATAAAAGCAAAATAATTAAGAAAATGGTAGTAGGATCATGTATATCAATAATTACCTTAAATGTAAATGGATTAAATGCACCATCCCAAAGACATAGACTGGTTGAGTATATGCAAACATGTGCACATATGCACTTCCACTTACCATATCACTCTTCTTGACCCCCTAAATTGTAAGTGGTTATTTTATATTGCTAGGTTAATCATGTTCTTATTATAACTTGCAATTGTAATTATCTTTTATTTTTGGTTTGGTTATTGGTTGTGAAAACTGATAAACATCTTTTACTATTGTGACTATGTAACTATTACTCACTTAGTACCATCGTGTTATGATTGGTCAACAGAAAAATTGTAGAATTCTACATCACCAAAACTGCGATTTAATAGAAAAACCTATACTTAGTTTTAAAACTCCAGATGCATATCAGAATAATCTTGGAACTTTTTAAAAAGACAAATGCCCAGGTATTGCTTTTTTTTTTTACTGCCAGAGATCCAAACATGTTTCCAATAAGTGGCCATGTTAAGAAAACTCCTGGACTATATGATTATATTTTACTTTTATCTAGTTTGTTTCCCATTTTCTATTTCATATTCAGTGCTTCCACTTCATTTAGTTTATGTTTTCCAATTTCTCCATCTCTGTTTTTTTTTTGTTGTTGTTGTTATTGTTGTTGTTGTTCTTTCTCATGTCTTTATCAAGCATATTAGGATACTTTTTGTATACATATATATATATATAAAATTCATATAATATAGTTGTAGTTTAGACAACTTATGAATTTTTTTGCGTAAGTAAAAAGCTTATTAAAAAGCAAAGACATGACTTTGCCAAAAAAGGTTCAGCTAGTCAAAGCTATGGTTTCTCCAGTAGTCATGTATGGATGTGAGAGTTGGACTGTAAAGAAAGCTGAGGGCAGAAGAATTGATGCTTTTGAACTGTGGTGTTGGAGAAGACTCTTGAGAGTCCCTTGGACTGCAAGGAGATCAAACAGTCCATCCTAAAGCAGATCTGTCTTGGGTGTTCATTGGAAAGACTGATGTTGAAGCTGAAACTCCAATACTTTGGCCACCTGATGCAAAGAACTGACTCATTTGAAAAGACCCTGATCCTGAGAAAGATTGAAGTCCCAAGGAGAAAGGGATGACAGAAGGTGAGATGGTTGGATGGCATCACAGACTCAATGGACATGAGTTTGAGTAAACTCCAGGAGTTGGTGATGGACAGGGTGGCCTGGCATGCTGCAGTCCATGGCGTCACAACCAGCTGGACACGACTGAGCAACTGAACAGAACTGAAAAGCTCATGACACTTTGATCCACTTGTTTGACTTAGTATGAACAGAATGCTAGATTTATAATTTTAAAAATATATATGCAACTAGAAACAAAGGTTTTCCACATAGCACAGAGAACTACAGTCAATATATTGTAATAACCTATAATGGAAAATAATTTCAAAAGAAGCCTATGTGTATAAGTATAACTGAATCACACACACAAAAAAAATAATTCTACTTTTTAAAATTTAGTAATGTATATATTTTTGCTAGTTTTTCTAAATGTCCTGTGGACATCTAATAACAATGTATGAGATTAAAAATTTAAATATATTTTTGTATAATATGATTAATATAAATTAAATATGAGCCTATTATATTTAATTATTAATGAAATCATTCAAGATGTTCTTATTTTTCAGCACTCAATAAACTATTTACAGAGAAATGTTAATGTGTCTCACTATTAACATATTTTTTTCTTTTTCTTTTATTCTGACTTTGGCTTTATGTATCTTTGTTTCTTTGCTGTTAAGATGTCAATGGCTTATGATGTCTATCTTGTTTGTGAATTGTACCTTTTTTCAGGTACAATTATAAAATTATTATTATAAAAATATTCATCTGTTTCATTTAAAATAAATAACTTTAAAATAATAAAGTAAACAAAAAATAATCCTGACAAATATTGTCAGTTTACAATGAGAAAACTGTGCAATAACTGAAATGTTTAATAACTGAGACATTTAATAACTTACCTAAGTGCAAATAGTGTTAGAAATAATTTAAGATCCAACTTCCATTGAATGCCATCACTGAGGCAATTGTTTTATGATCATTATACACTTTATTAGCATATATATATTTGTTTCACTAAAGTTAATGCTTACTACTCATAACATTTAATTGATTTTTATAATGACCCTCAGAAGTAGAATAAAATTTGGATTCAAAGTATAGATAAAGAAAGAAATACTGAGAGAGGCTGAATATTTAATTCTGTATCAGAGAAAATCACCTGCAGGGGCCATGCATGAAGCCCATACTTGATTCTTTAAACTGTATTCTTTCACCATATCTAACTTCTGTACCTAAATTAACCCAATCCAATAGGGGTTTTGTTGTTGTTGTTCTTTAGTTTTGCAATCAATTACTAAATGTTATGTTTTAAAGAGGATTTAGATTCATAGTATAATTGAGCAGAATGTACACAGGTGGATTTTTTGCCTTTTTTTAAAAACACACACACACATACATCCTTCCCACCAGAGTCATGCATTGGTTACAAAGGATGAACCTGGAATGATACATCATAATCATCCAAAGACCTTAGTTTACACCAGGGTTCATTATTGGTATTTTACAAACTATGCTGCTGCTGCTAAGTCACTTCAGTCATGTCCTACTCTGTGACCCCATAAATGGCAGCCCGCCAGGCTCCCCTGTCCCTGGGATTTTCCAGGCAAGAACACTGGAGTGGGTTGCCATTTCCTTCTCCATTACAATCTATGGGTTTTGACAAATACATAATGACATGGATCCTTTACTGAAATAGCATACAGAATAGTTTCATTTCTCTAAACTTCCTCTGTGTTAGCCAATCATCCTTCCCTCTTTCCCAACCTCTGCTGCTGCTGCTGCTGCTAAGTCACCTCAGTCGTGTCCAACTCTGTGAGACACCATAGACAGCAGCCTAACAGGATCCTCTGTCCCTGGGATTCTCCAGGCAAGAATACCGGGGTGGGTTGCCATTTCCTTCTCCAGTGCATGAAAGTGAAAAGTGAAAGTGAAGTTGCTCAGTCATGTCCAACTCTTAGCAACCCCATGGACTGCAGCCTACCAGGCTCCTCCGTTCATGGGACTTTCCCAAGCTCCAGCAACTACCAATCATTTTACTGTCTCTATAGGTTTGCTTTTTACAGAATCTCATATGGTTGGAATAATACAACATGTAGCCTTTTCAGAATAGTATCTTTCACTTATTAATATGCATTTAAATTTACTTGATATTTTTATAGCTTGAGAGCTCAATTATTTTTAGTGCTGAATAATATTCCATTGTCTGAATGTACCACAGTTTATCTATTTATCATGTGAAAGATATATTGGTGTCTTCCAAAATTTGGCAATTATTACTGAAACTACTATAAATATCCATGTGCAGGTTTTTGTGTGGATGCAGTTTTCTATTTTGGGAGGTAAATTCCAAGGAGTTTGTTTATTTTTGTAAGAGATTTCCAAATTGTCTTACAAAGCAGCTGCATCATTTTGCGTCCCCATGGCAATGAATGTGAGTTCTTGCTCCACATCCTCAACAGCAGGTGCCATTCTAACAGATGTTAGAGTGGTTTGTCATGTTTTAATTTGCAATTTTCTAGAGACATACAATGTTAAATATCTTTTCATGTGCATATTTTCTATTTTTATATATCCTCTGATGAGATATCTATTTAGGTTTTTGGCCTATTCTTAATTGAGCTGGTTATTTTCTTAAAGTTGGTAAGAGTTCTTTCTATATTTTAGATAACAATACTTTATCAGATGTATCATTTCCAAATATTTTCTTAGTCAATGACATTGTCTGTCACCAAACAGAAGTTTTTAATTTAAATGAAATTCACCTTATTATTTGCTTTTTCATGTATCATGTGCCACTGTTATACCTAAAAGACTTTTGCATACTCAAATGCCTCTAAGTTTTTTCATATGTTAACTTCTAAGAGTTTTATAGTTTCACATTTGATATTTAAGTCTTCTAATCCATTTTAAGTTAATCTATGTGTCTAGGTTCACTTTTTTGCATAGCATATTCAGTTGTTCCATTCAGTGTCACTTGTTTAAAAACTGTCTTTGTTCCATTGTAATATCTTTGCTTCTTTGTCAGAGATGAGTTGACCATTTTTCAGTTCAGTTCAGTTCAGTCACTCAGTCGTGTCTGACTCTTTGTGACCCCGTGGACTGCAGCATGCCAGGCCTCCCTGTCCATCAGCAACTCCCGAAGTCCACCCCAACCCATGTCCATTGTGTCAGTGATGCCATCCAACCATCTTATCCTCTGTCGTCCCCTTCTCCTCCTGTCCTCAATCTTTCCCAGCATTGGTTGTTTTCAAATGAGTCAGCTCTTCGCTTCAGGTAGCCAAAGTACTGGAGTTTCAGCTTTAACATCAGGCCCTCCAATGAACACCCATGTTTAGAGGATCTATTTCTTGTCACTCTATTCTGTTCTTTTTTGGGTCAGTATCAACTATCTTGAATTGTTTTTGTTATTCAGTTGCTAAGTCATGTCTGACTCTGCTATACCATGGACAGCAGCACACCATGCTTTCCTGTCCTTCACCATCTCCTGAAGTTTGCCCAAATTCATGTACATTGAATTGGTGATGCCATCCAACCACCTCATCCTCTGTCTCCCTCCTCTCTTTCTGCCTTAAACATTTCCAAAGATCAGGGTCTTTCCTTGATGAGTCAGTTCTTCACATCAGGTGGCCAAAGTTTTGGAACTTCAGCTTCAGCACCAGCCCTTCCAATGGGTATTCTGGATTGATTTCCTTTAGGATTGACTGGTTTGATCTTGCAGTTCAAGGGACTGTCAAGAATCTTCTCCACACCACAATTTGAAAGCATCAATTCTTCAGTATTCAGCCTTCTTTATGGCCCAACTCTCACATCCATACATGCCTACTGGAAAGACCATTCCTTTGATTATATGGACTTTTGTTGTCAAAATGATGTTTTTGCTTTTCAACACACTGTCTAGTTTTATCATGGCTTTTCTTCTAAGAAGCAATCATATTCTAGTTTCATTATTACAGTCACCATTCACAGTGATTTTAGAGCCCAAGAAGAGGAAATCTGTTAGATTCCACCCTTCCCCCTTCTATTTGTCCTGAAGTTATGAGATCAGATGCCATGATCTTATTTATTTATTTTAAATATTGAGTTTTTGGCTGGCTTTTTCACTCTCTCCTTTCACTCAAATAAAGAGGTTCTTTAGTTCCTCTTCACTTTCTTCCATTACAGTAGTATCATCTGCATATCTGATATTATTGATATTTCTCCTATTTAAGAGTATTTTGTATTTTGTTATGATATACTGTAGTTTTATAGTAGCAAAACTAGTGCTAGTTCTCCAATTTGTTCTTCTACTTCAATATTGTGTTAGTATAATCTTTAGATAAGTTTGTTGATATCCAAAGTAACTTACTTGAATTTTGATGGGGATGTCATTGAAGTCCCATGTCAAGTGGAAGTAATAACGTAAAAATAAATTTCTGTAAACTATCATTTGAGTTTTTGGAAGTAAGCCATGGAGTAAATTTCTTTAAAAAGGAATATGTTGAGACAAGATTCAAGAGGGTGGCTTAGAAAGATCCTGAACTTACCTCCTCCTACAGACACAACAACTCTATTACTACATATGGATTATTTCCCCTGAAATTGATCTGAAATCTAGATAAGCAGTATCTTCACAACAAAACAAAAAAAGACAGTATCTTGGTGGTTAGAAGAGCAGAGAGATGGACTTACCAAAGGAAAATCAACACTCCGTCCATGGTAACCCTCAGATAGGAAGGATTACAAAGGTACAGTTATTTTCCCTGGGGAGCAGAAAATTTGACCTCCAAATCAGATACCCCAAATCCTGGATCCTACACCAGAAAGATTGCCCCCTTATAAACACATATCTTTGAAACCCTATAAGAAATATATTAAAAAAAAACTATAGAGTTTCAAGGCTTGCCTCATAGCTCAGTTGGTACATAATTCACCTGCAATGCAGGAGACCCTGGTTTGATTCCTGTGTCAGGAAGATCTGCTAGAGAAGGGAAAGGATGCCCACTCCAATATTCTTGGGCTTCCCTTGTGGCTCAGTTGGTAAAGAAAACGTCTGCAATGCAGGAGACCTGGGTATGATCCCTGGGTTGGGTGAACTCCCCTGGAGAAGCAAAAGGCTATCCACTCCAGTATTCTGGCCTGAAGAATTCCATGGACTGTATAGTCCATAGGGTCATAAAGAGTCAGACATGACTGAGCAACTTTCACTTTCATAGAGTTTCAGGAAACAAAATCTCCACTTTTAATAGAACCATGTGCAGACTCTGTTAACCCATAAAAGAACAAGAAAACACCAAGTTTAAAAGCACAGGGACAACAAATGAATGAGGACCCATTTACTAATCTTGAAGCATGTGCTGGAGAGGCAGGGACAAGTAGGGAAACACCCTGGGAACAGAGACACTCCCTGTCAAGAATAATTTTTTCAAATAAAAGAAGTCAGGAAATTGCATAATGATAAAGAAATCAATCCAATAAGAAGATATGACTTTCACAAATGCATTCAATGTAGGAGCAACAAAGTGTATAAATAAAATTTTAATGGACTTAAAAGGATAAATTTAAACCTCATTTTTATCAATGGTAGATCATTCCTACAGTAATTTCATAAGAAATGCCATTTCAGATTAGATATTTAGAGTTAATTGTCATATATAGAATATCCCATCTGAAGGCATCAGAATACACATTTATCTTTCAAGGGCTCATAGATCATTATCCAAGAAACATTACATGTTAGTCACAAAACAACTCTTAGCAAAATAAAGGAGACTGAAATAACAGCAAGCATCTTTACCAATCACAATGGCATGAAACTAGAAATCAATCACAAGAAAAAGCAATAAAAAATATGCTACCAAACAAGTAATGTGTCATCAAAAAAGAGGAGAAATAAAAAGCATGTAGAGGGGAACAAAAACAAATAAAACATACTAAAATCAATGAGATGCAGCAAAGTTGATTTTGACAGGGAAGATTACAGCAAGACAGATTTACCTCAAAAAAATAAGAACATGTCCAAAATAATATAATTTTACACACAAAAGAGCTATAAAAATGTACAAAGTGAAAATTTAATAGGAAGAAGGAAATAATCAAAGCCAAAGCATAAATAAATAAACTGGAGGCCAGAGAAGTAATGAAAAAGATAAATATAATTAAGAGCTTGTATTTCAAAATATAAAATTGACAAGACTTTAGTTATACTACACACACAAAAAAGAGGATTTAAATAAATAGAATCAGACAAGAAAGGGAAGAAATTACAATACAACACAGAAATAAAAAGACCATCACATGCTAGTAAAGTAATTTTCAAAATTATCCAAGCCAGGCTTCAGCAATACATGAACTTCTAGATGTTCAAGTTGGTTTTAGAAAAGGCAGAGGAAGCAGAGATTAAATTGCCAACATCCGCTGGATCATGAAAAAAGCAACAGAGTTCCAGAAAAACAACTATTTCTGCTTTATTGACTATGACAAAGCCTTTAACTGTGTGGATCACAATAAACTGTGGAAAATTCTGAAAGAGATGGGAATACCAGACCACCTGACCTGCCTCTTGAGGAACCTGTATGCAGATCAGGAAGCAACAGTTAGAACTGGACATGGAACAACAGACTGGTTCCAAACTCTTGCCTGGAGAATACCATGGAGGGAGGAGCCTGGTAGGCTACAGTCCATGGGGTCGCAAAGAGTCAGACACGGCTGAGCAACTTCACTGACTCACTCAGATAGCATATTCAAAACCAGAGTCATTATTCTGCCAACAAAAAGCTGGACTGTGAAGAAAGCTGAGCGATGAAGAATTGATGCTTTTGGACTGTGGTGTTGGAAAAGACTCTTGAGAGTCCCTTGGACTGCACGGAGATCCAACCAGTCTATTCTAAAGGAGATCACTCCTGGATGTTACTTGGAAGGAATGATGCTAAAGCTGAAACTCCAGTACTTTGGCCACCTCATGTGAAGAGTTGACTCATTGGAAAAGACTCTGATACTTGGAAGGATTTGGGATAGGAGGAGAAGGGGATGACAGAGGATCAGATGACTGCATGGCATCACCAACTCAATGAACGTGAGTTTGAGTGAACTCTGTGAGTTGGTGATGGACAGGGAGGCTTGGCGTGCTGCAATTCATGCTGCAAAGATTCGGACATGACTGAGTGACTGAACTGAAACTGAACTGATAACTATAAACAATTAAACACCAACAAAATTGGTATAGAGAGAATATATCACAACATAATAAAGATTTTACATGATAAACTAATGGATACNGACAGGGAGGCTTGGCGTGCTGCAATTCATGCTGCAAAGATTCGGACATGACTGAGTGACTGAACTGAAACTGAACTGATAACTATAAACAATTAAACACCAACAAAATTGGTATAGAGAGAATATATCACAACATAATAAAGATTTTACATGATAAACTAATGGATACCATCATGCTCAATGGTGGAAAACTGGAAGATTTTCCTTTAAGATCAAGAACAGGAAGAATATCTACTCTCACCTCTTTTGTTTGACATAATAATAAAAGTCCTGAATACTGCTGCCATCCATGATGCTTGAAGGGGCCACCGCACCATTACACCTCCATATTAAGGAGATAACATAGGGTGAGGAAAGAGACAGACAATATCCAAACTCAAAACAGCCTCTTAGTTTCATACAAGATGTAGAAGGAACTTGAACTCATCCACTGTATTGAAAACATCAAAATGAAAACAAAATGCTGAACAGTAATCAACAAATGAGACGGTAACCAAACAAAAAAATATATTTTACACTTAAAGACAAAGAAGCCACAGAAAAGGGTGGGAGAGTAATTCCCATACCTGCCAAGTGGGCAACCTCCAAACTGGAAAATAATTATATCACAGAAGTTATCTAACATGAATAATAGCTCTAATTCCCACACCAGGCTACCTAGAGTGGAGATCTAGCAATTGGAAGACGAGTTCTGAGACCATTTGATTTTGAAGCTCAGGAAGGCTTGAGTACAGGAACTTCATAGGATTGAAACAAATACTCCACTCTTGGAAAGCACACACAAAGTTTCATATGCACTGGAACCAAGCACTAAATGGTGACTCGATAGAAGTCAGGGCCAAAACTACCAGTGAGCCTTGGAGTGCCTTTGGACAAATGAGAATTGCGCCTGGGGCAAGGACACTGGTGATAGAGATCCCAGGGTGTAGGGATTGGCATGAGCTCTCCCAGAGGTCAACATTTTGGCTCCAAGACTTGGTCCCATCCAATAGACTTCAGATTCTAGTTCTGGGACACTTCAGGCCCAACAACCAATAGGATGGGAACACAGCCACAATCATGAGCAAACAGGTTGTCTAAAGTTATATTGAGCTTACAGATATTTCTAAACATACTACTTGTCACAGCCTGCCCACTGGAGGGGAAAAAATACAATTCCACCCAAAAGTTGGCAAGCACTAGTCCTTCCAACCAAGAAGCATGTATAACTCCTTGGATCAATCTCACCCACAAAACGGAAGTGACAAGAAACAAGAGGAACTACAATCTTGAAGACTGTGGAAAGGATACCACAGTTACATAAATGAGAGAACATATAAATATGGTCCAAAAAAAGAAACAAGATAAAAACCCAGAAGAAAAACTAAAACAAAGATATCTACTCTCACTACTTTTATTTGAAATAATTTTGGAAATTGTAGACATGGAAACAGAGAAAAAAAGAAATAAAACAATGTCAAATTGGAATATATGAAGTAAAATTGTCACTCTTTGCAAATGACATGATCTACATACAGATAATTCTAAAGATGCTACCAGAAAACTAGAGCTCATCAATAAATTCAGTGAAATTTCAGGATGCAAAATTAATACACAGAAATATATTGCATTTTTATATACTAATAACAAAAGATCAGAAAGAAAAATTAAAGAAACAATCAAATTTACTATCTCTAACAAAAATAATAAAATACCTAGTTATACACTTACCTAAGGAGGCAAAAGACCTATACTCTGAAAAAGATCTACATACAGATAATTCTAAAGATGCTACCAGAAAACTAGAGCTCATCAATAAATTCAGTGAAATTTCAGGATGCAAAATTAATACACAGAAATATATTGCATTTTTATATACTAATAACAAAAGATCAGAAAGAAAAATTAAAGAAACAATCAAATTTACTATCTCTAACAAAAATAATAAAATACCTAGTTATACACTTACCTAAGGAGGCAAAAGACCTATACTCTGAAAACTATGACACTGATGAAAGACCATGGAGATGACACAAATAGGTGGAAATATATACTATGTTCTTGGAATAGAAGAATCAATAGAGTCAACATAACTATACTACCCAAGGTGATACATAGATTTAATGCAATTTCTATTAAATTACCACTGACATTTTCATAGAACTAGAGCAAGAAATTTAAAATTAGCATGGAATCACAAAAGACCCAAAATATCCAAAGCAATCATGGCAGGGGAGGAGAATGGAACTAAAGGAATCGGGGTCCCTGACTTCAGACTACACTATAAATCCATAGTCATCAAAAAAATATGGTTCTGGCAGAAATAAACATAAATATAGCTGAACAGAACAGAATAGAGATCCCAGAATAAAAGTCACACATCTATGGTCAGTGGATCTATGGGAAAAAAGGAAAGAATATACAGTGAAGGAAAGGCAATCTCTTCAATAACTGGTGCTTGGAAACTTAGACAGTTATATGCAAAATCATGAAATTAGAACATTCTATAACATCATACATAAAAAAATAAACTCAAATATATTAAAGACCTAAGTATAATGCCAGATATTACAAAACTCTTAGAGGAAATCATGCAGAACACACTTTCACATAATTTGTAGCAATATATTTATGGATACACCTCCTGGAGTAACGATGATAAAAAGCAAAACAAACAAGTGGGACATAATTAAATTTAAAAGTTTCTCACAGCAAAACAAACCATAAACAATAAGAAAAGACAACCCACAGAATGAGAGAAAATGAGTCAGTCAACAGAGGATTAATCTCCAAAATATGTAAACAGCTCATGTAGCTCTGTTCGTGTACACCCGTGGCAGATTCATATCAATGTATGCCAAAACCAATAGAGTACTGTAAAGTAAAATAAAAAAATAAAATAAAATAAAAGACAATCAAATAATTTTTAAAAAAAGGACAGATGTTCTAGATAGACATTTCTCCAAAGAAAACATACAGATGGGCAAGGGGCAGATGTACAGAGGATAAACATTAAAAATTAGAGAAATGCAAATTGAAGGTACTATTAGATATAATCTCACAGCAGTACGAATGACATCACAAAAATGTCTACAAACCAAAAATGCTGGAGAGTGTGTGGAGAAAAGGTAACCCTACTACGTTATTGGTGAAATGTAAGCCAAAACTTCCAGATGTTCAAGCTGGGATTAGAAAAGGCAGAGGAACCAGAGATCAAATTGCCAACATCTGATGGATCATAGAAAAAGCAATAGAATTTCAGAAAAACCTTTACTTCTGCTTCATTGACTATACTAAAATCTTTGTATGGATCACAACCAACAGTGGAAAATTCTTAAAGATATGGGTGTACCAGACCACTTTATCTGACTCCTGTGAAACTTCTGTGGAGGTCAAGAAGCAACAGTTACAACCAGACATGGAAAAACAGACTGGTTCAAAACTGGGAAAGGAGTACACCAAGGCTGTACTTATATAAAGCCACCCTGATTATTTAAATTATGTGCGGAGTGTATCATGTAAAATTCTGGGCTGGATGAAGCACAAGCTGGAATAAAGACTGCCGAGTTAAATATAAATAACCTCAGATATGCAGATGAAACCACCCTTATGGCAGAAAAAGAAGAGGAACTAAAGAGCCTTTTGATGAAGGTGAAAGAGGAGTGTGAAAAAGCTGGCTTAAAACTCGACATTCCAAAAACTAAGATTATGACATCCCATCCCACCTCTTCATGACAAATAGATGGGGAAACAATGAAGACAGTGAGAGACTTTATTTTCTTGGGCTCCAAAATCACAGTAGATAGTGACTACAGCCATGAGATTAAAGGATGCTTGCTCCTTGGAAAAAAAAGCTAAGACAAATTTACACAACATATTAAAAAAGCAAAGACATTACTTTGCTGACAAAGGTCCAAATAGAAAAACTATGATTTTTCCAGTCGTCATGTATGGATGTGAGAGTTGGACCATAAAGAAGGCTGGCTGCTAAAGAATTGATGCTTTTGAACTGTGGTATTGGAGAAGACTCTTGAGAGTCTCTCGGACTGCAAGGAGATCAAACCAGTAAATTCTAAAGGAAATCAACCTTGAATACACATTGGAAAGATTAATGCTGAAGCTGAAGCTCCGATAGTTTGGCCACCTAATGCAAAGAGCCGACTCATTAGAAAATACCCTGATGCTGGGGATGATTGAAGGCAGGAGAAGAAGGGGAACAGAGGATGAGATGGTTGGATGGCTTCACTTACTCACTGGACATGAGTTTGAGCAAGCTCTGGGAGATGATGAAGGATAGGGAAGCATGGTGTACTGCAGTCCATGAGGTCACAAAGAGTCTGACACGACCGAGCAAATGAACAACCACCACTATGGAGAACAGTATGGAGGCTTCTTAAAAACTAAAACTAAAAACACCATACTATCTAGGCATTCCATGCATGGGCATATCTCCAGAGAAAATCATTTAAAAAGATACATGCACCCCAATGATAATAGCATCTGTATTTGCAATAGCGAAGAACATTATGCCAACTTAAGTATATGTTGACAGAAATAAGGAAGAAGATGTGGTCCATCTACACAATAAAATATTTCTCAGCCATTAAAAAGAATGAAATAATGCCATTTGCAGCAACATGAATAGACCTAGAGACTATCATACTGAGTGAAGACAAATATCATATGGTATTATTTGTATGTGATATCTTAAAAATGATAGAAATGAACTTATTTACAGAACAGAAACAGACTTTGAAAAAAAAAACTTTTGTTTTTCAAAAGGTAACTTGGTGGAGTCTGGTATTAGCATATATACAGTACTATATATAAAAGAGGTAATCAACAAAGAATTACTGTATAGCACAAGTAACTCTGTAATAACATATATGGGAAAAAAATCTGTAAAAGATCCTTAAAAAAATAAAAGTCCTAACAACCATAATCAGAATATAAAAAAGAAATAAAAGGCATCAAATTCAGAAAGATGTAAAACCATCACTATTTGCAGATGTCATATGTAAACTTAAAAAAAAGGGGGTTCCATAAAATGTTAACATTAATGAGTTATACAGCAAAGTCATAGAATACAAAATTAATATACATAAATCAAATAATATACATAATATATATATACATAATAATATACATAAATACAAAAAATAATACATAAAGTGTTTCTATGCACTAAAATTGATTATCAATAAATAAGCAAGCCCAATTTCAATTGTATCAAAACGATTACAGCATATAGCAATTACTTTAACTATGGACCTGAAAGATATGTACGTTGAAGTGTATGAAATATTGATGAAATATTTTGAAGTATATACAATAATAGATATTTTGTGCTCATGCTTTGAAGGACTTGTATTGTTAAAATGTTCATAATACCCAAATCATTTTATAGAATCAATACAATCCTTACTAAACTTCCAATGGCCTGATTCACAGAACAAGAACAAATATTTCTAAATATGTATGAAACTACAGAAGATCCTGAATAGTCAAACTACTACAAAACTACAGGATAATAGCACAAAAATAGAAACACAGATCCATAGGACAGAGTGGAAAGCCTAGAAATATACTCACATATATTTGAATATCTAATCTATGACAAAGGAGCAAAGAACATACAATGGAGAAAGAGGTCTTTTTGTTTTGTTTTGTTGTTTGATAAATTGTACTGAAAAACTGGACTGCCACATGCAATAGAAGGAAACTACTATCCCATGCCACATGTATACATCAACTCAAAACTTAATGTAAGACCTGAAACTATAAAATTCCTAGAATAAAACAGATCTCATTGACATTGGTTTAGCAATATTTTTGTGTATCAGTCTTCTGAGTTAGGAAAAACAAAGATAAAAATAAACAAGTGAGACTACATTAAACCAAAAATCTTTGTGCAGTGAAAGAACTTACAATCAAAGTGAAAAGGTAATCTACTACATGGAAGAAAATGTTTGTAAACTATAAACCTGAAAAGAGGTTAATATCCAAAATATATAAAGAACTCATGTAACCCAACAGCAACAAAATAGGCAGTCCTATTAAAAATATACAAAGAATCTGAATAGACATTTTACAAAGAAGACATACAGATAGCCAACATGAACATAAAAAGATGTTCAACATTACTTATTCTAAGGAAAATACAAATCAAAACCACATTTACATGTCACCTCACATCTCTTAAAATGGCTATTATCAAAAGGACAACAAATGACAAATGTTACAGAGGATATGGAGAAAATGAGAAACTTGTACACTGTTGGTGGGAGTGTAATTGAGGCATCTACTATGAAAAAGAATTTGGAAAATCCTAAAAAATTTTAACAAAATGAAATTACCACCTCTGGCTATTTATCTGAAGAATCTGAAAATACTAATTCAAAAAGATATATGCACGTCCATGTCTATTGTAACATTATTTACAATGGAAAAGACATGGAGACAACCTAAGTGTCCATATATGGATGAATAGATAAAGACAATCTGATGTATATTTTCATTGAAATACCCCTTAGACGTAAAAAAGAATAAAATCCTGTGATTTAAGACAACATGGATATGCCTTGAAAGTATTATGGTAAGTAAAATATGTCAGACAGTGAAAGGCAATTAGTACTTATATATATTTATGTGATTTTATAAAATTGCTCATATATATGTTACTGTATATATAGATACATGTGGATATATATATATACACATTATATTATCACCAAGGGACCTATCCAAGAAGAAGATAAAACAATTGTAAATATGTACATAGCTAAAATAAGAGAATTTAAATACACAATGCAAATATTAGCAGATATAATGGGAGAAATTTACAACAACATATTAATATTAGGAGGCTTTAATACTTGACTTGGAGAATTTTGAGCATTACTTTACTAGAGTGTGAGATGAATACAATTGTGCGAAAAGGAGTACGTCAAGCCTGTATATTTTTACCCTGCCTAATTAATTTATATGCAGAGTACATCATGAGAAATGCTGAGCTGGAAGAAACACAAGCTGGAATCAAGATTGCCAGGAGAAATATCAATAACCTCAGATATGCACATGACACCACCCTTATGGCAGAAAGTAAAGAGGAACTAAAAAACCTCTTGATGAAAGTGAAAGAGGAGAGTGGAAAAGTTGGCTTAAAGCTCAACATTCAGAAAACGAAGATCATGGCATCTGGTCCCATCAATTCATGGGAAATAGACGGGGAAACAATGGAAACAGTGTCAGACTTTATTTTTTGGGGCTCCAAAATCACTGCAGATGGTGATTGCAGCCATGAAATTAAAAGACACTTACTCCTTGGAAGGAAAATTATGACCAACCTAGGCAGAATATTAAAAAGCAGAGACATTACTTTGCCAACAAAAGTCCACCAACAAAGGTTTGTCTAGTCAAGGCTATGGTTTTTCCAGTGGTGATGTATGGATGTGAGAGTTGGTCTGTGAAGAAAGCTGAGTGCTGAAGAATTGATGCTTTTGAACTGTGCTGTTGGAGAAGACTCTTGAGAGTCCCTTGGACTGCAAGAAGATCTAACCAGTACATTCTAAAGGAGATCAGTCCTGGATGTTCATTGGAAGAACTGATGTTGAAGCTGAAACTCCAATACTTTGGCCACCTCATGCAAAGAGTTGACTCATTTGAAAAGACCTTGATGCTGGGAGGGATTCGGGGCAAGAGGAGAAGGGGACAACAGAAGAGGGGATGGCTGGATGGCATCACCGACTCGTTGGACATGAGTTTGGGTGAACTCCGTGTGTTGTTGATGGACAGGGAGGCCTGGCGTGCTCCGATTCATGGGGAGAGAGAGAGTCAGACATGACTGAGTGACTGAAATGAACTGAACTGAACTGAACTGAATACCTGACTTATGTCAACGGATATATCATTTAGATAGAAAATCAATTAAAAAATTAATCTTTAAGAACACATTAGATTTTATGGATTTAATATATATATATGTAGAACATTCCATCCAAAAGCAACAGAATGCATATTCTTATGAAGTACAAATGGACATTCTTCATGATAGATCACATGATAGCCTACAAAACAATTTTCAGTTAATCGAAGAAAATTGCATGTGAAGCATCTTTTCTGACTTCAGTGCTCTGAGACCTAAAATCAACTACCAAAAAAAAAAAAAAAAATGCAGGAAGCACAAACACATCTAGGTTAAACAAAAAACAACTAAACAAAAAATGGACCACCGAAGAAGAGAAAAATAAAATAAAAAAATACTAGGAGACAGATGCAAATTAATCCATAATGGTTCACAACATAGAGAACACAGAAAAAGCCTTTCTAAGAGAAATCTTAGCCTTACAACCTTAGCTCAGAAAACAAGAGAGTTTTCAAGTAAGCAACTGAACCTCAAACCTAAAGAAACTAGCAAAGAAGCAGACCTAAAGGGACTAGTAAAAAGAAAAAAAAGAAAAAAGAAAACAACAACAACAACAACAAAACCCAAAGATAGTAGGACAAACATCATAAAGACAAGAGTAGAAATAAACAAAAGACTAAGACACTATAGAAAAAATCAATGAAACTAAGACTTAGTTCTTTGACATGACACCATAACACTCTTAGAAGAGATCATAAGCAAAACAATCTCTGACATAAATGTTAAAAATGCTTGTTTGTTTTTTCCAGATCAACCTCGCAATATAATAGAAATAAAAACAAAAATAAATAAGTGGAACTGAATTAAAATTACAAACATTTGCCTAGCAGAGAAAACCATCAACTAAAAAAAAAAAAAGACACGGATGAGAGAAATATTTGGTAATGCAGTAGCTGACAAGGGCTTAATTTCTCAAATATAAAAACAGTTCATATAAAACAACAACAAACCCAAAGAATCTAATGGAAATGGGCAAAAGACTTAAATAGACTTTTCTTTAAGAAGATATACAGTGGCCAACAGGCACATGAAAAGATGTTCAGCATTGCCAATTATTAGATAAATGCAAATTCAATCTACATTAAGGTACCACTTCACACTGAGAAGAATGGTCAACATTAAAATTGCCATAAAGAACAAATGCTGGAGATGGTGTGGGAAAGGGGAACTCTACTCTACTGTTGGTGGGAATGTAATTTTGTACAACCACTGTGAAGAACAGTATGGAAATTCCTTTAAAACCTTAAAGTAGAACTGCACATGAACCAGCAATCCCACTACTGGTCATATATCTGGAGGAAACCATAATTCAAAAAATACATGCACCCCAAAGTTCAACAGCAGCACTATTTATAGGAGCCAAGATATTGAATCAACTCAAATATCCATTGACAGAGGAAAGGAAGAAGGTTTGGTACATATATACAATGGAATATTACTCAGCCATAAAATAATGCAATAATTATTAGTAATAAATTAATAATGAATATTGCTTAGCCATAAAAATAATGAAAAATAATGAAATAATGACATTTACAGTAGCATGGATGCAACTAGATATTATCACACTAGTTGAAGTAAGTCAGAAAGAGAAAGACAAATGCCATCTGATACCACTTATGTGTAATGTAAAATACGACACAAATGAACCCATCTACAAAATGAAAAGCAGACTCACAGAAAGTAGCCTTGTGGTTGCCAAGGCAAAGGGAGATTATGTAGTACATAGAAAAAAGAACAGGTCCTACTGTATAGTACAGAGAATTATGTTCAAAATCCTATGGTAAACCATAGTGGAAGATATTTTTTAAAAGAATGTATGTATATGTGCAACTAACTAACTTTTCTGTATAACAGAAATTAACACATCATTGTAAATCAACTATACTTCAATGAAATAAAGGATTTGATTCCTTGAAAGGAGAAACAGCATTGATAAACTATTGGCCAGACTCATCAAGGGAAAAAAAAACTATCAGTTCAAGTCAATAAAAATTAGAAATTTAAAAAAGAAAAATTACAGCTAACACCACAGAAACACAAAAGAGCCTAAGAGCCACTATACAACAGTAAAATGGATAACCTAGAAGAAAGGGACAAAATCTTAGACATGTACAATCTTTCAAGACTGAACCACAAGAAACAGAAAATATCAATAGACCAATTAACAGTAAAGAAGTTGAATCAGTAGCAAAAATTTGTTCACATACCAATATCCAGGATGAGATGGCTTCAGAAGAGAATTCTACTAAATATTTAGAGATGAGTTAAAACCAATTCTCAAGCTATTTCAAATCTTGCAAAGAAGTATTGGCTCAAAACTCATTCTATAAGACTGGTGTTATCCTGAAAGCAAAATTAAAGATATCAAACACACAAAAATAAACTAACAAATCAATTTCCTGGAATGAATGCAGATGTAAAAGACTCAACAACATATTAGCAAATTAAATCCAACAATGCATTACAAGGATCATATACCATGATGAACTGTGATTTATTCCAATAATACAAGGCTTTTTCAGTATCTTCAAATCTATCAATGTGACACACCACATCATCAAATAGAAAAATAAAGACAAATGATCATCTAAGGCAGAAAAAGCTCCTGACAATATTCAACAATCATTTATGTAAAAAACTACCCAGATTTTGGGCATTATTGAAACATCAGTTCAGTTCAGTCACTCAGTCGTATCCTACTCTTTGCGACCCCATGAAT
>SJYX01020549.1:0-17267 GCA_006410675.1 Oreotragus oreotragus | reverse complement strand
ACACACACACACACACACAACGGAAATTTGCTGTTCCGTTGCTCAGTCGTGTCCAGCTCGTTGCAGCCCCGTGGACTGCAGCGCCCCAGGCGTCCCTGTCCTTCACCATCTCCCAGAGTTTGCTCAGATATTACTCAGCCACAAAACCGAGTGAAACCTTGCCATCTGCAACAACACAAACGGACCTAGAGGGTTTAATGCTGACTGAAGCCAGTCAGAGAGAGAGAAATCCCGTACGATTTCCCCTACACGTGGAATCTAAAAAACAAAACAAATGGAGAAACCAAGCGGTAACAGTCACAGAGCAAACAGGTGGCTGCCACAGGGAGGCTGGGGGGGAGGGGAGAGGAACAGGTGATGGAGACTGGGAGCCCAAACTTGCAGTCACTAAATAATCGAGTCACACGTGAGAAACGCAGAGAGTGCGGAATACCGCCAATCGCTGGGCAGTATCCTCGGAGGGCGACACTGGGTCACTGCACTAATCGTGGTGATCATTCTGAACTGCATAGAAATATCGAATCACTACGTCGTGTGTTAGGAACTAACACAGTGCTGTAGGTCAATTCTACTTCAGAACCAAACAAACTCAGAAAAAGATCAGATTTGTGGGCAGAGAGGGAACAGGATGAAGGCAGTTAAAAGACACACAGTTTTAAGATAAACAAGCAGTGAAGGACCGGGAAGCCTGGCACGCTGCAGTCCTGGGGCTGCAAAGAACAGGACACGAGCTAGCAACTGCCCAAGAGCAGCAAGGAGGTGACACTCAACACGACAGATGTGAGGAACACGGCTGTGTGTTATGCATGCAAGTGGTTAGGAGAGTAAATCCTAAGGGTGTATGGAAATACACACTTTTAATTTTTTAACAAAAAATGTTTCCTATATAATTTTGGGTCTATATGAGATGATAAATATTCACTAAACTTACTGTGGTTTTAAAAAAAGGGGGGCAGGAACAGAGAGGTTAAAGAACTGACTCACGGCCGCAAAGCTGGCAAGTGGTGGGGCCGGAATTTGCTAACTTTGTTGACCTGAAGTCCACGCTCTCCTGCTCAGCCTCAACGCCTCTTTTATTATTTTTTAAACTGAATTCTGAGGCAACGACAGAGTCACAGGCCGGCTGTATGAAACAACACAGACAGATCACATACCTCCTCCCTGCGTTCCCCAGGGGTAACATCTCGCCTAACGACAGCGTCCAGTCACAGGAAACTGACCCCGACCCCGTCACTGACCTCTCCCAGGCATCCCAGTGCCACACGCGCTCTGTGGGCTTTATCACCTGTAGATTTGTGCGACCACCACCAGCTCAAGCACAGAACAGTCGTCACAAACGTCCTTTGTGAGACCCTTCAACGTACACAGTCAGCCCCGCTTCCCTCCCTCTGAATCTCAGCAACACAGCTGTCCCTCCCCTCTACAAATCTGTCACTTCAAGAACGCACTACGAACGGAGTCACACAGGGCGCCACGTTCTGCAGCGCAGTTTTTTCAGCATAATGCTCTTGTGACCCATCTAAGTTACTGCATGTATCAGGAGCTGGCTGTTTTTTACCATTGAGTCTACTCAACACTGCGAAACAATTTTGGAAGAATATACGGTTTTGGGCGTGAGGACTCGGGCTGGAATCCTGACGATGGACAAGTCTGGGGTTCAGTTTCCTCACGTGAAAAACGGGGGAATACCCAGCTACCGCCTTGGTCATCCTCTGTGATGACTGCGGTCCAAGGCGAGCCCGCCCCCAGGCCCGGCCCCAGCAGCAGGAGACGCTGTCTGAGCGCCGCACCCCTCCGGGATCTAAGGAGCATCGCAGCACTGCGTGTGCGTGCAATCTCCCACCTCCTGAACTTTAAACACGTGGTCTCTGCCCCACCAGGGGCTCCAGAGCAGAGATGACAGTCCACGCACAGACACACCGCTGTTCTGAACACGGCGAGAGGCCGTGGAGGGAAAGAGTGGAGACAGAAGAAAACATTTCAGCAGGGTTGAGCCAACCCTCCTGAATGTTGAGGCCAACATCTGGGTTGGCCAAAAAGTTAACTCAGGTTTCCGTGCGCGCGCGCTCGGTTGCTTCAGTGCTGTCCGATCCTCTGGGCCCCCGCAAGGCTCCTCTCTCCATGGACGCTCCAGGCAAGAACGCTGGAGCGGGTCACCATGCCCTCCTCCAGGGGCTCTTCCCCACCCAGGGGTCGAACCCGCGTCTCCTCCTTGCAGGTGGGTTCTTTACTCACTGAGCCACCTGGGAAGCAGCATATAAAAAAACCTGAACAAACTTTTTGGCCAACCCAATACTTCTGATCAGCAGATTCTACACATAATTTAGAAAACTACTGTAAAGCAAATAAATACCTCAGAGCTGGAAAGCTGATAATGACAGTAAAAATGATCAAGTCAAGTAAGATTTCAGTAATAACCTCTATTTTTAGCTTCCATTTTGCAAACATTTTTTTGATCAGTAGATAAATGGCACTGTGATTTTACTGAGGGAGTCTGAGATCAGTGAGAAGCACATTCCTCCTAAAAAGAGTTTTCCATGGAGACCCGGAGAGGAAATATTTGGAGCCTCTGTGCCATAAATCAGTGAACCATATGAGGAAGGTCCAAAAATAGCAGGGCTACCATCGTTCACCAAGAAAGTGTTTATGTGAACAGCTTGTTACAGTATGTTAAATGTCAGTGGTACCACCCTCCTTGACATCTCAAGTGCTTCTCCCTCAAAGCCGACTCAAGAGCACTGTCCCAACAATGAACACACCCCAAGACCAGGGTATCGGCGGAAACATCAAACCCGCAAAAACCCACTGTAGCTGAGGGGAAGCGTGCGTCCTTACGACTGAAGTAATGAACACCGGCGAAACAGAACAAAAACCCTCCCACAGCTGAAAAAAGGACCTGGAAACAGGTTCCACCTTAAACAAGTGGCAGTAAGAGAATGACATGAAACGTTAACTAGAAACCGCGGTGCGTGAGGATGACAGCCGCGGGCCAACAGGCCACAGAGCACGTTCCATCTGGATGTGGACCAGGGCAATTCNCTCGCCTAACGACAGCGTCCAGTCACAGGAAACTGACCCCGACCCCGTCACTGACCTCTCCCAGGCATCCCAGTGCCACACGCGCTCTGTGGGCTTTATCACCTGTAGATTTGTGCGACCACCACCAGCTCAAGCACAGAACAGTCGTCACAAACGTCCTTTGTGAGACCCTTCAACGTACACAGTCAGCCCCGCTTCCCTCCCTCTGAATCTCAGCAACACAGCTGTCCCTCCCCTCTACAAATCTGTCACTTCAAGAACGCACTACGAACGGAGTCACACAGGGCGCCACGTTCTGCAGCGCGGTTTTTTCAGCATAATGCTCTTGTGACCCATCTAAGTTACTGCATGTATCAGGAGCTGGCTGTTTTTACCATTGAGTCTACTCAACACTGCAAAACAATTTTGGAAGAATATACGGTTTTGGGCGTGAGGACTCGGGCTGGAATCCTGATGATGGACAAGTCTGGGGTTCAGTTTCCTCACGTGAAAAATGGGGGAATACCCAGCTACCGCCTTGGTCATCCTCTGTGATGACTGCGGTCCAAGGCGAGCCCGCCCCCAGGCCCGGCCCCAGCAGCAGGAGACGCTGTCTGAGCGCCGCACCCCTCCGGGATCTAAGGAGCATCGCAGCACTGCGTGCGCGTGCAATCTCCCACCTCCTGAACTTTAAACACGTGGTCTCTGCCCCACCAGGGGCTCCAGAGCAGAGATGACAGTCCACGCACAGACACACCGCTGTTCTGAACACGGCGAGAGGCCGTGGAGGGAAAGAGTGGAGACAGAAGAAAACATTTCAGCAGGGTTGAGCCAACCCTCCTGAATGTTGAGGCCAACATCTGGGTTGGCCAAACAGTTAACTCAGGTTTCCGTGCGCGCGCGCTCGGTTGCTTCAGTGCTGTCCGATCCTCTGGGCCCCCGCAAGGCTCCTCTCTCCATGGACGCTCCAGGCAAGAACGCTGGAGCGGGTCACCACGCCCTCCTCCAGGGGCTCTTCCCCACCCAGGGGTCGAACCCGCGTCTCCTCCTTGCAGGTGGGTTCTTTACTCACTGAGCCACCTGGGAAGCAGCATATAAAAAAACCTGAACAAACTTTTTGGCCAACCCAATACTTCTGATCAGCAGATTCTACACATAATTTAGAAAACTACTGTAAAGCAAATAAATACCTCAGAGCTGGAAAGCTGATAATGACAGTAAAAATGATCAAGTCAAGTAAGATTTCAGTAATAACCTCTATTTTTAGCTTCCATTTTGCAAACATTTTTTTGATCAGTAGATAAATGGCACTGTGATTTTACTGAGGGAGTCTGAGATCAGTGAGAAGCACATTCCTCCTAAAAAGAGTTTTCCATGGAGACCCGGAGAGGAAATATTTGGAGCCTCTGTGCCATAAATCAGTGAACCATATGAGGAAGGTCCAAAAATAGCAGGGCTACCATCGTTCACCAAGAAAGTGTTTATGTGAACAGCTTGTTACAGTATGTTAAATGTCAGTGGTACCACCCTCCTTGACATCTCAAGTGCTTCTCCCTCAAAGCCGACTCAAGAGCACTGTCCCAACAATGAACACACCCCAAGACCAGGGTATCGGCGGAAACATCAAACCCGCAAAAACCCACTGTAGCTGAGGGGAAGCGTGCGTCCTTACGACTGAAGTAATGAACACCGGCGAAACAGAACAAAAACCCTCCCACAGCTGAAAAAAGGACCTGGAAACAGGTTCCACCTTAAACAAGTGGCAGTAAGAGAATGACATGAAACGTTAACTAGAAACCGCGGTGCGTGAGGATGACAGCCGCGGGCCAACAGGCCACAGAGCACGTTCCATCTGGATGTGGACCAGGGCAATTCTTGAGAGCTTCAGGCACAATTTAAACGGCCCCAAAGAGAAGGGAACTCCATAGCACAGACACTGGAGTTTAAGAAAGTCTTTCCCAGTCCCTTTTAAGTATAGACGTGGAAACACACACGCCTGGACCCTGTCCCCTGGCCTGCTCAGCAAGCTGGGGCTCCCTGCTCAGGTCCCAGGGCCCATTCCAACCACACAGCCACGGATCACTCCCACCTCCGGCAAGACAGGATGCCCGCGAAGGCTGGACTAGGGACCAGTCCCTAGACTCCTGATAAGCATCCAGTGTGCACAGGACCTTCAGGAGCACTCGCCGCATCAGGCTCAGCTTGGCGCTTGGCGCACGCATGCTCTTTTCTGTTCGCGGCTTTCTCTCTCGCTGTGCTTCCTTTCCCGCCTTGTGTGCCCGCAACAGTGACTGCGTCTCTCTCCACCCGTTCTGCTGTCTCACGCTTCAGCAATGGTCTCCAGCGGATCCCCCTGTGGCAGGGCTGCGTCACAGCGTAGATGGGAGTCACTGAGTGTGAGCTCATTCTCAGCGTACGGGATTTTTCTGCAGCAATCTCATGTGCCTGGGCTGATGGAGTGTGTCGCATTTGCTTCTTCATGGGCTTACGAGGACAGCACTTGTTTGACAGCACACCGCGCTGGGCTGCCCGCAAAGCTCATCTGGGATTTCCCGAACCTGAACAAAGGTTCCGGTCAACCCAATATTGCTGTTATTGTTCAGTCACTGAGTCGCGTCCGAGTCTCGTGACCTCATGGGCTGTAACACTCCAGGCTCTTCTCTCCTCCAGCATCTCCCAGACTTTGCTCAGATTCATGTCCACTGAGTTGGTGATGCCATCCAACCATCTCATCCCCTGTCCCCTTCTCCTCCTGCCCTCAATCTTACCCAGCATCAGGGTCTTTTCCAGTGAGTCAGCTCTTCACATCGAGTGGTCAAAGTACTGGAGCTTCAGCTTCAGCAAGAGTCCTTCCAAAGAATAATCAGGGTTGATTTCCATTAGAATCAACTGGTTTGATCTCCTTGCAGTCCCAAGGACTCTCAAAAGTCTTCTCCAGCACCCATAATTCAAAAGCATCAATCCTTCAGTCTCAGCCTTCTTTACGGTCCAACACTCACATCCATTCATGATTACTGGAATAAACATAGCTTTGACTATAAGAACCTTTGTTGGCAAAGTGATGTCTTTGCTTTTTAAGACCTTGTCCAGGTTCGTCATAGCTTTTCTTCTAAGGAGTAAGCATCTTAATTTCATGGCTGCAGTCACCATCCACAGTGATTCTGGAGCCAAGAAAACAAAATCTGCCACTGCCTCCACTGTCTCCCCATTTATTTGCCATGAAGTGATGGAACCAGATGCCACGGTCTTAGTTTTCTGAATGTTGAGCTTTAAGCCAGCTTCTTCACTCTCCTCTTTCACTTTCATCAAGATTCACTTTCTGTCATTAGAGCGGTGTCATCTGCGTATCTGAAGCTGTTGACATTTCTCTCAGCAATCTTGATTTCAGCTTGTGATTCATCCAGCCCAGCATTTCGCATGATGTACTCTGCAAAGACCTTAAACAAGCAGGGCGACAATACACAGCCTTGAATACTCCTTTCCCAATTTGGAACCGGGCCATTGTTTCATGCTGGTTGCAACAGTTGCTTCTTGACCTGCATACAGATGTCTCAGGAGGCAGGTAAAAAAGTGGTCTGGTATTCCCATCTCTTTAAGAGTTTTCCACAGTTTGTCGTGATCCACACAATCAAAGGTGTTAGTGTAGGCAATGAAGCAGAAGCAGATGTTTTTCTGGCATTTCCTTGCTTTCTCTATGATCCAGCAAATGTTGGCAATTTGATCTCTGGTTCCTGTGCCTTTTCTAAACCCAGCTTGTACATCTGAAAGTTCACAATTCACATACTTGCAGAAGCCTAGTTTGAAGGATTTTGAGTATAGCCTTACTAGCATGTCAAATGAGTGCAAATGCACAGCAGTTTGCACATTCTTTGGCATTGCCCTTCTTTGGGATTGGAATGAAAACACTTACCTTTTCCAGTCCTGTGGCCACTACTGAGTTTTCAAAAGTTGCTCACATCCTGAGTGCAGCACTTTAACAGCATCGTCTTTTAGAATTTGAAATAGCTCAGCTGGAATTCTGTCACCTTCACCAGTTTTGTACACAGTAACGCCCTTGAGGCCACTTGACTTCATACTCCAGGATGTCTGGCCCTAAGTGAGTGACCCACCAGCGTGGTCATCTGGGCCATTAAGACCTTTTCCGTACAGTTCTGTGCATCTCTGCCACCTCCTCTCACTCTCCTCTGCCTCAGTTAGGTCCTTACCATTCCTGTCCCGTATCGTGCCCATCCTTCCTGCTATCTCCAGTTTACTTGGAGAGATCGCTAGTCTTTCCCACTCTGTTGTTTTCCTCTATTTCTCTGCCTTGGTCACTTAAGAAGGCCTTCTTATCTCTCCCTGCTATTCTTTGGAACCCTGCATTCAGCTCGTATAACTTTCCCGTTCTCCCTTGCCTTTCGCCTCTCTTCCTTGCTCAGCTATGTGGACAGTCTCCTCAGACAACCGCTTTGCCTTGCATTTCTTTTTCCTTGGGATGGCTTTGGTCTCCACGTCTTGTTCAGTGTTACAAACCTCCATCCATAGTTCGTCAGGTACTGTTTACCAGATCTAATCCCTTGAGTCTATTCTTCACTTCCGCTGTATAATCATAAGGGATCTGAAGCAGTCACACCTGAATGGCCTAGTGGTTTTCTGCACTTTTTTCAATTTAAGTGTGAATTTTGCAATAAAGAGCTGCTACCCGAGCCACAGTCATCAGATTTTGTTTTTGCTGACTGTATAGAGTTTCTCCATCTTTGGGTGCGAAGAACAGAGTAAATCTGATTTTGATACTGACCATCTGGTGTGTCCATGTGTAGAGTCAGTCATTTCTTGTGTTGTTGGAAGAGGGTATTTGCTATGACCAGTCATTCTCTTGGCAAAACTCTGTGAGCCTTTTCTTTGCTTCATTTTGTACTCCAAGGCCAAACTTGCCTGTTATTCTGGGTATCTCTTGACTTCCTAGCTTTGCATTCACCCAATATTACATATACCAAAATATAAGGCAGGAAAGTTATCTCTTGGTCAACTTACATTCAAATAGAGGTTTCCACCCTCAAATCAGTTTTTTTAAAAAGGAAAATACAGAAGTTCAACAATACAGTAGCAGTAGAGATACTCCTAGGAGTACAACTTAACTGTTTGAAGGCTTGAATTTGAATAGCCTTAGATGTCCATTGGCAGATGAATGGATAAGGAAAGTGTGGCACATATACATAATGGAATATTACTCAGCTATAAAAAGAACACATCTGAGTCAGTTCTAATGAGGTGGATGAAACAAGAGCCTATTATACAGAATGAAGCAAGTCAGAAAGAGAAATACCCAAACAGTATATAATGTGTATATATGGTATTTAGAAAGATGGTAATGATGACCCTATATGCAAGACAGCAAAAGAGACACAGATGTAAAGAACAGACTTTGGATCCTGTGGGAGAGGGAGAGGCTGGGATGATATGAGAAAACTGCACTAAAACACGTGAGATAGAAGGCCTGTGCAAGTCCGATGCATGAAGCAGGGCGCTCAGAGCTGGTGCTCGGGGACAACCCAGAGGGACGTGGTGGGGAGGGAGGCAGGAGGGGGAGGGGGCTTCAAGATGGTGGACACACGTACACCCACGGCTGACTCATGTCAATGTACGGTAAAGACCGCCACAATACTGTAAAGCAATTAGCTTCCAATTATAACAAATTACTTAACTTAAATTAATTAATAAAATAAAGTAATTTAAAAAGGGGATTGAAAAAAAGAAATACAGTCCTTTCAAACAGGAAAGTGTTAAAAAAGCTGGCCACTTGAGTTTCCTACAAATGGGTTTTTATGGCTTGGACAAATTTTCCAGTCATATATGGATTCAAAACCTACTGAATCCCAAACAGTTGAGAGGGAAGTGAAGATGATCTAGTAGCTAAACAGGAACTTGTGCCCCAAATACCACTCACACATTCCCACTGTTTTCATCCACTCAGCACATACGTAACACCTGAGGGTCCATTGAAAGCAGAACCTAAAGCTCTGAGTTAAACATTCCCACGAGGGGATCACCTCCCACCTCCCAAGTCAGAGAGTAGAACAGCTCTTCCTGGGGGCACTGAACTTAAAACCATTATTGGGACAATGCTGACCCAACAACACTTACTTATTAATTGGTACTGCAAAGAGAAGACATCATCTAACAAATGTCCAGCGATCCGACACTTCTAAGACACGATGCTTCGTTTCTGCTCTATAGCTGCAGAAGTGTCTCATACACAATGACAATTAACTGTGAAGAGCATGACAGCTGAGACACTTAATGCGGCCCACGCAGAGTGTGCGATCGATGGCCGACCATGTGACAGTCGCTGTCCAGTTAGACAGTGACACGCTTTGTGTTTGGTTTACATTGTTTGCAGGCCTCACATTACCAGAGGCAGCTCTCTAAGACGTAGTCTATTTAAAGATTCACTAAGTGTAACATGAAAGTGATATACAGACTTCTTTTATCCCTTGGAAAAGAAGTAATACATTTTATGTTTGCAGACATAGGAAGTGCCAGTTATTTATCTTAAGAGATTAATAATTCAACATATGTGCAACCCAAAACAAAGGATTCATCATCACTCGCTGAAAGTGACAATTTGATTTTTCATACAGCCCACAACAGTCTAGAAGTAAAATGCACTTGAACAGAGTCTGAACTGAAACAATGACTAATTCTGTTAATGATACAGTGAATTAACACCAGCTATAGAGTTGGCTGAATGCCTGAATGTTCAGCGAGTGCTACATGACAGACACTTTCCTCTGAAAGCGGCAGAGTGTTCATAAATACCACAGAAGTTTCCAAAGTCTGTGTGTACTCTGGAGTGGGGGTGGGGTAATGGTTCCCTATGTTTGTACCATAAAATTAAAAAGCACAGCAGGTATGTCATAGAAAATGCTGTCTACAGTTACTTAGAATCATAAATCTCAAGATGGCCAACAATGGGCCAGCCTCCACTGTAACCAATGTGCACTCGTTACATAATCTGATCTTCATAATCACCCTGTGAGGATGGTGTTACTATTATTCGCATCTTACAAGTCAAGAAGCTGAGCTGCAGGTTCAGAGGAATTCAGTGCTTCTAGTTGAAGCAATTCCAGTTGTAAGTAAAAAATTTATGAGGAGGAAGGAAAACCAACCAATACAAATACACACAAGAAAACAACCCACAGCTCAGAGATTTTAGAAAATAACAGAAAAAACCAGGAATAGGATAAGGAAATTTATCTATGAATTCTAGATCTCAACAGTTTGACTTTAGACAGAAAGTGAATGACACGGGGATTCAATAGCGTTTTCAGGTCAAGCTCTGACAGAGTGGGAATTCAGGTGAAGAGCTTTTAGCAAAGAGAAGAAACGTGCCATTCGTGGTTGTCGTGGCCATTCTCGCTCTGTAAAATGACCTGCCGGCGCCGTGAGATTGCCGAGGGCGGGAAAACCAAGTCTGTCAACAAAAGGTGAACAAACAACGTTTTAGTAGGCCTTGACAACTGGCATTGAGATTTATCTAATTTTTGAAGCATCTGAGCCTCCCCACTCGGAATATCGCAGTGGGTATCTGTCAAACACCTGCGGGGAGCAGCTCCTGGCGGCCGGGGCGCTGCCCTGACACGGGAGGGGAGAGGCCTGCTGGCAGGGGGGGAGGCCGGGGGCCCCCAGCACAGCAGCTCTGGTCGCGGGCGCGCCAGGATGACCGGGGCGCGGGGCGCTGGGCACAGGGCGGCCCTGCCTCAGGTCTGCAAACTGGCCCCTCAAGGAACGAGTCCTCTGCAGTAGGTGAGGTGGACTTATTTCAGGGTCTCAAAACGGGTGTTTATGACGAACAGCGTGGAAGACTTTTTTGATATAATGTCTGAACACCTGGCCAAATTAAGAGGGAAATCAAGATACAGGCGACCCAGCAAAGAAGAGGGGCCATGGAGGGACGGTGGGCAGCCCACACCGCCGCCTGGAGCAGGCGCCCAGGAGAGGGGTGGACACCGTAGCATCAGCTGCCCAACAAGGCTGAAAAACCACGGCCGCCTCGGCCACCCCAGGTCCTCTTGCCGACAGCTGGGAAAAGACTCCAAGGGCAACCATTCTTTTCTTTATTTTTAATTTTTAAATTGATGTGCAGTTGATTTTTAATGTGTTAATTACCGCTGAATAGCAAAGTGATTAATTACAGAAACATACATGTATATTCTTATCATCTTTTCCACTATGGTTTATCACAGGGGACTGGACACAGCTCCCTGTGCTGTACAGCAGGGCCCGCGGCTGCTCAATTCTATACAGAACAGATCACATCTAACGCCAAGCTCCTGCTCCAAGAGGTGGTACTTTAGTGACCTTTGGGTTGAGGCACCTCAGAAAGATGGAATATGCTTGTCCCCTTACCTCCTCACCCCCAAAAGAATACTGAGAACTGCCGCTTGTCGTAAATCATCTGCCTGCCCATGCAGGGGACGGACGGGACCATGGGTTCCATCCCTGGGTCTGGAAGCTCCCCTGGAGGAGGGCACGGCAACCCACTCCAGTGTTCCTGCCTGGAGAACCCCTGGACAGAGGAGCCTGGCGGGCTGCAGTCCGTGGGGTCACAGAGAGTCAGATGCGACTTGGTACAGCGCTGCCAGGCTATCAGCGTCGCTCGGCTGGCCTTCCTGGCGAGCACTGAGGAACTACTTAGTTTTACCGGAAGAATGTTTCATGTTATTATAAGGGATTCTTTACATCTTACTCTCATCTAATGATAACTAGTCCCTTGGACTGCAAGGAGATCCAACCAGTCCATCCTAAAGGCAATCAGTCCTGAATATCCATTGGAAGGATCGATGTTGAAGCTGAAGGTCCAGTACTTCGGTCACCTGATGTGAAGAGCTGACTCACTGGAAAAGAGCAGTCTCAGGACTGGCCAGGCGAGGGTCAGGATCTCCATGTAGAAAGGTGGTCGATCTCCCTCCCTCCATGTGTCCACACATGCGTCTCTAACTATGTGCGTATCTATCTACCCACGCACCTCTCCCTTAACCCACCCTCCCATCTCTTCACCCTTCTGCATAAATCTGATGTGCAACACCGCGTGCGTTTAAAGTGTGCAAGGAGTTACTCTGTGTCCTGTAACGCGCCTGCTGACGAAGTTTAATTACTTTCAGCTGTGTGGCTACAGTGCGATATTACTGTCTACAGTCACCATGTAGACACACTAGGTTTCTATGGCTTATTTAGTGCTCACTGCAAGCCTGGGCCTTTCAACACCATTTCCCTTAGCCCTCCTCACCATCCTCTGCTCATCACCATCTTTCTGTTTCTTACACGTTTAATGTTTTTAGATCCCACATAGAAGTGCTATCATCATTCAGCACCTGTCTTTGTCTGTCTGACTTATCGCACTTAGGATAATGTGCTCAAGGTGCACCCATACTGTCACACATGGGGGGATACTTTCATGGCTGAGAAACGTTCCGCGGTGCGTATGTATCGTGTCTTTTTGACCCATGCATCTGCTGATGGGCATCTGGGTTGTACCTGTATCCTGGTAACTGTCAGCAGTGCTGCAGTAAGAAGGAGGCTGCATGCACCTTGCGGAATTTCTGATTTCACTACTCAGAAGGGGAACTGTTAGATCCTGTGGTAAGTAAGCCCGTTTTTAATTTTTCTGAGGCGCCTCCACAGTAGTTGGACCCGTCTTCATTTCGACCAGCAGGGTTGGGTCTCTTTTCACCGCATCCCCCCAGCGCTTGCTGTCTTGTCTTCTTCCTGACAGCCGTTCTTGACGGGCTGAGGCGGCAGCCCGCCGTGGTTCTGACTTCCATCTCCCTGACGCTGGATGAGGTTGAGCATCTTTTTGTTCATGTGCCGGCTAGACACTGTACGTCTTCTCTGGAGAAACGTCTGCTGAGTTCTTCTGCCATTTTTCTATCTGTTGTTGTTGTTGTTATCGAACTGACTGAATGTCAATAAAGAATCTGCCTGCAACACAGGAGACCTGGGTTCGATCCTCAGGTTGGGAAGATCCCCTGGAGAAGAGAATGGCTACCCACTCCAGGATTCTTGCCTGGAGAATTCCACAGACAGAGGAGCCTGGTGGGCTACAGTCCATGGGGCCATAGAGAGTCAGACACAACCGAGCGACTAAGATTTTCCCTTTCACTCTACACACTTTAGACGTTAACCTCCTGCCTTATGTGCGTTGCACCGACAGTCTTTCATCTCGTAGGCTGCCTTTCCCTGTCTCACTCGTCTGCTGGGCTGGAGCTTGCGGGTTTGATGTGGCGCCTTCCATTTCTGCTTGTGGCTCTGGTGTCGTGCCCCCCAAATTATGGCCAAAATCTGTAAGGAAGAGCTTCCTCCCTGTTTTTCCTACAAGTTCTAGGGTTGTTATAGTTCAGTTGCTGAGTCATGTCTGACTCTGTGACCCCATGGACTGCAGCATGCCAGGCTTCCCTGTCCTTCACTACCTCCCAAAGTTTGTTCAAATTCATGTCCATTGAGCCAGTGATGCCATCCAACCATCTCATCCTCTGTCGTCCCCTTCTCCTCCTGACTTCAATCCTTCCCAGCATCAGGGTCTTTTCCAATGAGTTAGTTTTTCACATCAGGTGGCCAAAGCATTGGAGCTTCAGCTTCAGCACCAATCCTTCCAATGAATATTCAGGGTTGATTTCCCTTAGGATGCACTGGTTGGATCTCCTTGCAGTCCAAGGGACTCTCAAGTTTTAGGGTATCAGGTCTTATGTTTAAGTCTTTGATCCATTTTGAGTTGATTTTTCTGAGTGGTGTGAGACGGGGGTCTTTTTTCATTGTTCCGTGTAAGTGTCTAGTTTTCCCAGCACCATTTGCTGAAGCGGTTTTCCTTTCCCTATTGGGTCTTCCTGGATCCCTTGTTGAAATGTCAGTTGATCATAGAGTTCTGGGATCTCTAGTCTGTTCTGCCAGCAGACGTGCCTGTTTTGTACTGGTACCCGTTTTTATTACTATGACTTTATAGCACAGTTGGAAGTCCAGGAGCACGAGGACTGCAGTTTTGTTCTTTCTTGACTATTCGGGATCGTCCACGGTTCTGCTGAAATTTGAGGACTGTTCTTTCTGTTTCTGTGAAGACTGTCTTTGGCGTTTTAACGGGGATTGCACTGAACCTGCAGATGGCTTCAGGGAGTATGGTCATTTTATCAACATTATTTCTTCTGATCCACAAACACGAGACGTCTTTCCAACTGTCTGTCTTCTACAATTTATTTCGGCAGATTTTGTAGTTTTCATTGTACGGATCTGTCATTGCTTGGATAAATTCATTCCAGTTACTTCATTGTTTTTGATGCTATTGTGAATGGGATGGTTTTATTTCTTTTTCAGATGCTTCACCATTAGTGTAAAGGAATACAATTGATTTCTGTGTGTTGATTTTGTATCCTGCCATTTTACTGAAATCACTAAGTAATTCCAACAGTTTTTTGACTAATTCTTTGGGGTTTTCTCTATACAAGATCATATCATCAGAAAACAAAAGCTGTACTTCTCCCGTTCTGATCGGCATGCCTTTATTTCTTCGTGCTGCCGAACTGCTCTGGCTGGGACCTCTATTGGCACCACGCTGAAGATGAGTGCTGAGGGTGGCACCCTTGCCTTGCGCTTGATCATAAAGGAAACACTCTCGGGTTCTCTCCACTGAGTATGATGTTACCTGTGGGCCTGTGGTATACGGCCTTTACTGTGTTGGGGTATGTTCCGTCTACATCCAGCAAATGACTTCTCCTTTAGCTTAAGGCCAGCAAAACTCAGAGATCAGTATTTACTGTTCAACACAGAAGCATCACCTCAGGATCTGCTAGTTAGGAATGCACTGGTCAAGAGCCTCAGGTGCCTTTGGCGAAACTGCGACACGGGCGCTCAGCCCCCGTCCCCGGCGCCCCCTCCTGCGTGTGCCGCCTGTCTCGTCTCTCTCCCAAAACCAGATTTAGAGGATGATCTTATTCCCAGAATTCGTACCAGAGTGTGAATTCTAAGAGCACGTGCTCCTTCCTGCAAGGATTTAGGCAACTGCTAATCCTCTGGAACTGGGGACAGCTCAGCTTGGAACTGGGTTTGGACTCTAGCTCTGCTGTCTGCCCCTTCGTGGCCTGTGTGCCCCTGCTCTCCAAGGGCTAGTTAGAGCGGGGGTGGGGCCAGGCGGTAAGTGCTGTCTCCGTGACAAAGCTGCATGGATTAAATCAGGCATACATTTTTACCGTATGCCTACTGAATCACCAGGCATTGTTCTAGACGCTGGGAATACAGCTGTGTGCTGCGCTTAGTCGCTCAGTCATGTGTGACTCTTTGCGGCTCCATGGACCGTAGCCCGCCAGGCTCCTCTGTCCATGGGATTCTCCAGGCAAGAAAACTGGAGGGGATTGCCATGCCCTCCCCTTCAGAGGATCTTCCCAACCCAGGGATCAAGCCCAGGTCTCCCACGTTGCAGGTGGATTCTTTACCAGCTGAGCCGCCAGGGAAGCCGGGGAACACTGGAGTGGGCAGCCTGTCCCTTCTCCACCCAGGAACCGAGCCCAGGTCTCCTACTGCGTGTGGATTCTTGGTCGTCTGAGCCACCGGGGAAGCAACAGAAATATAGAGCTGTCCCTGTGTCCGTGGAGCTCACACGCTAACCAGAGAAAGGGAAGCATAACCAACTCAGAGAGACGCAGGATGCCGGGGGAGAAGCGCTGTGGAGAAAAGTCAGGCTTGGCGGCGGGGTGCCCGGGAGCATAAGGTGCCTGCCCTGGAAAGGTGGCGCGTGGGCAGACGCCTGCGGGGAGGAAGGGAGTGGACCCCGAGGATCTCCAGGCGGACAGCGCAGGCGGAGGGAAGGGCCAACGCCACCGCTCCGTGGAAGGAGCCCGCCTGGAGCCTCTGAGTCCAGAGAGACAGCTGGCGGCTTCAGGAGATTCTGGAAGGCTCGTGAGCTGAGAATCACAGGAAGGTTTTAGGTGAAGAATGCACACCTTCTTACTTTCACTATAAAAGGACCGTTGGTACCCGGGCAGGCACCACAGGAAGGATGGGGCCAGAGCAGCGAGATCAGACGGGAGCCTCCCCAGCAATCCAGGCAGGGGAGCAGCTGGTGGTGGCCGCGGCTGGAGGGCCACTGGAAAGCGTGTTCCTAGACGGGAGGAGTCTGGGTTTCTTCTGAGTATTTATTTTGAGCCAGTGAGACTGGATCTGGCTAGGCTGTGTGAGAGAGTCAAGGAGGACTGCAAGCTGTTTAGCTTTAGCAACTAGAAAAGTCAGTTTCCATTCACTGAGGGGTGGGCCCTGGGGGACCGGGCCGGGCAGGAGTGGGGCAGGGCGTGTAACGACGAGCTTGCTGCGGGAGCTGACTGTTGGGCGCTCAACCGCACGTGTCAGACAGGCAGTGCAGTCCGGGTGCGAGCTCCTGACCCATGCCTGGGCTTTACATGAACGTAGGAACTCAGGTCAAAAGCAGGTGCACTCAGAAAATCCCCCGAATAAACACAGGTACGAAGAGAAATCACAGTGGAAATTTAAAAGTCAGTAAACTGAATAACAAAAATAGGATTTACCAAAACATGCAGGATATAGAAAAGACCACGGTTACTGGGGATATAGTCTGAAATATATACTGGTACATTGCTGGAAATAGCTTAAAAAATGCCATGGCTGATTCATGTCCATGTATGGCAAATACCACCATAATATTATAAAGCAATTAGTCTCCGATTAAAAAAAAATCAATAATCTATCCATTTTGAGAAACTGGGAAAAGCACAAATTAAATCCTTTCAAAAAGCGAAAGGGAAAAGATCATGAAAATGAAAGTAGAGCGCACAAACGAATGAAATGAGACACAAACATATAAAAGCAGAAATGAAGAACTGTGCTTCTCCTGAAAGGTCTAATAGAATTCCCAGTAATGCTGATCAAAAGACAAAGAGAGAGAAGAGTAATTCTAATATCAGAAATTTTAAAAGGGTAAAACACATTTAAAAATAAGATGGTCTTATGATCTTCATGGCAATCACTTGAAAATATAAATAAAAGGACACATTTCTTTAAAAAAAAACACACACACACACATGACTTAGAGAAAATAAATGAAGAGGACAGACAGTATGCTAGGGTGCCTAGGTGGCCAGTGGGGGCTTCTGACTCGCTGGTGACGGCCAGTTTCTTGACTGGGGTTATAGTTACACAAATGCTTTTCTTTGTGAATATTTGTCAGTTTCCACACCTATATTTTGTGCTGTTTGTGTATGTATATTGTATAG
>SJYX01020548.1:122242-166644 GCA_006410675.1 Oreotragus oreotragus | reverse complement strand
TTTAGGGGAGAATGGATACATGTATATGTATGGCTGAGTCCCTTTGCTGTCCACCTGCAACTATCACAACATGGTTTATCAGCTATACCCCGATACAAAATAAAAAGTTTAACAAACAAAAAACCTCAGTGGCTGAAGACAGCGACCATGTACTATTGCTCCTGGGAGTTTCTGTGAAAGTATTTTACCAGGAGACTGCACTCAGGAGAAGGGAAGTTAAAGAAACATGATAAAGCAGAGGAAAAAAGTTAAGTCTGAGTGTGGTGTTAGCTGGAGATAAACTTCAACCTGGTTCAATGCAGAGACAAAGAGAACAGCCCTTGGTTGGTCCCATCTTCAGGCCCTTTGATAGATCCCTCCCTTGTCAGTCACTGGCCACAACTGACAGGTCCAGTTTAGCCAACGGCAATTCTCCAGAGAAGGGTGGAAGTGAAAGCTATTCGCAGCCAATATTGGTAGCAGCTCAGAGAGGGAAAAGGGGATAAATTGTGTGTGTTACTTGTTTTAGTCGCTAAGTCATGTCCAACTCTTTTTGCAACTCCATGAACTGTAAATCCTCTGTCCGTGGGATTTCCCAGGCAAGAATACTGGAGTGAATTACCATTTCCTTCTCCAGGGGATCTTCCCCACCCAGGGATAGAACCCTCCTCTCCTGCATTGGCAGGCAGACTTTTCACTGCTGGGCCAAAGCAAATTTTGTGTGTATTTTACCACAATTAAAAATACTTAACACAATCAGTGGCACGGGGAAGTACACTTCAGCCACAGTGGGAGGCACTGCAAAGTGGCAAAAGGTGTGGATGGCTAACCCTGAAAAAGTGGAGTAAGAATTGGGACCAGTAATCCAACCCACCATATGCCCAGATTTGCATGACGTGGTGGAGGATGGGCTGACCCTTAGCGAAGGTGAGAGAGGGAGAGCCTTGAGCCAGGCCAGGGGCAGCACGGGTGGAGATGGGCTAAAGAGTGAAATAAGAGCTCTGCTTGTTGAGGACTTACTGTTTTCGAAATACTCTGCTTGTGGCTTTGCATCTTTCATCTCTTTTAAGCTTCCAGCAACCTGATGATAGTTCTTATGTGAATCCCATGGAGTAGTTGGGAGGGAAGTGTTTTGCTTTAGGTTGCACAGCTGAAAAAGTGGGGAGAGACTGATTTTACTGACTCTGAGATAGCAGGGCTAGACTTCCCTGGTGGTCCAGTTTTAAGAACCTACCTGCCAATGCAGGGGCCGTGGGTCTGGTCCCTAGTCCGGGGAGATCCCCCATGCCACGCAGCAGCCAAGCCCGTGCACCGCAGCTACCGAAGCCTGCGCACCCGAGAGCCTGGGCTCTGCAATCACAGAAGTCACTGCAAGGAGAAGTCCTTGCACCGCGACCAGAGTGGCTGCCTCTCGCCACTAGAGAAAAGCCTGCTTGCAGCAATCGGGAGCCAGCAAACCTGCCCCTACCCCAGGAAAGAAATAGCAGCGATTTCCTCCAGCCTTGTTTCCCTCCACTTGTTTTCCTGTAACTTCTTCCAACTCTGACTGCTGGGGACAGAGAGGAGGGGAGGACGGGAATCCTCCAGGGGCCCACGCTGCTGTTCGGCTCGCAGTGTAGCCTGACAAATCAAGTGGGTAAAACCCATTAATTAGCAGTTTTGGAAACAGTTGCAAAGTTAATTATTCCATTTTTTGATGAAAGAAAGCTAATTTTTGGCATTTACACCGACAGTGACACGAACTAACATTTTTCGAGTTGACATCCCTCAAGATAAATGATGCCGTGAGGCGTTTGTGTAAACATCCTGACCCACAGCTCACTGACGAAGACTGTCTGCGGTGGGTGACTTCACTGCAGTCTTTGCCTGGCAAGTTTGGGAGATGGGAGAGCCAAGAAAAGGTGTTTTTTTTTTTTTACTAATTTTTGGCATTTACACCGACAGTGACACGAACTAACATTTTTCGAGTTGACATCCCTCAAGATAAATGATGCCGTGAGGCGTTTGTGTAAACATCCTGACCCACAGCTCACTGACGAAGACTGTCTGCGGTGGGTGACTTCACTGCAGTCTTTGCCTGGCAAGTTTGGGAGATGGGAGAGCCAAGAAAAGGTTTTTTTTTTTTTTTTCCTGGGGGTATGGAGAGGAGAGAGCCAGTGACCTGCTGAGAAGATCCAGAGCTGGAGGGAACATTTGCATATTCAGAAGGTTTTGCTGTAACTGAGAGAGCAGGGAAGTGTATTGACATTTCTGTCCATCTGTCTGTCTCTCTGTGCTGATGTTCGTACCCAGAGGAGGGACCTAGTTTTTCCAAGTGGTTGCTTCCAAATTTAGATCTCCTCCCCAGACTTTGCTTCTGAGTAGCAGGCCTGGGCATCCAACTGTTGGCTTGAGATCGCCATTTGGCATCTTACAAGCATCTCAAACTCACTCTGTCCCAAAGGAACACGCACCTCCCCGCCCCTACCCGAAATATTTTCCCTCCATTAAGTCATCCCCATTCGAGGCAATGACACCATCATCCATCCAAGTGCTCAAGCGAGAACCAACACTATCATCTCTGATATTCCCCTTCCTCTCACTCATCCCCGACATCCAATTTATCAGCAAGGTCGCCCGGGCTCCCTCCAAAACACTTCTCGGCCGTTTCCTTTCCCCCTGAGCACCACTACCCCAGTCTCAAGAACCACCAGCCCTTTTCACTCAGTGCTTACCTGGAGAAACCTAGAGTCACACGGGAAAGCTGACCTTTTCTTTCTTCTTCTTTGTTCTGTTTAGTCCTGTTGTTTTTTTTTTTGTATTGTATTTTTCAAATTTATTTTTAATTGGAATATAATTGTTAGTTTCTGTTGTACAGCAGCGAGAATCAGCCATGTGTATACGGCTCTCCTACCTCTTGAGCCTTCCTCCCACCCCACTCCCCCCATCCCACCCCTCTGGGTCATCACAGAGCACCGAGCTGAGCTCCCTGTGCCATACAGCAGCCTCCCACTAGCTATCTGTTTCACACAAGGTTGTGTATATATGTAAATCCTACTCTTTCAGTTCATCCCCCTCCCCTTCCCCCCTGCTGAGTCACAAGGCTGTTCTGTATGTCTGAATCTCTATTCCTGCCCTGAAGATAGATTCATCAGTACCAGTTTTTCTAGATTTCATGTATATGTGTTAGTTCATATATATTTGTTTCTCTCTTTCTGACTTACTTTACTCTTTTGTATTTTAAAGTTGTATTTAACTATTAGTAAATCAATCTTACAGGCACACTACCAATGTGACAGGTAATTAAATTTTGCCTAAGTAACCAAATTTGTCTGCCATGAGTGTGCCTTTTATATTTGAAATGAGATAGAGTTTAGTTCTTTATCTTATCAGAATTGCTACTTGGTTGAGTTTACCATTTCTGCTGGCCACATTTTAAAAAAGTGAACAGAAACAGGAGAATTTAATTTTTTAAATGAATGAAACTTAGGTTTCAGAGCAGTTTTAGGTTCACAGTGAAATTGAGTGCAAAGTAGAGAGACTTTTTGTACTTTTTGTCTTTCCTCCACCCGTGGTACATTGGTTACAGTTGGTGGACCTACATGGACATATCGCCACCCGAAGTCCGTAGTTTCCATTGGGGTTCACTCGTGGTGGTGTACATTCTGCAGGTTTTGACAAATGTATGATGATTTGCACCTGCCATTATAGTATCCTGCAGAAGAGTTTCACCACCCCGAAAAAATCCTCTGTGCTCCATCTCTTCATCCCATCCGCCTTCCTAACCCATGGTACCTCTGATCTTTTTGCTCTCTCCATAGTTCCACCTTTTCCAGTGCAATTTGATGGGCTGTCTCCTCCTGCGTTTGCTTCTGTCCAATCCATCCCCATTGAGAAACCAGAGGCATCTCTCAGAGAGGCAAATCGAACCATATCATTTCCCACCAGACCTAGAATAAAAGTAAGACTCCTTTCAACCTACAAGTCCTGGCATGATCTGGTCCCTGCCAATTTGTCTATCCACTTCATGCTACTCTCCTCTGCTTAGTACGTCCAGCGACCTTGGCTTTGTTTTACTTCTTCAAACGCGTCGTGCTTGGTGTTGCCTAAGTGTAAATTGTGAAGGGGGAGTGGAGTAGGTCCCCGGGCACCTTGCAGGCCAGGTGGTCCTGAAGGTCCATGGGAACCCCACCTCAGGACAGCAGAGGCCAGTGAGTGGACCAGGGTCTGCACTACCCTTCCTGGTTGCTTCCCTCTGCCTCGCCAGAACCGAGCCTGCATCATATGCTCCGGGCAGGATCCCTCTTAACATAGGCAGATTAATTGGAAACAGATGTCAAGTGGTGGGAGTTAAATACAGACATCTCACCAAATGTCAGCCCTTCCCCTGGGCCACGATGGAGTCCTTGTGTCTCATCCTCACCAGGGAATTGGGAAAACGCCTCTTAGACGGGCTGGTGGCAAGTTTGACCTCGAGAGTCTTTCTCAAAAGCTTAAGGCCAAGTTCCAACTCTGAAAATCAGAACTTGATCAATGAAGCTATTTGTATCAGATGCGTACAAACAAAAGCTCCTCTCAGAACAGCTGACTCTGCAAATAACCACACAACCCTCAGACTGTAAGAACTGGAGGGGATAGTCTCACCTCCCTACTTCAAAAGCCAAGAGCATGGAAGGGACTTGTCACTCAGGAGGTTAGCATCAAAGCTGGGGGTGGGCCCACAGCCAGAGACTATTTTCGAAAGTGCCATCTGATGCTGTCTCCCTCCATGCTTCCCTGTTACCTGGAGAATAAACCCAAACTCTTTGACAGGGCCCTTCCCTTTCACCTCAGCCGCATCTACCCAGCTCTGCCAGGGCAGGGACCTATCTGTATTGCTAAAGGTATTACTCTGTAGTCTTTGCCCATGATGTTTCCTCTCTCTCCTCACCTATCTAGTAAACTCCTATTCATCCTTCACAACCCAAGTCAAATACGCCCTTCTCTCATAAATCCCCTCAACTCTGTAGATGGAGTTACTCTGGGATCCCATAGCACTGAACGCATGTTGCTGTGATTGTCTGTGTATTGTCATTGTTTATTTCACCCCTCTGTTTTATTTTTTCTTTGCTTCCCTGGAGCTCGGCATGAAGCCTGGCACACAGAAGGCACTTGGCGAATACTTGTGACATTGCCATTGCCAAAGCCGAGGGATTCCTCTTTTGCTTTCTTTCTCAGCTCTTCTGTAGCATCTGATGACAGTGATTCTTCCTGAGATGCTTGCTGCCTTAGTGCCTATGGTTCCCTCTTGCGTGGTTTTTCCTCTCTTCTATCTGACTGCTCTGCCTTGATCTCCTTTTTGGGTGTTCCTGCCTCTCTCCATCTTGTCTAGGCGGTGGTTGTTAGAGGATTTGGCCTGACCTTCTCCTGTCCTCCTCCGGAAAACCCTTCCCTGCCTGGGTCAAGTGTCATGGGATTCTGGACCTTTGACTATGTTGTTTTCTCCCCCTGAGACATTCTTCGCATCATTTCTGGAGTGGTCAGCTTCTTCTCAGCCTTCAGATTCCAGCCCAAATGTCAGCCCCAAAGCAGAGACTAAGCATTTAGTGGAACCTTTTCTTCTTTTTTTTCATAACTGCATTTATTTTTGGCTGTGCTGGGTCTTCGCTGGTGCACGGGCTTTTCCCTAGTTGCAGCAAGCAGGACTGCTCTCCAGTGTGGGGGCTTCTCTTCTCGAGGAGCACAGGCTTGCAGGCTTCGGCAGCTGCAGCTCTCGGGCTCTAGGGCACAGGCTCAATAGCTGTGGCGCACGAGCTTAGTTGCTCTGTGCTGTGTGGGATCTTCCTGGACCAGGGATCGAACCCGCATCTCACGCATTGGCAGGCATCCGGATTCTTTACCAGTGAGCCACCAGGAAAGCCCTCAGTGGAATCTTTTAGGGCTGTTGTTTGCAAACTACGCCACCTGAGCTCAGCCTGAGGTCGGGTGCTGAGCAGCCAGTAGGACCCCTGAATGAAAGGGAAGGATGGAGGAGTGGGCAGGACCTGGGCAGAACAGAGCCCAGGGAGGGGGAGGGGCAGGCATCTCTGGCACTAGTGCAAACAGCTCCTCCCAAATCACTGGCCGGGCAGTCCACCACTCCTCAATTCAGAGCCAGGCCGGCCCTAGTGTTTTTGGGTTATTAACTCCCCTCAGTAAACTTCCAGCGAGTGTGATAAAGCACTCAGCAGAATGTGGCAAGAGCTCATAAAAGCAGGATTTAGTGCCATTTTATAGATGTCAGGGCTGACTTCCACACTCCAGCTAGTGTATATTTAAAATTCATGCCCGGCTCACTGCCTGCAGGGAGAAGGCCCGAGGCCTGGGGGAGCTGACACGGTTCTGCCTGCCCCTCGCAGGCCTCAGGAGCATCCTCCCACCTAGGATCAGGCCAACCCAGGTGGAGCCTCTTGTGAGCCCCTTTCTAATGAACTGTGAGAGTGAGCTTTGGAGCCAGGCAGACCTGTGCTGGAGTTCTGGCTCAATGACCAGCTGGGCCTGTTTGTCTAGGGTAGAGGTGTTTTCCGGGTTGTGGGACTTTCAATGCTAAAACCAGGGAAATTCCGGCAAACCAAGGTGAGTTGGTCATCCCAGACCTGATTCTATTTCTTTGCTTTATAACCTTGGAATGCTCATGTCCTTCTCTGAACCTTATTCTTCCCGGGAATCAAAAGGAACGATTATTCAAGGCAGCAAGCCACAGTGCTGTGTGTATGCAGTGGCTGTTATCTGGTTCAGGGATAATACATGATTGCATCCATACTTACTGAGCTGTCATTGAATCATCAGTTCAGTTCAGTCGCTCAGTCGTGTCCAACTCTTTATGACCCCATGAACTGCAGCATGCCAGGCCTCCCTGTCCATCACCAACTCCCGGAGTCCACCCAAACCCATGTCCATTGAGTCAGTGATGCCATCCAACCATCTCATCCAACCATCCCCTTCTTCTCTTGCCCTCAGTCTTTCCCAGCATCAGGGTCTTTTCAAATGAGTCAGTTCTTCACATTAGGTGGACAAAGTGTTGGANATCACCAACTCCCGGAGTCCACCCAAACCCATGTCCATTGAGTCAGTGATGCCATCCAACCATCTCATCCAACCATCCCCTTCTTCTCTTGCCCTCAGTCTTTCCCAGCATCAGGGTCTTTTCAAATGAGTCAGTTCTTCACATTAGGTGGACAAAGTGTTGGAGTTTCAGATTCAACATCACCCAGGACTGATCTCCTTTCTTCCAAAAGTGGGCAGAGCCAGTAACCTGTGCTAGAAAGGGCTAGATAATTCATCAGATGCTACAAAAAGGAGCAACTAACTCTACTTTGTTAGTCAGGTGAATTAATGCAAGAGGCTATAACAGACAATTCCCAAATCTCTGTGGCTTAACACAATATATGTTATTTCTTGCTTTCATCATGGTACAACTCAAGTTAGCTGGATTTAAATCCCCTTATAGCAGTGACTTGGAGCCAGGCATTTCTGGGTTGTGGCTTTGCCATCTCTTAAGACTGCCTTCTCTGCTAGATCCTCTGTATTAAGTCAGCAGAGACTGAGGTTTTAGTGGGATATTTAAGGGTGTGCATGTGTGCTAAGTCACTTCAGTTGTGTCTAACTCTTTAACCCTGTGGACTGTAGCCCTCTAGGCCCCTCTGTCCATGGGATTCTCTGGACAAGAATACTGGAGTGTGTTGCCATGCCTTCCTCCAGGGGATCTTCTTGACCCATGGATTGAAGCCAGGTCTCTTAAGTTTTCTGCCTTGGCAGGCAGGTTCTTTACTCCTAGCACCACCTGGGAAGCCCCATCTTTTAGGGGAGTTGTTGGCAAACTACACCTATAAGGTGAATTAGTCCCTGGTCAGTTTTTGTCAATAAAGTTTTATCGAAACAGGCATACTCATGTTTTTGCTTTTGGTTGCCTTTGCTCTTTGGGCTTCCCTGGTGGCTCAGATGGTAAAGAATCCATCTGCGATGCGGGAGACCTGGGCTCAGTCTCTGGGCTGGAAAGATCCCCTGGAGAAAGGAATGCTTCAGATCCCCTGAAGTGGCTGCCCACTTGGTATTAGGGCCTGGAGAATCCCATGGACAGAGGAGGCTGACAGTCCACAGTCCACGTGGTTGCAAAGAGTCAGATGTGACTGAATGATGTTCACTTTGCTCTACAGTGGCAGAGTTGAGTAATTGTGACCAAGACTATATGGTCTGCAAGCAGTAGCATATTTACTACCTGGCCCTTTACAGACAGCATTTACTGACCTTGGTTTTAGGAGGTAGGCTTGGAAGTGGTATCTGTCATTTTACCTACAGTCCACTGGCTAAAATTCCATCTAATTATTCCAAACTAGCCGCAATGGAGGCTGGGAAATAGAGAAGAATATTAACTTGCATGAATATTAGCAGTCATTCATGGTCCTTGCTACACAAATCGCTTAGGGGCATTATGAAGATGCAATAAAACCATGCCTAAAAATTATTTCTGGAGGCTCTTGCACACAGTAACTCTTCCATAATCCCACCCAGGCCTCCCCAGGTCTCAGGGATGTACTAGGTGGCTGAATGCAGGACTGTATGGAAGATCCCCTCCATAAAGAATAACTGGTTGTTCAGATTTTGGTAACTAGGACGTCAGCTGATACCTGGTTCCATTTGATTTGAATTTGGGGCTCTGGCTATTTCCATGTGGCTGACTGAGGCAGATATCAGAAAGAACTCAGGAATGCTTATTTGAGCCCTAAACCTAACACCTCCCAGAGAGGAGTCTTTTCTGCTGGAGCAGCAGGGTCCCTGCCATGTGTCCACCAGCCCTCAGGACGTTGTTCAGTCTCGGTGTGACCCGGCTGGATATTCAGCCCAGACTGACACAGCGATCCTAGCCTTGGCTTCGGGGGTAAAACCCCTTGGCTTAGGGCTCCATGACTCTGCCCTCTTCTCATTTACTTTTTGGGGTCCCTGTTTGGTGTTGCCTTCCTCCCCTTGAGGAGTCCAATTCACAATGCCAGTGTCTGAGAAAGGGCGAGACACAGGGATGAGACACAGGGTGAGACACAGGGATGGCGAGTTTCTACATCTGTGACCCAGCATCCTGGAGGTGACAACACGGATGACAGAGCGGGAGCAGGAGCTTCCCTGGCCCAGCGCCTAATGGGACACATTAGGGCCGGAGGAGGTGGGCTGTGAGGGAGGAGAGGAAAGAAAGCAAAGAGATACAGAGGGAAGAGGTGAGAATTTGGGGAGGGGGAAAAGGGAAGAAGGAGAGGATGGAGGAGGGGAGGAAAAAGACCATAGAGGAAGGGGGAGGGGCAGGGCAGGTGGGAGGCGAGGGGCAGAGGGAGCAAGGGTCCCTGACTGGGGGGCATTCAGGACAGGGTGACACGTGAGTGATGCCTGGTGACTTAAGAGAGAAGAAGTTGGCGACCTGAAAGGGAGGGAGACAGAAAGCAGGGCTTTTCAATATGAGCATTCATGTCGCGGTGACAGCGGTCATTTATCACGCCCTGAATGGGAGTGCGAGCCCAGCGCTGCCGTCAAAGGACTCTGGTTAAAGTTTTACCTGAGTGTGAAAGGGGTCGGGCTGGCTCTTAACAGCAGCTCTTGATGCTTCCGGGGGCTGCGGGGGTGGCCCCCAGGGGGCCTGTCTGTTTGGAGCAGAAAGACTCTGGCACCAGAAGAGGGGCTACGGGACAGGATGTATCTGGGTAGGGGACCCCTCCAGGCATCCCAGCCATTGCGGGGAGGAATCCCCTGCTCCAGGCACTGAATGAGGCCCCTGTCCCAAATCAATCTCCTGAGCCTGCCAGGGGTTGTGGGAGAGGGCAAGTGTGTATGCGGGGGCACTTTTGGGCAAGCCATGTCACTGCTGCCCAGCTCAAGATTTTAGAAAAGGTATTATGTGGTACTTACCATGTGTAGGTCATATATATTATTTATTTATTTTTAGGAAAATATTTTATTTATTATTTACTTATTTGGCTGCCCCGGGTCTTATTTCTGGCAGGCAAAATCTTTAGTTGTGGCATGTGGGATCTCATTCCCTGACCAGGGATCAAACCCAGGCCCCCTGCATTGGGAGCATGGAGTCTTAGCCACTGGACCACCAGGGAAGTCTCTATTTTTGAGTTAGTGTAACATCGCTGTTTGCTGTCTGGAACTCAGCAGTTTCCTGGGACATGGACTTCCAGTGTTAAATTTGGGATGTGTGGCTGTGCTTAGTCGCTCAGTCATGTCTGACTCTTTTCGACCTCATGGACTATAGCCCACCAGGCTTCTTTATCCATGGGATTCTCCAGGCGAGAATACTGAAGCAGGTTGCCATGCCCTTCTCCAGGGGATCTTCCCAATCCAGGGATCAAACCCAGGTCTCCCACATTGCAGGCAGGTTCTTTATTGTCTGGGCCACCAGGGAAGCCCCCAAATTTGGGATAGTCTTGGGCAAACAGGACAGTAGGTCACCCTCAATATATTAACTTGTTTGATTTCACAGTAGCACTTGGAAAGAAGCACCGAATTTACCTCCATTCACAAATCAGGAATCAGGCAAGGAGAGGAAAACGATGTTCCTGAGGCCACAAAGCCAGGGATTGAGTGAGTCTGGGTCTGGAGTGAAGTAGTCAGGTGTCCACCCATGAGCTCCCAGCCCGTCCACTTTGTTGCCTGGAGCCTGGAGCCTGGAGGTGATGCCAGGGTAATGACCGTGTTTTCCAAACGGAGAACAGGATCATGGGGGCTGAAGGGTTCTCTGGTCTTTAGGACAAAATGCTTGAGATGGGTTTGTCCCTCCCTGACTTTTTCATCTGGTCCATGGAGGTCAGCAGTGACAGAGCCCACCTGTCCTCAAGGTGTGCAGCACTTTGAGGGTCTGGGGCCCTGGTGCTTGTCCAGGAACATTACCAACAACCCTTGAGGTCTTTGCCAAAACTCTCAGGCCTTCGAGGACCAGAGGAGGAAGTCATGGAGGAGACACATGTTGGGACTTGCAGCCCAGAATGGCAGATGAGCGAGGCCAGGGGAGGAAACAGGGTTCCTGGGTAGGGACAACTTTGACCTGTTTTCCATCCTGGGATGTGGGACAGCTCTGTCGTCCCTGTGCCAGGCTCCTTCCAGAGCAAGGATGCCACTCAGCCCTGTGACTCACACCTGCTGCTGAGAAGCCATTTGGGAGCAAGGCAAAATTTCCCCTTATTCTCCCACTTGAAACCTCTCTCGAGTGGATGGTGGTGATGGAGGCTTTCCATGCAGCTACGTTCTGGGTATCTTGTTCTTCCTAGCATTGTGGGCCAAGGTCTCAGTCCTGGGAAAACAAAAGGAAGGTGTGTGTATGCAGGGAGAGGGTGAGGTGCTGGAGCAGCTCTTACTTCTGCTGAGAGCAGCCCAGCCAGGAACCTGGCACCTCTAGCAGTTTCTCCCAAAGCCCAGCCACCAAGGCCTGGCTGTCTCCGGCTTCCACCCCAAGCTGTGACTATTGTCTCCCGTGATCCTCTCCCAGCTCCTGCCGGAAGACCTGGCCCCTTGGTCCCTTCCAGCCCTGGGCCAGACGCCTCACGTCTCCGCAGGATGCTGGGACCTCACTGGGTTTGGTAATGACGTTTGGAGAGTCAAAAAGCCACATTGTTAACATCCCAGAGCTGACCCACGAGTATGGGTGATGGGAACACAGAGGTCTTGGGTGGCAGAGAGTAAGGCCACCAGAAAGAAGTGTAAACTGCTTTGATGACCAGGAAATGGGGCATTCAGAGAAACTTGATGGAGGAGGCTGGAGGGGGAGGCCTCAATCAGGAACCCAAAGCCAGTGACGCTCCCCTCTTCTTTCTCTCTTATAGCATCATCCACTCAATATGTGCAAATCATGTTCACTGGCATCTATCGTGGGCTTGTTCTGTGTTGGACTCAGGGTATCCAGGAGAAAATAAGACATGACACCTGCCCCATGGAGCTTATATTCCCTGGCAGAAGACAGACATGAATCAAGCAAGTTATATATTGTGGTTAATATTAATGAAGTAGATAAATGGGAGGCTGAGATAGGGAATGACAGGGGTGGTCTGGGAAGGCCTCTCGGAGGAGGTGACATGTAAGTGGAGCCTGCCAGTGAGGCATGGGGGCAGGGTCCAGGCAGAGGAAACAGTCTGTGCCAAAGCCCAGAGCTCACAGTGTTTGAAGAACTAAAAGATGGCTTGAGAGGGTAGAGCCCAGGGAGCGGCATGTGGCCCGAGATGGAAGGGCAGATGGAGACCAGATCCTTTGGGGTCCCAAGGGCCGGGCTGAGCAGATGGATGTTGCGTTGGATGGATTACTTTCCCAGGGCAAGGCTTGTGAGTTTATGGATAGATCTGTGTTAGGATAAAACAGTAGGTGCTCAATAAGTGTGATAGGGAGCGAGTGAAGGCAGAACTGAGGGATGAAATGGTGCGAGCATGGCCGTGTTGGTGGGTGGCACCAGCTCAGTCCCCTGGGGGCAGCCTCTGCCCTGCCGCTCCCCCCACTCCATCCTCGTCCTCCTGCTTGTCTTCATTGTCACGGAGGAGCTGAACAGGGAGCCTGGGAGCGGTTTGCGTTTGCGCCTTGCACGGGGGACATTAAGTGAATGGAGTCCCTCTCAGTTTTTCATGTCATTAATTGGTGATCTTCAGACTCTGAAATAGCATTTTCCCTTGCCCATCCCTTATTTCATTATCCTCAGCTCAATACACTTCACTGCCGCACAAGGCGGCCTGCTTGGATATATTAGGAATTATTTAAATGAGATGGGGATGTATGGGTAGTTAAAAGCACAGTCTTCTATTCTGCTCTAATTATGTATCAAATTACGTTACAATTATTCCCAAATATAAACTTGCTGAGGACCTCAAAAGGGGGGAGGTTCTGGGAGCATCAGGAGAGATGTGAAGTAGGGCCCAGTGGGGGCGATGGCCCTGTGCCCCAAAGGGGTTCTGTGTGTGCCTTTGTGTCTGTCTATTTCTCTGTGTCTCGGTATTTGCAACTACTCTGCCATGCTGTGTCCATTACCTCTTATTGGCTCAGGTCTTGGCAGCCATGAGACAGCAGAAAGAAGTCTTGTCCAGCCTCTAGGCTGAGTGATCTGCTAAGACTGCCATTCCCCAGACATGTGATGTAGGACAAATCTTGTAACTTCTTGGAGCCTCAGTTTCCTCCCCTGGAAAGTGGAGGTGATGTTAGTAGTTATACCCTACAGGCCCCGGGACCTAGGAAGCTCTTGGCAAATGGGATGACTTACCACTGGGTCATCAGCTTCTCTAAGGGGAGGGAACCTCTGAGGCTGCCCTGCCCTCTGGCTCTCCCTCCCTGTGTCTAGCTGGTCAGGTTGAGCTAAGCCTGGGGAGTCCATGACTCAGGCCTCAAGCTCCAGCCCACCCTGTCAGACTGGACCACACTGAGCACCTATTCTGCATGGTCCTTTGCAGATGCCTTTACACTTTTCTCTCTCGATCTGGGGAGGAAGGCATGGACTTGCCCAAGTTGTCTCAACCAAAATGTGGCAGAGAGGAATTCAGACCTGGGTCTTTCTCAGGCTTCTGGAGGTGATGGGGAGCTACTTGGTCTCCAGGCTAGCAGGTGGATTTCCTCTGAGTTGTTTTCATTCATTTACTTTATGCAAGGAGAAAGCCACCCCAGCAGCTCTTAGGGCCGGGATTCATCTTTATTAATAACTTACTAATAATTATTAAGCATCACGAGGCTACTGATGTTGCAGGGCTCCGAGCTGGGCTGTTTCCATTCTTCTTCTCCTGAGACGGTCACCTACAGCTACTCCTGTTTCCGTCAGGGGGAATCCGTTCTTCCCCATCTCTGGATATTAGGTGGGTGACGTGGTCCAGGTTTCAGCCAAGACTTCCAAGCCTGCTGAAACCTTGTAATAGGTTGGATTGTAATCTCCCCCAAAGATGCTGCAGTACTATTTCCAGGACCTGGGAATGTGACCTTACTTGGAAATAGGATCTTTGTAGATCATCAAGTTAAAAAGAGGTCACTGGGGGTCGACCCTCACCCAGTATGACGGTGCCTTTTTATAAGGGGGAATTTGGACACTGAGACAGACATACACAGAAGGAGGATAAGAAATAAGGAGAAGGCCAAGTGCAGCGGAAGGCAGAGATGGAGGTGATGCGTCTCTAAGTCAAGGAACACCAGAGATTGTCAGCAGCCCAGCAGATGCAGGGGAGAAGCATCAAACAGATACCGCCTCACAGCCCTTAGAAGGAACGGGCCCCACCTAGACCTTAATTGCTGTTTAGTTGCTCAGTCGTGTCCGACTCTTTGCAACCCCATAGACTATAGCCCACCAGGCACCTCTGTCCATGGGATTGCCTAGGCAAGAATATTGGAATGGGTTGCCATTTCCTTCTCCAGGGGATATTCCTGACCCAGGGATTGAACCTGTGGATTGGCACGCAGATTCTTTACCATGGAGCCACCAGGGACCCATACCTTGATTACAGAATTTAAAACCATGGAATTTCTGCTGTTTAAGCGACTCAGTTTGTGGCAGACTTAGGTTATGAACCCAGGACTCACTAGTGGGATGCAGGCAGGACAGACGGGTTGGAGAGCTGCCGGGGTGGCCACCAGGAGCCTCCAAAGGATACTGGTTGCCAGGCAGGGGTTGGGCGGGGGAGTGGGGGCAGGTCTGGCCCATCTCTGTGAATGGGTTAATGCAGTCATGTGGCAGCCGGTCCCGAAATAGAAATGAGATGCTTACCTGGCAAACAGCCACATGAGGAGTTCTCTTTGAGTCTGGATCAGGAATTCAGCCCTTGGTTGAGGGGAAAGAGAGCAGACTCCAGTCTCTGGGGGAGAGGGCTGGTAGGATCTTCATCTTATGGTGGGCTTTGGAGTAGAGGTGCCTGGGACTCACTGCCATCTATTTCTTCTGCTTGTCAATAACTTAGCAATGGTCTCTGGGAATGAGGTCTGACTCTGTGCCCTCCGCCCCTTGGTTCTGACTAGTTCTTGCCAATGAGATGTAAGGACAAGTGACGGGAACCACCTGTGGGCCAAGGTAGTTAAGAGGCAGTGTGCCCTCTCTACATGCCCTCTCCTGTCTGCTGCCTGAAGGAGGGGACTCTGAGGATGGAACCTGGACATAAAAGGCACCTGGGTCCTAGAGTCCTTGCTTGGAGGATGGCTGCACTGGAGAAGATTCTGGAGTGGACTGCATCAGCCATGCAGAAAGGTCTAGATGATACATGAGTCTCGGCGTTACTCTTTATTTTCCTTCTAGGGTTCAGCTCCCCAACACGAGAGATAAGATCAACTCTCTTTCCCAAATAAGAAACCTTTTCCCATTGAGATCTCTCCTTCAAGTGTTCCTGAATCCCCCAAGAGAAGCCAGGGACCTCAAGCCTGACCTTTGGGTCTCTTTGATTTGCAAGATTGCCTATTTTCTTTTTAATAGAAGTGTTTCTAATTAAGGTAACCAAAACCCATGAGCTGTTTTTAGATGCAACTTTTTTTTTTTTTTTTTAAGGGAGGGTAAGACAATTTGTGCTAATTAGATGTAAAAATCATTCCTGGGAAAATTATATAATTCGCATGCAATTTGCAAAATAAACCTTTGCTGTTATTTGTGCTGCTGCTTTGCTGTAGAATAAGTAAGAAGCATAAACACGGGACTGGGGAGAAGGTGCTTCAAGGGAAGGAGGCCCAGNGGGTAAGACAATTTGTGCTAATTAGATGTAAAAATCATTCCTGGGAAAATTATATAATTCGCATGCAATTTGCAAAATAAACCTTTGCTGTTATTTGTGCTGCTGCTTTGCTGTAGAATAAGTAAGAAGCATAAACACGGGACTGGGGAGAAGGTGCTTCAAGGGAAGGAGGCCCAGTGGTTCCAGATCACGGGTGTGGCCTTCCAGGTGAGACAACAGGTTCTCACTGCGGAGGCCCATTCTCCCCAGAAGCAGCCCAGGTAGGACCAACTGACTCCAGCCAGGCCCCACTTGGGCTGGATTTCAGTTTCAGGATGATTCGAACATGGGTTTCTACCCGTCTCAGCTACGATGTGATTCGTGAGTACTCGGGTTTGAGGAAAGTCTCTTGGGAGAGGCTTCACAGCTACCCAGAGGCCTCTGACCGGGGTGCTGGCTTTCTTTTTTGTGGCTGTGCTGGGCTCTCGTTGCTGCCCGGGGGCTTTTCTCTAGTTGCAGCGAGCGGGGGCTTCTCTTTCGCTGTGGTGCGAGGGCTTCTCACGGCGGGGGCTTCTCTCGCTGCTGAGCACAGCCTCCGGGTGCACAGCCTCCGTAGCTGCGGCCCGCGGGCTCAGCGGCTGCGGTTCCCGGGCTCCAGGGCAGACGTTCACTAGTTGTTGCCCACGGGCTTAGCTGCTCCTCAGCAGTTGGGATCTTCCCAGACCAGGGGTCGAACCCATGTCTCCTACATTGGTCGGTGGATTCTTTACCACTGAGCCACCAGGGAAGCCCCCGAGTGGTGTTTTGACCAGTGATTTGAATGAGGGCTCTCGATTGGTTGATCACCCTGGTAGATGGCATGAAACTGGGAGAGACAGTGAATGGGTTGGAAGACAGGATTTGACGGTCTCTAGGCAGATAGGAGCTGTGTTCAAATCTAACAGGAGGAGATGTAATAGTTGTATTTAGAAAACCTACGCAGTGGGGAAGGTAAGATTTAGCAGAAGTCTACCTGTTGGTGTCCCATCGGGAGACAGAAACCACACAATGTATTTTGACGGGAAGTATTTGGTATAAAAAAAATCAGAACACTGAAAGGGTGGAACTTCCCTGGTGGTCTAGTGGCTAAGGCTCCATGCTCCCAAGGCAGGGGGCCTGGGTTTGATCCCTGGTCAGGACACTAGATCCCTCATGCCAAACTAACAGTTCGCATGCCACAAGTGAAAGACCTTGCAAGCGGCAACTAAGATCCGGTACAGCCAAATCAATAAGTAAAAATAAATAATAAAAACCAAGCAAACGAGACATGGGGATTCAGAATCAAAGCCATACGAGGAACACAAGATTGGAGGAACCAGAGCCCACAGAGGGATAAATGCTGTCTTCATTCCTCAGGCTGCAAGTGGGAAACAGAGCCAACTTGGTCTCGATGGTTCCAGATGGGTAACAATAAGCTCCAGAAAGGCAGGTTCCAGCTTGGCATAAAGAAGACTGTTTTCCTTAAAAAAGAAAAATAAAACATTTTTTTTCTTCTGATCGTAGAAGCAATGGCTGCACATTATGGAGGACTTAGAACATGCAGGTTATGGAGAGGTCAGTTAGGGTGCAGGGAGGGAATCATCTTTGAGAGTTTGGGTTGAAATGAGCTGACCCCTTCATTCCATAAAGGGAGGGTATGCCAAGTACTTGCTAAAAGTTCTGTGCTTTCCCACTGTGCATCTCTAGTCTTCAAGCCTCCCCTGATTCTTAAATCTTTGACCACACTGCCCTGAGACTCAGTTTCCCCCTTGGGTCAGGCCCTCCAAGCTTCAGCCTCTAGCCCTTGTGCTTTCAAGGCATTCCTCCAAAGCCAGATTCTTTCCTCAGAGGAATTATGGCACCATCTCTTAAGATAATCATATTTTTCCACCTTGCTGCATACAAAAGCATTTAAAGAAGCAAATAAAAATCATTTGTAATTATACCTCCCAAAGATGACCACTATTCACATTTTGGCCTTTTTCCCCCTGTGCAAATATATTCATATTTTAAGAAAACTGGGGCTTAGTAAATATATAATTTTATATCCTGCTTCTCCTTAACCCCCTCACTTAACACATGAGTATTTTCCAAAGACCAGTATGTGTTTTTAAAAATATCTTTTTACCATAGTGACCTAATATTCAGTTTGTTGTCTGTATCATAGCTTATTATGGGCTATTTCACTTATAACTGATTTTTTTTCTCTCATGACCAGTTTTCTTGTTGATATCTCTGTTCATAAATCTTCGTGCATATCTTTGGTCATTTCCTCAGGATAGAAGTGCATAGAAGGATTGGCTCAAGTGATATATTAAACCACCTTTTATTATGGAAAAATTTCAAATTACTCGAGAGAATGTGTAGCTTCAACCATTACCAGCATTCTGATAATCTTGTTTTATCTATCCTTCCCATTTTTTTGTGTGGTTGGAATATTTTAAAACAAGTCCCAGATGTTATATCATTTCCCCTGCAAAAGTTGTTTTACTTCTCAAATAGGTCAAATAACTTCTTAAAGCATAACCAGAATGCCTTTCGCACACCCAAAATTATGAACAAAAATTCCTAAGTAGCAACTAATATCTGGTAAGGTCCAAATTTCTCCAATGATCTCAAAAATGTCTGTCATGGTCAAATTGCTTGAATCAGGATTCAAACAAAAGTCCACATTTTATATTTGGTTGATGCATCTTGTAAATTTCTCTGAATCGACACCACCTCTTCCTCCTTCTGAAATTCTGCTCTTTGTTTACTTGAAGAATCTGCTATAAAGAATTTTACGGTTCTTGATACATAATAGAGACCGATTTCCTGGAGGGTCATAATGACTTACACCTCCGCCAGGGAAGAGAGACGTGAGAAAGAACATTTCCCATTCTCAGGATTGAATATCATTAAAATTTTAAAAAATCGATTTGATAGGTGAAAGATGGCACCTTATGGCTGCTTTAACTTGCATTTCTATGATGATGAGCTTGATTGAACATTTTTCCATATGCATATTAGCTGTTTGTATTTCTTCTTTTGTGAATTATCTCTTTTGACCTTTGCCCCTTTTAAAAGGGGTATTGATTATCAAGCTTGAGTATATAGCATAGAGAAATTTAAGATTTTTATGTAGTCACATTCATTATCTTTTCCTTTGTGAATTCTTTAATTGTTTTAAAGCTTGGAAAATCCTTTCTCTACCCTCACATTCCATTTGCTTATATTTTTTTTCTCCTAGTGTTCTTATTTGATTTTTTTTACTGAGTTTTAAAATCCACCTGAGATCTCACATATAGACCGTTGATCTATTACCATAATCCTTCACTTAGTTTGTGATATGCTTTTATGATGCTCTAGTTTCATTTATGGGCTTCCCAGGTGGCTCAGTGGTAAAGAATTTGCCTGCTAATGCAGAAGATGTGGGTTTGATCCTTGGGTGGGGAAGATCCCCTGGAGAAAGAAATGACAACCCACTCTAGTATTATTGCCTGGAGAATCCCATGGGCAGAGGAACCTGGCAGGCCACAGTCCATGGGGTTGCAGAGTCAGACATGACTTAGCAACCGAGCACTACCACCACCCACAACAACAACAAAATTTCATTTGTACACACACACACGCGCACACGTGCTTGTCTGTTCAAGAGCTTGTGCCATCAACAGTTTTCTGGCCCCTGAGTGGTAGTGAGTGCCCCATTGTGGGAGGTATTCAAGCAGGGAATGTGTCAAACACAAGACCAGGTTGAGAGATCTGTGCCTGACATTCTGAAGGTTTCTGGTTTCCCTCTCCTGGAAGGACCAGTGTGTCCTCACTCAGCTCTGGGAGGCAATGATGATGTCCCTTCCTCTTCTTTTTCCTGTTCTTCCTGCCCACCGAGTGGACCTTCAGACTCTGTTTCTGTTCATGCTTGTGGCTGGGATGTGGAGTCCGGACCTCACCGGAGAGGCCTGGCCTGGAGGGCCTGAGGGTCCCTCAGCTGGATTATGCGCTGGTCAAATCTGGGGACCCACAGGGTGACTGGGATCTGGGCTCAGCTCCGAGAAGAATCAAGATTTCTCAGATGTACTTTGCCCTCATCATTTCCTCCAATTTAACAATTACAGCCAATTGTATTGTTTGCCTCTTCACTAGCAAGTAAGCCCCAAGGACAGACGTCTTGTATTTCCATGTCTGGCACATGGCAGGCACCTAGGAGTTGAAGGGAAGAATGAATGAATGGTCCTTTGGAACTTGTGGGTCAGGACTACAGTGCCTTCATAAGCTAAGCCCAAACCGGAGACAGTCATCTGAGCAGAACAAATACTCTTTTGGGGACAAAGGGACAGAACAGCTGAAATGGAGATCCATCCTGGAAAATCCAGTGCAGCTGGTTGTCACAGGGAGGGCTGGGTCTCCTGAGTCTCAGGTCCGTGTGGAGCTGTGAAAGTCCCCCGTTTTGACCCTGAGCTGACACCTGACCTCTAGAGCTGATTATTTCTTCTCTCCACCAGCAACATTCCCGACAAAATGGGGTTGGGAGACATTTGCATCCAAACCACCAGGCTCTTTAAATGCTGGGGCCCGGAGGCCCGATGGGTTTATTAGATTATCATTGCGGAAGTTAATAAAGAATTAATTTCTCTTCATGTGACATCCAAAGGCAGTTATTTCAGGAGCCTGTCCATTTACACAAAGCCAAGTATTTGTCAAGTGTCAGAGGCAATTCCCAGGTCCCAGCCCCCCCTCAATAATTCTGGATTAGGGACAGCCTGAAATGACATTACACAAATTTTCTTTCGAGATGCATTGAGCTCTGGGGACCACTCAGGAATTTCAGGTTCCTGAAGGTTATACTGTCAGCAAAAGGGCGGGGGTTGAGGGGGAGCGGGAGTCGCTGTGGCTTTGCAGCTGGGCCAGCTCCGAAATGGGGAGGGGAGGAGAGAGGGGAGGGAGCCCCGGATGGCCATTAGTCTGTGGGGGCCCATCTGCCTCCTGAAAACAACTTACTTACAGCCATTTGTAGCGCTAACCTCATGCCCAGCTTGATGGTTTTTCCTTGTTCCTTGACTCAGGCCCAGGGAGGGGCCGTGGCCTGGTGGGGATGGTGGGGCTGGACCGCGTCCTCCTGGTAATATATTAAGGAAGGTCAGGGCATCATCAATCCCTGTCTAGGGGTTAAGTGCTGGGAAGTGGGGGGCACTGCAGGAAAGGACTCTCTCCTAGACCCTAAAAGCAAGTCGTGGAACCGTCACTTCAGGGTGGTTGGAGCACAGGTCCGGGGGGCTGGGCTGGTGGGAGGGCATCCTGAGCTGGGTCCAGGCTCGGCTCCCTGGAGCGGCAAGAAGAGGCCCGTGTGGAAGAGCCCAGCCCTTGCACTGGAACTCCAGATGCGGGCATTTGGCCGCGTCCTAGACACCATCCCACACGTGTCCCAGACTGAACCTCCCGCCTCCAGCTCGTCTCCCCTCCCATACCTGACACTCCAGCCGGTGGGGCTTCTTCCTCGTTCTCCAAGGGAACCAGCCCCTTTCAGACGTCCTTGCTGTCTTCTCTTTCCTCGCGTGTCTGCCCCTCCGGCCATGCTTGTCTTTTAAGGTCCAGCCCTGATGTCGCTTCCTCTGCGAAGTGCTTCCTGACTGCTTTGGGAAGAGCCCTTCCCCTGGCATGGTCACGGTTGCCTACACAGAACCTTTGTGCAAATAAAGGACCTCCACTCACCATGCCCCATCTGTGCTCATGTCTTTTGTTCAATGGAAAGTGTCTGTATGTGAAACAGAAAAAGGTGCCCTTCCCTGTCCCCACCCCTCACCACAGCCATAGTCCTCACAAGGGCTTGGAGCCTGGTCAGAGGAATGTGGGCTGAATTTCTACCCCAGGATCTCCTTAGCTGCCTGTTTTTGGGTAGGGTACAACCTGGACAACATGGCAGCCCTTCTCCTTCAGCTGAGGTCCTACAACCCTCTGTGCAGAACTGTGTGACTCTGTCTATTTGTTTCCTGTTGCAGCTGAACCAAATGACCAAACTGAGTAGCTTAAAATAGCACGTGTCTATTATCTTACAATCCTGAAGGTCTGAAGTTTGAAATAGGTTTTACTGGGCTAAAAATCAAGGTGTTGGCAAGGATGTATTCCTTCTGGAGGATGTAGGAGAAAAATTGGTTTTCTGGCCTTTTTCCAGCTGGAAATCCACTGGAATTCTTCAGCTTATGGTCCTCCATCTTCAAAGCCAGCAGCAAAGCATCTTCACCTCTCTCTCTCTGATTCTACACTCTGCTTCCATCATTACATCTTTTTTTTTGGATTCTGACTCCTGTCTCCCTCTTTGGCCCACTTGGATGATCAGGGGTAATACCCTCATCTTAACATCCTCCATTTAATCTCATTTGCAAAGCCCCTTTTGCCATGTCAGGTAATATAGCCTCTGGTTCCAGGGCTTATGGCATGGACATCTTTGGGGGCCATTATCTGCCTATGATACCATGTAATTTCCTTATATCAAAGTAATTTCTTCCTCTAACTGTCAAGTCGCTGAGAGGAGAATCACAGTTGTGTTCACTGCTTTTTTTAGCACCCAGTACAAGCTTAGCACAGAATAAGTGTTCAAAGAATGGCTGTTGATCAAATGCATAAGGGTGTGGACACACAGGCCCTCCTCCAGGAGACAGAGGCAATAGACAGGCGACACTTGTCCACAGATTGTCTGAGAAGGTTGCTTGTAGCCCTGTGTGGTTTACTTCCCTGGGGCAGTTTTGCCTCCAGAGGATACTTCTCAATATCTGAAGACATTTTTGTTTCCCAGAGATGCTGTTAAACATCCTTCAGTGCACGAGGACATTAACAGCTCATCCGCCCCCAGGTCTACAGGGATGAGTTTGGGCCGTCCGGTGTATACTGCATGGCTGGAAAGCCCAGAAGGCAGCCGTGGCTGGGGCCTATGGTAGATGTGTCAATGTGCCACATACCTTATTCCTCAAAGGGCTGGGTTTATTTGACTCCAGTCAGAAGATGAGAAAGTAGATCACTGTGGGCCACTTGCTTAGGCTTTACAGCTAGTACCTGATGGGGTCAGGTTTTGAAATCAGGTCGCCCTGCTCCAGGCAGTGGGCAGATGGGAGAAATGACGCGGGCCGAGGTGCTGGCCCCCTCCACACACACTGGCCTGCCTGGCTTTCCTGCTCCCTCTCTGATCACTCCTCTGCTTCTCTGATCATGCTGCCTCTACTAAACCCCCCTGCATTGTACCATGTATCCCCAGATCCTGTGTGATCCCACGGGATCTCTCCCTTTTCTGCTCTACCTTGGTGACCTCATTTACTTTCTCTGTGGGACAGCTCTTAAAACTTTGTGATAGCAGAATCCTCTTACCTGGGTGCTGGGCCCTCCCTTTAGCCTGTCTTGTGGACCTCCCAGCTCTTGCTATCAGCACAGCCCCACTCTGAGCCTGCCACCATTCAAACACCTTCAGAGGTACCCACAAGCATCACTAAGCCCAGCATTCAGGCCCTGCTCTGGCCAAGCTGAACAGCTCAGTTTCCCAAGCCCACCNCGGAGGAGCTGAACAGGGAGCCTGGGAGCGGTTTGCGTTTGCGCCTTGCACGGGGGACATTAAGTGAATGGAGTCCCTCTCAGTTTTTCATGTCATTAATTGGTGATCTTCAGACTCTGAAATAGCATTTTCCCTTGCCCATCCCTTATTTCATTATCCTCAGCTCAATACACTTCACTGCCGCACAAGGCGGCCTGCTTGGATATATTAGGAATTATTTAAATGAGATGGGGATGTATGGGTAGTTAAAAGCACAGTCTTCTATTCTGCTCTAATTATGTATCAAATTACGTTACAATTATTCCCAAATATAAACTTGCTGAGGACCTCAAAAGGGGGGAGGTTCTGGGAGCATCAGGAGAGATGTGAAGTAGGGCCCAGTGGGGGCGATGGCCCTGTGCCCCAAAGGGGTTCTGTGTGTGCCTTTGTGTCTGTCTATTTCTCTGTGTCTCGGTATTTGCAACTACTCTGCCATGCTGTGTCCATTACCTCTTATTGGCTCAGGTCTTGGCAGCCATGAGACAGCAGAAAGAAGTCTTGTCCAGCCTCTAGGCTGAGTGATCTGCTAAGACTGCCATTCCCCAGACATGTGATGTAGGACAAATCTTGTAACTTCTTGGAGCCTCAGTTTCCTCCCCTGGAAAGTGGAGGTGATGTTAGTAGTTATACCCTACAGGCCCCGGGACCTAGGAAGCTCTTGGCAAATGGGATGACTTACCACTGGGTCATCAGCTTCTCTAAGGGGAGGGAACCTCTGAGGCTGCCCTGCCCTCTGGCTCTCCCTCCCTGTGTCTAGCTGGTCAGGTTGAGCTAAGCCTGGGGAGTCCATGACTCAGGCCTCAAGCTCCAGCCCACCCTGTCAGACTGGACCACACTGAGCACCTATTCTGCATGGTCCTTTGCAGATGCCTTTACACTTTTCTCTCTCGATCTGGGGAGGAAGGCATGGACTTGCCCAAGTTGTCTCAACCAAAATGTGGCAGAGAGGAATTCAGACCTGGGTCTTTCTCAGGCTTCTGGAGGTGATGGGGAGCTACTTGGTCTCCAGGCTAGCAGGTGGATTTCCTCTGAGTTGTTTTCATTCATTTACTTTATGCAAGGAGAAAGCCACCCCAGCAGCTCTTAGGGCCGGGATTCATCTTTATTAATAACTTACTAATAATTATTAAGCATCACGAGGCTACTGATGTTGCAGGGCTCCGAGCTGGGCTGTTTCCATTCTTCTTCTCCTGAGACGGTCACCTACAGCTACTCCTGTTTCCGTCAGGGGGAATCCGTTCTTCCCCATCTCTGGATATTAGGTGGGTGACGTGGTCCAGGTTTCAGCCAAGACTTCCAAGCCTGCTGAAACCTTGTAATGGGTTGGATTGTAATCTCCCCCAAAGATGCTGCAGTACTATTTCCAGGACCTGGGAATGTGACCTTACTTGGAAATAGGATCTTTGTAGATCATCAAGTTAAAAAGAGGTCACTGGGGGTCGACCCTCACCCAGTATGACGGTGCCTTTTTATAAGGGGGAATTTGGACACTGAGACAGACATACACAGAAGGAGGATAAGAAATAAGGAGAAGGCCAAGTGCAGCGGAAGGCAGAGATGGAGGTGATGCGTCTCTAAGTCAAGGAACACCAGAGATTGTCAGCAGCCCAGCAGATGCAGGGGAGAAGCATCAAACAGATACCGCCTCACAGCCCTTAGAAGGAACGGGCCCCACCTAGACCTTAATTGCTGTTTAGTTGCTCAGTCGTGTCCGACTCTTTGCAACCCCATAGACTATAGCCCACCAGGCACCTCTGTCCATGGGATTGCCTAGGCAAGAATATTGGAATGGGTTGCCATTTCCTTCTCCAGGGGATATTCCTGACCCAGGGATTGAACCTGTGGATTGGCACGCAGATTCTTTACCATGGAGCCACCAGGGACCCATACCTTGATTACAGAATTTAAAACCATGGAATTTCTGCTGTTTAAGCGACTCAGTTTGTGGCAGACTTAGGTTATGAACCCAGGACTCACTAGTGGGATGCAGGCAGGACAGACGGGTTGGAGAGCTGCCGGGGTGGCCACCAGGAGCCTCCAAAGGATACTGGTTGCCAGGCAGGGGTTGGGCGGGGGAGTGGGGGCAGGTCTGGCCCATCTCTGTGAATGGGTTAATGCAGTCATGTGGCAGCCGGTCCCGAAATAGAAATGAGATGCTTACCTGGCAAACAGCCACATGAGGAGTTCTCTTTGAGTCTGGATCAGGAATTCAGCCCTTGGTTGAGGGGAAAGAGAGCAGACTCCAGTCTCTGGGGGAGAGGGCTGGTAGGATCTTCATCTTATGGTGGGCTTTGGAGTAGAGGTGCCTGGGACTCACTGCCATCTATTTCTTCTGCTTGTCAATAACTTAGCAATGGTCTCTGGGAATGAGGTCTGACTCTGTGCCCTCCGCCCCTTGGTTCTGACTAGTTCTTGCCAATGAGATGTAAGGACAAGTGACGGGAACCACCTGTGGGCCAAGGTAGTTAAGAGGCAGTGTGCCCTCTCTACATGCCCTCTCCTGTCTGCTGCCTGAAGGAGGGGACTCTGAGGATGGAACCTGGACATAAAAGGCACCTGGGTCCTAGAGTCCTTGCTTGGAGGATGGCTGCACTGGAGAAGATTCTGGAGTGGACTGCATCAGCCATGCAGAAAGGTCTAGATGATACATGAGTCTCGGCGTTACTCTTTATTTTCCTTCTAGGGTTCAGCTCCCCAACACGAGAGATAAGATCAACTCTCTTTCCCAAATAAGAAACCTTTTCCCATTGAGATCTCTCCTTCAAGTGTTCCTGAATCCCCCAAGAGAAGCCAGGGACCTCAAGCCTGACCTTTGGGTCTCTTTGATTTGCAAGATTGCCTATTTTCTTTTTAATAGAAGTGTTTCTAATTAAGGTAACCAAAACCCATGAGCTGTTTTTAGATGCAACTTTTTTTTTTTTTTTTTAAGGGAGGGTAAGACAATTTGTGCTAATTAGATGTAAAAATCATTCCTGGGAAAATTATATAATTCGCATGCAATTTGCAAAATAAACCTTTGCTGTTATTTGTGCTGCTGCTTTGCTGTAGAATAAGTAAGAAGCATAAACACGGGACTGGGGAGAAGGTGCTTCAAGGGAAGGAGGCCCAGTGGTTCCAGATCACGGGTGTGGCCTTCCAGGTGAGACAACAGGTTCTCACTGCGGAGGCCCATTCTCCCCAGAAGCAGCCCAGGTAGGACCAACTGACTCCAGCCAGGCCCCACTTGGGCTGGATTTCAGTTTCAGGATGATTCGAACATGGGTTTCTACCCGTCTCAGCTACGATGTGATTCGTGAGTACTCGGGTTTGAGGAAAGTCTCTTGGGAGAGGCTTCACAGCTACCCAGAGGCCTCTGACCGGGGTGCTGGCTTTCTTTTTTGTGGCTGTGCTGGGCTCTCGTTGCTGCCCGGGGGCTTTTCTCTAGTTGCAGCGAGCGGGGGCTTCTCTTTCGCTGTGGTGCGAGGGCTTCTCACGGCGGGGGCTTCTCTCGCTGCTGAGCACAGCCTCCGGGTGCACAGCCTCCGTAGCTGCGGCCCGCGGGCTCAGCGGCTGCGGTTCCCGGGCTCCAGGGCAGACGTTCACTAGTTGTTGCCCACGGGCTTAGCTGCTCCTCAGCAGTTGGGATCTTCCCAGACCAGGGGTCGAACCCATGTCTCCTACATTGGTCGGTGGATTCTTTACCACTGAGCCACCAGGGAAGCCCCCGAGTGGTGTTTTGACCAGTGATTTGAATGAGGGCTCTCGATTGGTTGATCACCCTGGTAGATGGCATGAAACTGGGAGAGACAGTGAATGGGTTGGAAGACAGGATTTGACGGTCTCTAGGCAGATAGGAGCTGTGTTCAAATCTAACAGGAGGAGATGTAATAGTTGTATTTAGAAAACCTACGCAGTGGGGAAGGTAAGATTTAGCAGAAGTCTACCTGTTGGTGTCCCATCGGGAGACAGAAACCACACAATGTATTTTGACGGGAAGTATTTGGTATAAAAAAAATCAGAACATTGAAAGGGTGGAACTTCCCTGGTGGTCTAGTGGCTAAGGCTCCATGCTCCCAAGGCAGGGGGCCTGGGTTTGATCCCTGGTCAGGACACTAGATCCCTCATGCCAAACTAACAGTTCGCATGCCACAAGTGAAAGACCTTGTAAGCGGCAACTAAGATCCGGTACAGCCAAATCAATAAGTAAAAATAAATAATAAAAACCAAGCAAACGAGACATGGGGATTCAGAATCAAAGCCATACGAGGAACACAAGATTGGAGGAACCAGAGCCCACAGAGGGATAAATCCTGTCTTCATTCCTCAGGCTGCAAGTGGGAAACAGAGCCAACTTGGTCTCGATGGTTCCAGATGGGTAACAATAAGCTCCAGAAAGGCAGGTTCCAGCTTGGCATAAAGAAGACTGTTTTCCTTAAAAAAGAAAAATAAAACATTTTTTTTCTTCTGATCGTAGAAGCAATGGCTGCACATTATGGAGGACTTAGAACATGCAGGTTATGGAGAGGTCAGTTAGGGTGCAGGGAGGGAATCATCTTTGAGAGTTTGGGTTGAAATGAGCTGACCCCTTCATTCCATAAAGGGAGGGTATGCCAAGTACTTGCTAAAAGTTCTGTGCTTTCCCACTGTGCATCTCTAGTCTTCAAGCCTCCCCTGATTCTTAAATCTTTGACCACACTGCCCTGAGACTCAGTTTCCCCCTTGGGTCAGGCCCTCCAAGCTTCAGCCTCTAGCCCTTGTGCTTTCAAGGCATTCCTCCAAAGCCAGATTCTTTCCTCAGAGGAATTATGGCACCATCTCTTAAGATAATCATATTTTTCCACCTTGCTGCATACAAAAGCATTTAAAGAAGCAAATAAAAATCATTTGTAATTATACCTCCCAAAGATGACCACTATTCACATTTTGGCCTTTTTCCCCCTGTGTAAATATATTCATATTTTAAGAAAACTGGGGCTTAGTAAATATATAATTTTATATCCTGCTTCTCCTTAACCCCCTCACTTAACACATGAGTATTTTCCAAAGACCAGTATGTGTTTTTAAAAATATCTTTTTACCATAGTGACCTAATATTCAGTTTGTTGTCTGTATCATAGCTTATTATGGGCTATTTCACTTATAACTGATTTTTTTTCTCTCATGACCAGTTTTCTTGTTGATATCTCTGTTCATAAATCTTCGTGCATATCTTTGGTCATTTCCTCAGGATAGAAGTGCATAGAAGGATTGGCTCAAGTGATATATTAAACCACCTTTTATTATGGAAAAATTTCAAATTACTCGAGAGAATGTGTAGCTTCAACCATTACCAGCATTCTGATAATCTTGTTTTATCTATCCTTCCCATTTTTTTGTGTGGTTGGAATATTTTAAAACAAGTCCCAGATGTTATATCATTTCCCCTGCAAAAGTTGTTTTACTTCTCAAATAGGTCAAATAACTTCTTAAAGCATAACCAGAATGCCTTTCGCACACCCAAAATTATGAACAAAAATTCCTAAGTAGCAACTAATATCTGGTAAGGTACAAATTTCTCCAATGATCTCAAAAATGTCTGTCATGGTCAAATTGCTTGAATCAGGATTCAGACAAAAGTCCACATTTTATATTTGGTTGATGCATCTTGTAAATTTCTCTGAATCGACACCACCTCTTCCTCCTTCTGAAATTCTGCTCTTTGTTTACTTGAAGAATCTGCTATAAAGAATTTTACGGTTCTTGATACATAATAGAGACCGATTTCCTGGAGGGTCATAATGACTTACACCTCCGCCAGGGAAGAGAGACGTGAGAAAGAACATTTCCCATTCTCAGGATTGAATATCATTAAAATTTTAAAAAATCGATTTGATAGGTGAAAGATGGCACCTTATGGCTGCTTTAACTTGCATTTCTATGATGATGAGCTTGATTGAACATTTTTCCATATGCATATTAGCTGTTTGTATTTCTTCTTTTGTGAATTATCTCTTTTGACCTTTGCCCCTTTTAAAAGGGGTATTGATTATCAAGCTTGAGTATATAGCATAGAGAAATTTAAGATTTTTATGTAGTCACATTCATTATCTTTTCCTTTGTGAATTCTTTAATTGTTTTAAAGCTTGGAAAATCCTTTCTCTACCCTCAAATTCCATTTGCTTATATTTTTTTTCTCCTAGTGTTCTTATTTGATTTTTTTTACTGAGTTTTAAAATCCACCTGAGATCTCACATATAGACCGTTGATCTATTACCATAATCCTTCACTTAGTTTGTGATATGCTTTTATGATGCTCTAGTTTCATTTATGGGCTTCCCAGGTGGCTCAGTGGTAAAGAATTTGCCTGCTAATGCAGAAGATGTGGGTTTGATCCTTGGGTGGGGAAGATCCCCTGGAGAAAGAAATGACAACCCACTCCAGTATTATTGCCTGGAGAATCCCATGGGCAGAGGAACCTGGCAGGCCACAGTCCATGGGGTTGCAGAGTCAGACATGACTTAGCAACCGAGCACTACCACCACCCACAACAACAACAAAATTTCATTTGTACACACACACACGCGCACACGTGCTTGTCTGTTCAAGAGCTTGTGCCATCAACAGTTTTCTGGCCCCTGAGTGGTAGTGAGTGCCCCATTGTGGGAGGTATTCAAGCAGGGAATGTGTCAAACACAAGACCAGGTTGAGAGATCTGTGCCTGACATTCTGAAGGTTTCTGGTTTCCCTCTCCTGGAAGGACCAGTGTGTCCTCACTCAGCTCTGGGAGGCAATGATGATGTCCCTTCCTCTTCTTTTTCCTGTTCTTCCTGCCCACCGAGTGGACCTTCAGACTCTGTTTCTGTTCATGCTTGTGGCTGGGATGTGGAGTCCGGACCTCACCGGAGAGGCCTGGCCTGGAGGGCCTGAGGGTCCCTCAGCTGGATTATGCGCTGGTCAAATCTGGGGACCCACAGGGTGACTGGGATCTGGGCTCAGCTCCGAGAAGAATCAAGATTTCTCAGATGTACTTTGCCCTCAGCATTTCCTCCAATTTAACAATTACAGCCAATTGTATTGTTTGCCTCTTCACTAGCAAGTAAGCCCCAAGGACAGACGTCTTGTATTTCCATGTCTGGCACATGGCAGGCACCTAGGAGTTGAAGGGAAGAATGAATGAATGGTCCTTTGGAACTTGTGGGTCAGGACTACAGTGCCTTCATAAGCTAAGCCCAAACCGGAGACAGTCATCTGAGCAGAACAAATACTCTTTTGGGGACAAAGGGACAGAACAGCTGAAATGGAGATCCATCCTGGAAAATCCAGTGCAGCTGGTTGTCACAGGGAGGGCTGGGTCTCCTGAGTCTCAGGTCCGTGTGGAGCTGTGAAAGTCCCCCGTTTTGACCCTGAGCTGACACCTGACCTCTAGAGCTGATTATTTCTTCTCTCCACCAGCAACATTCCCGACAAAATGGGGTTGGGAGACATTTGCATCCAAACCACCAGGCTCTTTAAATGCTGGGGCCCGGAGGCCCGATGGGTTTATTAGATTATCATTGCGGAAGTTAATAAAGAATTAATTTCTCTTCATGTGACATCCAAAGGCAGTTATTTCAGGAGCCTGTCCATTTACACAAAGCCAAGTATTTGTCAAGTGTCAGAGGCAATTCCCAGGTCCCAGCCCCCCCTCAATAATTCTGGATTAGGGACAGCCTGAAATGACATTACACAAATTTTCTTTCGAGATGCATTGAGCTCTGGGGACCACTCAGGAATTTCAGGTTCCTGAAGGTTATACTGTCAGCAAAAGGGCGGGGGTTGAGGGGGAGCGGGAGTCGCTGTGGCTTTGCAGCTGGGCCAGCTCCGAAATGGGGAGGGGAGGAGAGAGGGGAGGGAGCCCCGGATGGCCANCATTGAGCTCTGGGGACCACTCAGGAATTTCAGGTTCCTGAAGGTTATACTGTCAGCAAAAGGGCGGGGGTTGAGGGGGAGCGGGAGTCGCTGTGGCTTTGCAGCTGGGCCAGCTCCGAAATGGGGAGGGGAGGAGAGAGGGGAGGGAGCCCCGGATGGCCATTAGTCTGTGGGGGCCCATCTGCCTCCTGAAAACAACTTACTTACAGCCATTTGTAGCGCTAACCTCATGCCCAGCTTGATGGTTTTTCCTTGTTCCTTGACTCAGGCCCAGGGAGGGGCCGTGGCCTGGTGGGGATGGTGGGGCTGGACTGCGTCCTCCTGGTAATATATTAAGGAAGGTCAGGGCATCATCAATCCCTGTCTAGGGGTTAAGTGCTGGGAAGTGGGGGGCACTGCAGGAAAGGACTCTCTCCTAGACCCTAAAAGCAAGTCGTGGAACCGTCACTTCAGGGTGGTTGGAGCACAGGTCCGGGGGGCTGGGCTGGTGGGAGGGCATCCTGAGCTGGGTCCAGGCTCGGCTCCCTGGAGCGGCAAGAAGAGGCCCGTGTGGAAGAGCCCAGCCCTTGCACTGGAACTCCAGATGCGGGCATTTGGCCGCGTCCTAGACACCATCCCACACGTGTCCCAGACTGAACCTCCCGCCTCCAGCTCGTCTCCCCTCCCATACCTGACACTCCAGCCGGTGGGGCTTCTTCCTCGTTCTCCAAGGGAACCAGCCCCTTTCAGACGTCCTTGCTGTCTTCTCTTTCCTCGCGTGTCTGCCCCTCCGGCCATGCTTGTCTTTTAAGGTCCAGCCCTGATGTCGCTTCCTCTGCGAAGCGCTTCCTGACTGCTTTGGGAAGAGCCCATCCCCTGGCATGGTCACGGTTGCCTACACAGAACCTTTGTGCAAATAAAGGACCTCCACTCACCATGCCCCATCTGTGCTCATGTCTTTTGTTCAATGGAAAGTGTCTGTATGTGAAACAGAAAAAGGTGCCCTTCCCTGTCCCCACCCCTCACCACAGCCATAGTCCTCACAAGGGCTTGGAGCCTGGTCAGAGGAATGTGGGCTGAATTTCTACCCCAGGATCTCCTTAGCTGCCTGTTTTTGGGTAGGGTACAACCTGGACAACATGGCAGCCCTTCTCCTTCAGCTGAGGTCCTACAACCCTCTGTGCAGAACTGTGTGACTCTGTCTATTTGTTTCCTGTTGCAGCTGAACCAAATGACCAAACTGAGTAGCTTAAAATAGCACGTGTCTATTATCTTACAATCCTGAAGGTCTGAAGTTTGAAATAGGTTTTACTGGGCTAAAAATCAAGGTGTTGGCAAGGATGTATTCCTTCTGGAGGATGTAGGAGAAAAATTGGTTTTCTGGCCTTTTTCCAGCTGGAAATCCACTGGAATTCTTCAGCTTATGGTCCTCCATCTTCAAAGCCAGCAGCAAAGCATCTTCACCTCTCTCTCTCTGATTCTACACTCTGCTTCCATCATTACATCTTTTTTTTTGGATTCTGACTCCTGTCTCCCTCTTTGGCCCACTTGGATGATCAGGGGTAATACCCTCATCTTAACATCCTCCATTTAATCTCATTTGCAAAGCCCCTTTTGCCATGTCAGGTAATATAGCCTCTGGTTCCAGGGCTTATGGCATGGACATCTTTGGGGGCCATTATCTGCCTATGATACCATGTAATTTCCTTATATCAAAGTAATTTCTTCCTCTAACTGTCAAGTCGCTGAGAGGAGAATCACAGTTGTGTTCACTGCTTTTTTTAGCACCCAGTACAAGCTTAGCACAGAATAAGTGTTCAAAGAATGGCTGTTGATCAAATGCATAAGGGTGTGGACACACAGGCCCTCCTCCAGGAGACAGAGGCAATAGACAGGCGACACTTGTCCACAGATTGTCTGAGAAGGTTGCTTGTAGCCCTGTGTGGTTTACTTCCCTGGGGCAGTTTTGCCTCCAGAGGATACTTCTCAATATCTGAAGACATTTTTGTTTCCCAGAGATGCTGTTAAACATCCTTCAGTGCACGAGGACATTAACAGCTCATCCGCCCCCAGGTCTACAGGGATGAGTTTGGGCCGTCCGGTGTATACTGCATGGCTGGAAAGCCCAGAAGGCAGCCGTGGCTGGGGCCTATGGTAGATGTGTCAATGTGCCACATACCTTATTCCTCAAAGGGCTGGGTTTATTTGACTCCAGTCAGAAGATGAGAAAGTAGATCACTGTGGGCCACTTGCTTAGGCTTTACAGCTAGTACCTGATGGGGTCAGGTTTTGAAATCAGGTCGCCCTGCTCCAGGCAGTGGGCAGATGGGAGAAATGACGCGGGCCGAGGTGCTGGCCCCCTCCACACACACTGGCCTGCCTGGCTTTCCTGCTCCCTCTCTGATCACTCCTCTGCTTCTCTGATCATGCTGCCTCTACTAAACCCCCCTGCATTGTACCATGTATCCCCAGATCCTGTGTGATCCCACGGGATCTCTCCCTTTTCTGCTCTACCTTGGTGACCTCATTTACTTTCTCTGTGGGACAGCTCTTAAAACTTTGTGATAGCAGAATCCTCTTACCTGGGTGCTGGGCCCTCCCTTTAGCCTGTCTTGTGGACCTCCCAGCTCTTGCTATCAGCACAGCCCCACTCTGAGCCTGCCACCATTCAAACACCTTCAGAGGTACCCACAAGCATCACTAAGCCCAGCATTCAGGCCCTGCTCTGGCCAAGCTGAACAGCTCAGTTTCCCAAGCCCACCTTGTACTTCCTGTCTCTCTTGTTTTTGCCCAAGCTCTGTCCCCCCACCCCAAACACCCCTCTTGTTCCTTATCTTCATTCTGGTGTCCTCCAGAGTGGAATAGATTTGCATCAGAGCTGCACGTCATCTTGTGGTTTGGGAGAAGCAGGAGGTTGATTTAATAACTAATTATTTTGTTTATTTACTCTGCCCATGTTTATAGACCGCTACTAGGTCACAGGCACAGGGCTGGATTTGGGGCATGTGAAAGCAGATGAGAAAGTTGTGTTAGCTGTCATAAAGCTTGCAGCCCCCAGGGCAGACAGACACGGCACAGCTAATTTTGTAATCCGTGAAGTAGTTTCAGTTGTGGTTGGGGCGCTGAGAAGACTTTCAGGGGGAGCGGGCGCCAGGTCAGCAGAGTTGCCTCGAGGCAGTGACGTTGGGTCCAGGGTCTGCTGATCACTGTCTAGAGTGAGCAGCGCTTGAGTCGCCAGAGCCTGGACTGCTAAAGGAGCAGTCGCATTGCTGCGGAGCGCCCCGCGGCCGGGTAGGTATAAATCAAACAGACCTCTGCCAGGCCCCCTGGGCTCTGCAGAAAGGTTACCCCGCGCTGTGGTTCCTGGCCGGGCTCGCTCAGATGCCATTAATCCAGCTCCAGGAAAGGCGTCAGGCTGGGTGGGGGCTGGGGGATGTGAAGGTGGGGGTCGACCAGACGGATAAAGATGCAATACACCGTGATGCCCAGTATTGCTGTGCCTGTGTGACTTCTTACCAGCAGAATCACCTGGCGACACAGGTTTCTGATTGCTCAGGCTTCAAAGCACCCACTATCATTTGTACCCGAACAACTGCTTGTGTGATGCAGTGACGCCTGCCCTCCCCTGCCACTTGTGAACTCACAGGGCTGACTCCAGAAGTTCCCTGGACCCCTGAATCTTGTGCTGAGCCTGGTGGGTGCTCCATACACACCTGCCAAGTGAATCCACATCACTGGGCTGGCCTCTCTCCTTAACCCAAAGGAGACTGTTACTACGAGCTGAATTGTATGTCCCCTGAACTTTGTTTGTTGATGTTCGAATTTCAGTAGATCAGAGGTGATTACGTTAAAATAAAGTCATAAGGGTGGGGGCCTCTCTGGTGGCTCAGTGGTAGAGAATCTGCCTGCCAGTGCAGGGGATGAGGGTTCAGTCCCTGGGTTGGGAAGATCGCCTGGAGAAGGAAATGGCAACCCATTCTAGCACTCCCCAGCCTTGTTTGCACCAGGTACCAGTCTCGTAGAAGGTGATTTTCCCATGGACTCGGGGGGTAGGAGTGTGGTTTTGGGATGATCCAAGCACGTTATGTTCATTATGCCCTATATTTCCGTTCTTATTGCATTAACTCCACCTCAGATCATCAGGTATGAGGTCCTGGAGGTTGGGGACCCCTGGTTTAAGCCACTTCATCTGCAGTGCTTCATGAGGGCAACCCTGGCAAACTCATCCCGTGCCCGCTCTGGGAATCCCATGTCCGGGGCTGGGCCTCTGCCTGGAGCAGGATGGTGGGGGCCATCTGGGCGATGGAGGGAAGAAGGAGGGTCTTATTCCTTCTCCCAAGCTTACCCCTGGCCTGAGGCCTGGTGGCCCAGGCCAAGTAGAGAAAGGCAGGGCCGCAGTTCTCACCCACTCCTGGTGTCTTGATTTGCACATCAAAGGGCCTATTCCTGGCAGGTCCTTCACAGGGGGCCCGAGTGAAGATTCATTGTCCAGGCCCCTGTAGGCCTTGCTTGGCTGGATTTTGGGAGTCAGTGAGGCAGCCGGAAGGGAAGTTCAGTTAACAGACAGGAGCCAGGTGCATCTGAAAGGGGCTCCTTTACTCCCTGCATGGTGGCTGCAGCCCCCAGAGACAGACATCCTGGACCAGATTAACCTTTAACCAGGCAGCTCCAGGCCTCAGCTGCTGGGCCTGGGGCTCCTGCTGACCGGTGAGCAGGCCAGCTTTTCTGCTCTTGTCTCCGGGCGAACTGGAGTCCCTGATGAATGGTCCGCACACCCCCTCGCCCTGGCCCTGCTACCAAGTTGAGTGCTGGTGTCCCCAGCCAAGATGAATGGGCCCCACTAATGAGCTGGAGGCGGCGGCTTGGTGACCTCTGACCCCACGCACTCGGAGCCAGCGGCCTGGGGAATGGCTGCCCCCAGCCTGCTTAATGTGTCGGGCTGGCCTCTGAAAGGAAAACACATTTATTGCTACTTAGAGAAAATTGATCTAATTGGGCTGGAAGCATTCTGCTGATGGAACATGGAATTTTTATTAGGAGGGTGACTCAAGTTCAGCCAAGGTATCCTAGCTGGAGGTGGGGAGGGGGGAGGCAAGATAGTGTTTCTAGGGATTTCACCCCCAAATCTCTTTCCAGCTGATGTCCCATGTTTAGGGAGGTCTGGGTTTGAATTCAGACTGTGCTGTTTACAGCCTACATCCTAGAAAACTTTGGCAGCTTCTCCCAGGCCTGATGCCTTAATTGTAAAATGGAAAAAAAAAAAAAAAATTATAGCATTCTTGCAGTCTTGTTGTGAGAGGGAAATGAGATTATGCGTGCATCAGGGCCACGGGACTGCCCTTAGCAGGAGCCTGGATCCAGCGGGGCCTGTGTGAGCCAAGACTACATGTGGTTTCAGTTCCTTTGGCCAAATCCCTTGCAATTCAGTAATAAACCAGCCAAATCCTTGTTGGCTGCGATTGAGGTGACTCATTTGAGAGCTATTTTTAGACTGAGCTCTGGTCCCTGAAATGTGGGGGACACACCCGCTGATAGCCTCAGAACCACTCTTTAGCTTCTCCACCACCTCTTACTGCAGTCAAGTCTGTTTAATATCTCCTAAATGCTCTTAAACTTCCCTTGACCCATTACTGCTTTTCTGGCCCCAATGCAGGGTGTCAAGACCACTGATTGCACTGACCAAAGGACTGTCTCCATCTCCTCTGGGCCTCTCAGCTTGTTCCACCCCGGTCCACACTCACTCTCCAAACCAGGCCACCCTCCCTATGAGCTCGCCATGAACACCTGTAGCTTCTCTGCAGATAGATCCTTCTAGAATACATTTTGATCTGTTCACTCCCCAGCTTAAAACCCTTCTGTGGCCCCATTAGTTAGAGTCAGGTCCAAATGGCTTAGGTAGCCTGCACTCTGGGTTCATCCACAGGGTAACCATATCTAACCTAGCATCATCTAAATCTAGGCAGTTTTATCCAGGGCAAATAGTAAATTTTATGGGTTACCTGGTACACAGGCATAAATCCAAACTGTCCTGGACAAACTGGGATGTATGGTCACTCTATCTATCATGACCTGGCCCCCACTGCATCTCTAAGCACTTACTGTCGGGCCTCCTGTGCTTCCGGCAAAGCCCCCAATACCTATACCTTAGCGCACTGTGCTCCATCCACCAGTACGCCTTCTCTCCCCATTTTAGCCTGTGTTCTTAAAACTCTGGCTCTGCCATCATTTCTACAGTTCTTCCTGACTCTCATTGACACTGAAAGCTGTTTCTTTGTGTATTTGTCATCTACTGCTGCATAACAAATAACCCCCAATCAACCATAGGAGTTTGAAACAACAAATACATGATGTGGCAGTTCTTGTAGATCTGGAATTTGGGAGCACCTTAACTGGGTGCTTGAGGCTTAGGATCCCTCAAGAGGTTGTGTCAAGATGTTGGAAGGGACTGGGGTGGTGGTGGTCTGCTTTCAAGATGATTTCCTCACATGATGGTGCTGACTCTGGAGCTCTGGATCACACCCTCACCCTAGAAGTTTCCCAGCAATTCAGTTCCTCCTCTGCTAGACCCTTGGAAATACTGATCTGATCCAGCTAGAGGTGGGGGTAGGGGAGGAAAAAAAATTCTTAATATTAATAAATCAATCTGATTTCATTTCCCAGCTTTGTGATTTCTAATGAATTTTATGGGTGCCCTTCAGGGACTCCATATCAGAAGGCACTTCATTAACAAATCCTCCGGAATAGACCCACTTTTAGCCACCAGAAGTCTAGACTTGGCTCTCAGGGAAGGCCTAAACTTGGTATGTGATGGCTGTGGCCACAGGTCCAGACAGAAACCTTGCTTGGGATCGTGGGTCCCTGAGAAACTTGAGCTTGTTTGCTTAGGATCCTCATCCTGATCCGTGATGCTGTGTTAATGGCTGTAAAGGATATGAGGGTTGACTTCATCTGGCTTGCTAGTGACCACTGTTCTTGGGTGGTCAGGCTCCCTTTGGGCTTCCCAGGTGGTGCAGTGATAAAAATTTGCCTGCCAGTCTAGGAGATGCAGGTTCTATCTCTGGGTTGGAAAGATCCTTTGGAGTAGGAAACGGCCACACACTCCAGAATTCTTTGCCTGGAAAATTCTGTGGAGAGAGGAGCCTGGTGGCCTACAGTCCATGGGATTTCAAAGAGTTGGATATGACTGAGCTTGCACACAGGACTTCCTTTATTCTCAATTATTGACCTAATATATGGTCAGAGGATAGAGTTAGTACTTGCCTTCGATTCCTAGATGTGAACCATTCCTCCATTCTCCTCTTCCCTTTATCCATATCCATCCATCCATCGATCCATGTATGCATCCATATCTGTCCATTCATCATACATCCATCCATCCATATCAATCCATCCATCTGTCCATATCAATCCAGCTATCCATATCCAATGAGTTCTTTTCCAGTTTTCCAGATTGTACTCTTCCATCCCAATGCTCAATCTCCCTCACCCTGCCCTGCTTCTCCCCAAACATAATACTTTATCTCCTCCCACTATTCCATTTATTTATTTATTATGCTCCTTGTTGAGTGTAGAATATAAGCTCTGTAAAGAGAGGTCACCTAGAGAAGTTCCAGTATGACATAGATGTTTGTTAAATCTTTGTCAATAGGTGAACATTTATTTAGCACCTACTGTATCCTAGACACCATAGGCATTGGACTAGGCACCAGGAATATAGTAGAGAATAAGCAGGAGAGGCCTCTGCCGTCATAGGGCTTCCTATGAGTCTAATGAGTGAGATGGGAATGAACTTAACACAGAAATAAAGATAATTGTTGATTATAATTACTAGTATAAAGGAGGAAAAAAAGGAAGATGTGTGATGGTGAAATCAGGGGAGACCTATCTTAGTTAGGGGTGCATCAATTTCCTGGAGCTGTTATAACAAAGTGCCACAAACTATGTGACTAAAAACAACAGCGATTTATTCTCTCACAGTTCTAGAAGCTAGAAGTCTGAAGGCAAGGGTCCACATGCTCTCTCTTCTAGCTTTTGGTGGCCTCGGGCCTTCGTTGCCTTGTGGCCATGTAACGCCATCATCCTTGCATGGGATTCTCCTTTCTGGGGCCAGATATTCCTCTTTTAATTGTAAGAAGTCGGTGGTGGAGGGCCCACCCTAATCCAGTGTGATCCATCCTAATGTGATTACATCTTCAAAGACCCTATTTCCAAATAAGGTCACATTCACAGATCCCAGGGCTTAAAACTTGAACTTATCTTTTGCAGGGGGACATAATTCAACTCACAATAGGGGGTCAGAGAAGCTCTCTGACATTTTAGCTGATATTGAAACTGGAGAGTGGCTGGCCAAGGAAAAGGGGATTATGACTGGAGGAAGAGGTCAGATTTATGTTACCAGAGGCGTGAGGGATGGGAGATTGGATGAAAATAGTTAAAAGGTATAAACTTGCAGCTCTGAGATAAATAAGTACAGGGGATAGAATGCACAACATAATAAATACATTTAACACTGCTGTATGCTATGTAAAGTTGGTAAGAGGGTAAATCCTGAGTTACCATGAGAAAGAAAAAAATTCTATTTCTTTAATTTTTTATCCACATGAGATGATGGATATTCACTAAACTTACTGTGGTTATCATTTTATGATGCATGTAAGGCAAACCGTTAGGCTTCACATCTTAAGCTTACCCAGTTTGTGTGTGCTCACTCGTGTCCAACTCTTGGGGACTCCATGGACTGTAGCCTGCTGGGTTCCTCTGTTCATGGAATTTTCCAGACAGGAGTGCTGGAGTAGGTTGCCATTCCCTACTCCAGGGGATTTTCCTGATCCAGGGATCAAACCCGCATCTCTTGAGTCTCCTACATTGGCAGGTGGGTTCTTTACCACTGGGCCACTTTTCTTTCTGAACTTATCCAGTGTTGCATGTCAATTATATTGCAATCAACCTGGAAGAGAAACAAGAGCAAGGGTTCTTACCAGCCCAGCCCAGAAGTGGGAGGAGTGGAGCCTTGCTGAGTTCCCAGCAGAGAGCTCAGCCTCTCAACCCAGGCCCTGGCCTGACCAGGGAAGGGGTGAGGGGTAGGCGGGTCTAAATAGACCCCCAGCCTGGCACAGTACCAGCAGCAGCGATGGGCTGAATCATCGTGATGGATTCAAATGCATCTCTGCTCTTTTCCTCCTTGCTTCCTCCTCCTCTATGGCTCCCCAGTTCCCTCAGGACAAAACCAGAAGTGATCTCTTTTCTTCTTCTTCACCCTGCAGAGGTGGGAAGAAGGAATGCGAAGGGTCCCCACATCACGAGTAGCTTTGGGCAAGCCACCTTATGCCTCGGTGACTCAGTTTCCTCGTCTGTGAAGGGGGAGGGAACAGCTTCTGCTCTAGGTTGTTGTGAGAATTGAAGGAGATCCTGGAGGTAAAGCGCTGAGCCTGGCTGGCCTTTAGTGGGCTCCCCTTCCCTTTCCCCACCAGGTCCTGAGACTCCTGCAGCCAGCCTCCCCTGGGTGGGCATAGCAACCCAAAGCAGAAGGCCTGACACCCAGGAGCACATCTTTGGTCAATGTTCTGGGGATGGAAAATCCAGGTATCTCTCCCCTCCTGCCCCCATCATGCCTTGATGCTTGGAAAATGCCTTTCATTTCTTTCAGGGCCCCTCCTCACATGGGGATCACAGACACCCAAGTACAACACAGGTAATCAGAAATCACCAGGAAAAAAAAAAAAAAAAACAGAGGAAGAAGGAATGCTGGGAAATCAACACAAATGATTGACAAGCTATCATCCAGAGGTTGGACCCTGCTGGTCAGGATGCACCTTGGTGAGGAGCTCGATGCTTCCATGAAGGGGAGACCTGAGATGGGCGCCACTTTCTCTTCGGGGTGGCATCACTCGGGCTGGCTTGCTAGGCTGGAGGTGATGAGCGTGAGAGCTGAGTACCTTGCGCTGCTTTTAGTGTCTCGGCACTGTGCCCCCAACCAACCTGGAGCTCCTGGGGGCGCAGGAGTCAGATTTTTGAGGTCCTCACTGCATCCCCAGCCCCCAGCATGAGGCCTGGCCCTGAGCAGGTGGGTGCTCCCTGAGTGAATACCCACGTGCCTGAGCCTTGCATCCCACACTCTCTGATTAGACCCCACGTGGCCAAGGCATTGCAGTAGTTCAAGTCCCTATAGAAGCAGCCGTCAAAATGATGTGAGGGCAGGCAGTCTGTTTGGGAGGTGATCCCAGATGTGCTTGTTGGAGAGAGAGAATGCGAGAACAGAGAGAAGGAAATGCATGTCTTCCTGGGCAGGTTACCTCTGTGGGCAGTGGGAGCCCAGTCCTACTGGAGACTTTGGGAGACAGCGCAGAACATGCACGTCGGCATAGCCTACCCAAGGAGCGAGACAGCTGGGGCTTTTGTGCGTCTACTCACGCAGTTCCCATTCAAGGTCTGCTTCAGGGTATTATGTTTATTCCTCCAGCAGAGGGGCTGGTGGTTCGGGGAGTGGCTGCAGGTGGTCAAAGAATCAGGAGTGCATGTGGAGAGATGAGCAGGGGACCGGGAAGGATCATAGGCTCCAGGGGCCCCTGACTCACTCACAAGTCTTTGGAATGCTGGGCACTGAGTTTTGCCTGACCACGTCCCGAGCCCCATCAGCCATCGAGAGTGGCTGATGAAGGAGAACCTCCTGGGGTCCACCTGAATCTCAGTTCCCAGAGTCCTGGCTCAGGTCCTGATCAGGATCCCATCCTAGTCTGTGTCTGCTCCCCCCCGTCCCCTGACCAGAGCGGGAGGGGCAAGGAGGCGCAAGATCACCCAAGTGCCAGGCTGATGGACTTCGACTCTCCCCAGACCAGAGCTGACTCGAGTGCTGACACGGGGATGAAAAATGAGCAACCTTGCTTGCGTTAAATATTTAATATTCTCTCCCTGGGAGGTGTCAGGAAAAGGACCCTATAATAAATACCATGTGGGACAATCCCATCACTGAGCTCTCAGTTAACGGCCTCGTTTGCTCTGACAGAGGCATTAATGATGTCGGGTCTATGGCCCGTTTCGGGTGTGTGTCTCCCTCCAGCTTCAGATCATGGAGGGCAGGGGACCGGCTGGAGAAGAGGGTCCTCCAGGTTGCCAGTTTTTATGTTAATACTTGCAGAATTAGTGGAATTATGGTTGGGCAGGAGAAAGGTTCATGTAACAAACACACAATGCTTGGTATCAATCAGGCCCCATTTTAAGTGTTCAGTTCAGTTGCTCAGTGGTGTCCGGCTCTTTGTGACACCATGGACTGCAGCATGCTGGGCTTCCCTGTCCGTCACCAACTCCCAGAGCTTGCTCAAACTTATGTCCATCAAGTTGGTGATGCCATGCGACCGTCTCATCTTCTGTCATCCCCTTCTCTTCCTGCCTTCAGTCTTTCTCAGCATCACAGTCTTTAAATGTTCCATGGATATCAGGCATTCAGACTTCGCTACTACTGTACTGGGGCTTCCCAGGTGGTGCTTCAGTTTAGTTTAGTCGCTCAGTTGTGTCCGACTCTTTTTGACCCCATGGACTGCAGCACTCCAGGCCTCCCTGTCCATCACCAACTCCCAGAGCTTACTCAGACTCATATCCGTCGAGTAAGTGATGCCATGCAACCATCTCATTCTCTGTCATCCCCTTCCCCTCCTGCCTTCAATCTTTCCCAGCATCAGGTCTTTTCAAATGAGTCAGTTTTTGTATCAGGTGGCCAAAGTATTGGAGTTTCAGCTTCAGCATTAGTCCTTCCAGTGAATATTTCAGGAATGATTTCCTGTAGGATGGACTGGTTAGACTCTTAAGAGTCTTCTCCAGCATCACAGTTCAAAAGCATCAATTCTTCGGTGCAGAGCTTTCTTTATAGTCCATTTCTCACAATCATGCATGACTATTGGAAAAATCATAGCTTTGACTAGATGGACTTTTGTTGGTGAAGTAATTTCTCTGCTTTTTAATATGCTATCTAGGTTGATCATAGCTTTCCTTCCAAGGAGTAAGCGTCTTTTAATTTCATGGCTGCAATCACCATCTGCACTGATGGAGCCCCTCAAAATAATCTCTCATTGTTTCCACTGTTTCCCCATCTATTTGCCATGAAGTGATGGGACCGGATGCCATGATCTTCGTTTTCTGAATGTTGAGCTTTAAGCCAGCTTTTTCAGTCTCCTCTTTCACTTTTATCAGAGGCTTTTTAGTTCTTCACTTCCTGCCATAAGGGTGGTGTCATCTGCATATCTGAGGTTATTGATATTTCTTCCAGCAATCTTGATTCCAGTTTGTGCTTCTTCCAGCCCAGCATTTCTCATGATGTACTCTGCATATAAGTTAAATAAGCAGGGTGACAATATACAGCCTTGATGTACTGCTTCCCCGATTTGGAAGCAGCCTGTTGTTCCATGTCTAGTTCTACCTGTTGCTTCTTGACCTGCGTACAGATTTCTCAGGAGGCAGGTCAGGTGGTCTGGTATTCCCATCTCTTGAAGAATTTTCCACAGTTTGTTGTGTCCATACAGTCAAACACTTCGGCACAGTCAATAAAGTAGAAGTAGTTTTTTTGTGGTAGTCTCTTGCTTTTTTGATGATCCAACAGATGTTGGCAATTTGATCTCTGGTTCCTCTGTCTTTTTAAAATCCAGCTTGAATAATCTGGAAGTGCATGTTTCACGTACTACTGAAGCCTGGCTTGAAGAATTTTGAGCATTGCTTTGCCAACACATGAGATGAGTGCAATTGTGCAGTAGTTTGGACATTCTTTGGCATTGCCTTTCTTTGGGGTTGGAATGAAAACTGACCTTTTCCGCTTCACTACTGCTGTGCTGGGGCTTCCCAGGTGCTGCTAGTGGTGACGAATCTGCCTGCCAATGCGGGAATCATAAGGAATGTGGGTTCAGTCTCTGGGTTGAGAAGATGCCCTGGAGGAGGGCATGGCAACCCAATCCAGTCTTCTTGCCTGGAGAATCCCATGGACAGAGGTGCCTGGTGGGCTTCAGTGCATAGGGTTGTACAGAGCTGGACACAACTCAGCGATGGAGAATGCACACACGCACTACTGTATTATGATAATGATTTCCATTTTAAACGTTGGGAAATTGAGACCCAGAGAGTCTGCTGAGCGATTCATTCAAAGTCACATGGCTAGTGGATTCCTCTACCCATGTGACTTTGAATGAACTGTGGTCCAGAGGTGAAGAGTCTGCCTGCCAATGCAAGGGATGTGGGTCCAATCCCTTGTCCAGGAAGATTCCACATGCTGAGGAGCAACTAAGCTCTCATGCTGCAACTACTGAAGCCTCCGCAGCGAGAGAGAAGCCGCCACAACAGGAAGCCTAAGCACCAAGTGAAGAGAAGCCCCCTTCGCTGCAACTAGAGAAAGCCCA